>CM037784.1:2930272-2980272 GCA_021229015.1 Solen grandis | reverse complement strand
CTATAAAATGCAGTCTTGAAATGAATCGTGCAAATCATAAAAGCGATATGTGCGAAATAAGTGCAGTTTTAGTAGCCTGTCAACTACTGCTCTGAAACTCCCCTTAAAGGAGGGTTAACTGATTTTTTTTAAAACTTGAAACTACATGTATATTCTCAATAGACACAGCCTGCATATTTATGCTACATTAGTGTTGAAATTTGAATATTGGTTATAATTAATGTGCACTATGGGGTGGTATTTTTTCTCAGCTAAACATTACGTTTCAACGAGTAGCCTTTTTTGGTCGTAAATTGAACCCATTCATAGCCTTATAAACAAACTGCTGCATGGTGGAAGATGTATTTTAGCAAAACATTTTGTTTTGGTTTTCTTTTTTAATTTCTTGATTATCTTGAGTAAATCATAAAAGGTGTTCTTACAGATTAAAAAAAATCCCAAAGACCGTAATCATTTCTGCATATACACCTTTAAAGTTTACCTTCGGTGTCAAGAAAGATCACCCACTTTGTTTTAGAGTAAACACTTGTAGTACATAAACTTTATCGAATGACGGAATGTAACAAATTCTAACGCTCCGGAATCCCATTTACAATGCTTATATGATTTTTTCTTGGCGCCGTCGAGTCGCTTTAACCGTCGTTTATATTTGCAGTGAGTTTAGCGCTTCTTTTGAAATATGCGAATATTAAGTAACACTGAACAGTGGCCGTTTAAACGTATTACGAATTCGATACAAGGAATGTTTGCTATGGAATCAACTAGCTTAAATATTAACCTTTAGTTTTGACAGCAATTCAAAGGCAGTAAATTTCAGGTACAAGTGATTAAATAATGTGGACGGAAGCCCCAATCAATGTTTTATCACTTCGTTAAAGCCTATGACACACCATTGTAAAAAGTTGCAAGCTCCGTGGGGATGTACGTAGCATGGGGACATTAAAGACTTTTAAGGTCGCCCGTGTTTGTCATAAATGCTTATGAAAAGTGAAATCATATATTGTTGCTTTTATTATACTTGTGTATACTTACCAGTAGAACGAAATAATACAAAACATAAAGAAAAATCCTTTATTTCATACAGGTATATTCTTTTATATATAATTTTTGCATGTTAAATTTCAAAATATGTGTTAGAATGTGAGACACATTGATTGAATTTATTGAGATTTAATACACTTTCAAAAAAAACAAACCCAAGACAGCCAGTTATACTGGTAGTCAGCAAAAGTTGTCGCCCATGTCCATTAGTAACGTACATGACTGGATCCTAATATTGTGGGCTCAAGCCCCGTTGGCGGCATCGATTTTTTTCATAACTTTCCAAAGCGCAAAGTACTGGTCCAACCCAGGAACAATCGAGAGAGTTTAGGATAAGTTGTGTCCCAGTTCAAGTAAAAGTTAAGGCTCTTAAACTTTTCCATGGCCAGCCCGTATTAGTGACACAATATATATGAGGAATTGACAACATGAAACCGTAACCGGTCTCGAATAAGAGAACTTCAGGATACTGACCTCGTACTTTACCAAAGCGCCATAAAGACCGTGTAGATGAAATGATGGTGATGGTGATAATGATGATAATGATGATGATGATGATGATTTATTTAATGATTTACCGATTATTATGCAAGTTTGTCGATTGATTGACCGATTGATAATGCTGATTTATTGATTGATTGACTGATTGATTTCGATATTTGATTGATTAATGGATGGAAGGATGGATGGATGGATGAATGGATGGATCAAGGAAAATGAATGATTATTGTATATATCTAAAAGTACACTTCATCGGCTGCCATGCTGTAATACAAAATGCGATATAGAAATCTAGGAAATAACATAAACATTTTTTTATTGTAAAGGTAACAGATTATCTAACAAAGTATCGGGCCCACTTCTATACAACAACATGATCTTCACCTTGTGTGCAGGCGCCGTTCCTATATCTCCTGCATCTTGGTACGAACTAGTCAGAGGCCGAATGATATCGGACGGATAGGAAGTAATTAAAGCGTCAAAATAACATTTAGAATATCGGCCAATTTGTTTAATTGCCTGAATGTTTGAATAGTACAGAAATCTAGGCCTGTAGGACAGTTCATGAATGAGGCATTGTTTCGTTTGGTTATGTGACACCTCACTGTCGGGATTGCAGATATAAATGGGGTGTGGCTCCGTGACGCTGGGAGAACGCGGTGTTTTGGACTATGCCCATGCAACCCTTTGCTTCCCTTCTCTCTCTCTCTCTCTCTCTCTCTCAAATCACCACGAAATTTTCGGCAGGAGCCCGTTAATTAACCTGCCAACCCATGAATTTAGAACACGAGTTTTTATCGTCTCCTTTTCGTTGATTACTTTTGCTTCCGACTTTCGCCCACCAACGTGCCCAAACTGGGCATAAATCGCACAATATGCATAAGAAAAAGCACTAGAAAATATTATATTTACTTATTTAAGCAGTAATTATCTTTCTCTTTTTTTTCTTTTTTTTTTTTGGTCACTTTGCTTGTTTTTTGTGTGTGTGTGTGTGTTTAAAATGATCTATCTATCAAATGAAAGTGACGTCATGCAGGCCTACGGTCTCTAATCTTGATATTGTCGGTTAATTAAACAAAATCGTTTGTTGTTTAACACCGAATTTCGAAATATCCTTGAATAGCAGTGATTGTGGTGTAATTAAAATGTCTCACTCGATTAAGTTACAAACGTAATTTGGCCACTATTTTAATCAGAAAACAAAATAACGCCAGTAATCAAATCTTGGCAAAATTTTCATTCATATCTCGATAAGATTTTCATGCACGATATAAAGTCACATTTCCATTGACGAACGACGCATGCTTGACTAGCGTTTCCTTTCGACATGTCAAGGTCGTTTTAGGTGCCTGCACAAGAAAAGAATTGTTACAATTAAATAATGTGGAACAGCACGATAAAATTGAAACAAAGTTGCCATTGTTTTAATCAATACATTCTTTAAATAGTATTTTACGTTCTGTAATTCACCATACATTTGTGATTTTTTTCTAGTTTTTTTTCTTCTTCTTTTATTTGTTTTCCGGGTAGTATGGTACAAATTAATTAAAAAGGGATCACTATTCATAATTCCATACTGATAATGTTGTTGTGTTAACCGTCGCTAGACATAGTCGACAGAGATATGAAACTGTCCGAAATAACTTTTTTTCTCGTGACAAAAAAAAAAAAAAAAAAAAAATAAAATAAAAATAAAACAAGAACAAGGGAATGGGATTTGAGAGACAATTAACATCTTAACATTTTGCAGACAGACGCTTTACAGTATCATTAATAAAAGAGATCTTCGATCTAATGAAAGGCATACATATTTTGTTTGATCGGCAATAAATAGAGAAAAATCAGTATTTTCATAATCGATATTAGTAATTTTACACATCTCCGCGTATTTCGCGGTCACATGATCGTACACGTCAATGTGAGTTTCTCTTGACTTGCTCTTTACCTATATCAGAGTGGCGGCTATATGTTATGTTATTAGGTCTTTGCAGTAATTCAGTCATGTAAAGACGCCCATGTACTAGAGATATTCTATAAAGGAGGTACTTATATGCCACCGAAGGATCCACATTTACACAGATGCACCCGGGTAAAACCGCAGACCTTTTGCAAGCCAACTAAAAGGCTTCTTCATATGAAAAATCCGCGTGGCAAGACCGGAGCTCGAACCCAAAGCGGTGAGGGGCAAATTGATGGTAAGCCAGCGACCATAAGCAATCGGTCTGGTACGTCGTCAACGTTGTTGCAACCCGTTTATGTACAAATTTATTGTTTGATGAATATAAATTGATTGATCTTTAAATGCTTGATGAAATAATGGCGTTTCCTTTGCAAAAGATGACTGTGTAGAAACTGAACTACAGTATTGTTTGTGCAAACAGAGCAGATCCGGATCAGACAGCTCCTATAGGAGGAACCACACTCTCACGCCCTTGTTTAAATTTCTCACGCAAATGCACAAATTTAAGATATTTAAACAATATTTTCAATAAAAATATTCAACTCGGGGTTTTTGTGACCGCTTTTTGTCCGTCGTGCGTCGTCCGTCGTCAACAATTGCTTGTAAACACTCTAGAGGTCACAGTTTTTGGCCCAATCTTCATCAAACTTGGTCAGGATGTTTGTCTATATGATATCTTGAATGAATTCGAAACTGGGTCACATGGGGTCAAAAATTAGGTCATCAGGTCAAATCTTTGAAAAAAACCTTGTGAACACTCTAGAGGCCACAGTTTTGGCCCAATCTTCATCAAACTTGGTCAGGATGTTTGTCTATATGATATCTTGGATGAGTTCGAATATGGGTCATATGGGGTCAAAAATAGGTCACAGACAAATTTAGGAAACCCTTGTGAACATTCTTGAGGCCACATTTTTGACCCAATCTACATATAACTTTGTCAGGATGTTCGTCATTATGCTATGACAGATGAGTTTGATGAATTGGGTCATGTTGGGTCAAAAACTAGGTCACTAGGTCAAATCATAGAAAATCCTTGTGAGCACTCTAGAGGCCACAGTTTTGCCCCAATCTTTATGAAATTTGGTCAGGATGTTTGTCTACATGATATCTTGGATAAGTTTGAAATTGGGTCACGTGGGGTCAAAAACTAGGTCACCAGGTCAAATCTTAGAAAAACTTTGTAAACACTCTAGAGGCCACAGTTTCAGCCTAACCTTAATGTAACTTGGTAATGTTTGTTAACATCAAATCTCGGATGAATTCAAAACCGGACCACATGGGTTCAAAAGCAGGTCACTACGGTAAATTGTAGAAAAATCTTTTGAAAACTAGGGGCCTACATTTTTGTACCAGTCTACATTAACCTTGATAAGAATGATGACTGCATGAATTCCCAGTTGGGTGCAAATTCGGGTGGAATCAAAATTTAGGACTCTTAGTCAAATGTAAGAAAAACAGTTTAGATGCCACATTTTTGTCATCATGCCTAACACAGCAATCTTACTCAGGTGAGCGACACAGGACTATCTTGGTCCTCTTGTTTTAGTTCCCATTTACGACGTGTTGTCACCAGCTTTATTTACATTGAAATATATCAGCTGGCAATAAGCTTATAGAACAATTTTGATCATTTTTCCACCTAGGAACCCCTTCTGACTCTTGGACTCTAGAAACCCTTGATAGATCTGTAATGGAACCAATGATCTCACCTTATATCCCAAAACCAAATTGCCCAGGTTATCCTTTGAAAATTGGGGCTCCCAGGTGTGGGCTAGATTCCTCAAAATGATCAATTTAATCATGATCAAAATTCAATTTTCCAGAAATTATCACTTAAAAGCCCTATATCGTACTAGCTTAAAAGATCAGGCTCTCTATGATTTTTGTTACCTGAAGGATTTTAAACACAATTTACTACATGTACCGTTTTTCTGAGTCTATCATTTGGTCATCCTAATTACCGGTAGTTCCTTAAACAGAACAAATCTTAAGAGGGATAATCACTTTGAAAAAATGAGGCACAAAACGCTGACATGATTACATAATCTTTTTAA
The DNA here is from genome assembly GCA_021229015.1 of Solen grandis. NCBI lineage: Eukaryota > Metazoa > Mollusca > Bivalvia > Adapedonta > Solenidae > Solen > Solen grandis. The sequence continues at coordinate 2,974,713 of CM037784.1, read as the reverse complement.
AAGATTAAATATTATTCTTATCTGACATGTTGAGAAAAAAAATCTATAAAAAAATCTCATTTTACATTGCTTTTGCGAAAATTAATTAAAAAAAATGTGTGTTGACGTGACGATGATAATGATGAAATAAAATCCATGGTATATCTGTTTTGACCACAAATAGCAATACGTGTTTTGAAAGCGATCACTTTTACTTGTCTCCCACGATACTGACGTAAAAAACGAGTTTCATTATTAAAATAAAAATCATGATAATCACAACCACTAATACTGTAATACAACTTAATTGTGAAATGGTAAATCTTAGAAATAATTAAAAAAAAAAACCGGAAAAAAACAACAAACAAACAAAAAACAAACAAAAAATAAATAAAAAATAAGACGATTATATCAATGATATATAAAATTATAGGAAGTGGAGTCCTTGCGCAGGAAACAGATAGACCCCAAAGGCAGCTGGCTTACGTTCGTCCGGTATTCTAATGACCGAGAGTCGGAGGGGAAACCGGACAGACGGAAGAAGAAGAGGAATAAGAAGAACAGAAATAAAATGCTGGTAGGTTTTGTTTGCTGCAGTGTAAGATTCCTAAGGTTCTTATTACAATAAAAAAAAGAGAATTCGAGAGGTGATCTCTTTTTATATTTTTGTTGTTCATTCTTCGTTTATATTACTTTCTTTTTTCTTCCTTTTTTAGTGAAAATTCTTTTTGTAGGTCATCTTTTTTGTTAACTCATTTTCATATCTAGCTTTCGCCCATCTGTTTCTTTTCTCCTCCCCAGTTTAAACATATTGCCCCCCTACCCCATAAAAAAATTAAATAAAAAAATAAACACTATGCGCTTTGTAATACATGTAAAAGTGAATTTCTCTATCCATGTTTCTCTACTATATATACATATACCCAACTCTTTCATTTTCTTTGAACTATTGTTAGTTATTAATATAATAATTTATGTCAACTTATTAACCATGTACTTGAATGTTTCGTGTAAACCGGAATGATGGTCGGGAATGTGTTTCTACCTTATTCACAAATTTAGATATGACTTAGCACTAAGTATTGTTGGTGGAATTCAAGTTAGGTCAATCATGAACCAAAAGTACATGCTTTATCATTGGCTTCGTATCAAATGATTTATAGGTATTGACTTATTCAATGCCTGTCGACAGTATTTCATTCATTTGGTGATTTCGTCTATGAATCGGATCTTGCCTTTGACAAGTGGCATGACACCACGCCCAGTCACATAATCCCGACACCGGGCAATAAGATTTTGAAGGCACTATTCAATGCCGACCGCCATTCAAGGGAGATAAACCGATACTAGCTTCTAATGACTACGATATTTCACAGCCGGGGATCGAACCCACGACTTTTCGGTCACGAAACGGACGCTCTAACCGATCGGCCTCCGGAGAGAAAAAGAAACCATGCTTTTCTATCAAATTACAAATTATGGTAAAGTCCTTGTAATGGTTCTACTTAACGTATGTATACCAAGATAACCAAGGTACCCTAATGAAACATTTGGAAACCTTGGTTATCTCCGTGAAAGGCCATGAGGTCCGTATTTAGCAGAAGCATTACAAGGACTTTCAACATATATTGCACGTAAATCTATTACACTCCTTTCAGCACGGGCCTCCCGGGCCCGCTGGACCCCCGGGGCCCCCGGGACCTGCTGTCTCAAAGGAAGAAATACTGGAGGAAGTTGCTTTACTTATAAAAGGTAAAGTGTTTTATTATATAACATGTATACAGGTGGCCCTATTTGAGCGACCACTTCTTTAAAGCAGAAAACCTGTTCAAAGCCAGTTTACCCACCCCAGACCAGTACCATTGCTTATTCAAATGCGTAAAAAAATCAATTACGTAAAACAATAGTTCCGGATAAATATTTAATAATGATAGTAATATATTTCAGCGACCGCCTAGACAAAGCGACAATATCTTCCCGACCCTTTAATGATCGTTTGAGACAGGTTTGTCTGTATACGGAAAAACGCTTAAGATTGCCGTAATTATCAGACAGATGTTTTAGCGAGGTGGTCGTTGTTTCGAGGCTTTATTGCATTTTTGGGAAATAAAATTTCTGAATCTGCTGACAAAAAGTTATACACTTTGTTCATTAATAACTTAAGGCAATGGAATATTTTCATTTTCCTCTCTCCTCTCTGGCAGAATAATAATAATAATGAAAATAAAGATAAAATAATGATAGCAATAATAGAAATAATGAAATAAAGTATTATCGTCAAACTCAACAGAGGTCCTATTTAACGGACCTTGGCGGAGTGGTGGCATAGTGGTAACGCGCTGAAGTACTTATCCAGGGGATCGGGGTTCAAATCCGGGTAGAATTTTGGAAAATTTCTGGGATACTTTTCGTGTTCCCCGCCTAATTAGAAGCATAGCGCTTGTTCATCCAGACAGTGATTAAGGGACTGAGCATGTATCTGTGCTATACACCTGGCATGTTAAATAACCAAGGGTTCTATTAGAAACGAGCTAGTGTAGCGCACCCGGATCCCTTGTATCCGCATCTGTCTCTGTGTGTAGGTGCACCTGTCTAGAGGTGCTAACGGAGGGTAACCCTGACAATAAAAGTCCAAAAGAACGGAAGTCAGAGGGGCTGGGCCTAAAATGCGTTCTCTCTGTCAAAAAACGCAGCACCATGCACAATACGCCTGGGCGCGAACGTAAACAACAGCAAGAGTTGTCGGAACGACACATATCCCCTTACGCACCCAATTCTGATCGAGGTCACTGTGACGGTGACCTTTGATTAAGTGACCCCAAAATCAATAGGGGTCGTCTTCTAGTCATGACAAATCATCCTATGAAGTTTGAGGAATGTTGGCCCAAGCGTTCGGAAACCGACGGACCGAGAGACCGACCGACATTTCCAAAAAAACACACCAAAAAAAACAAACAAACCTCCCTCTCTTTTTCGAAGGGGGGCATAAGAACTTAACAGACCTATCAAATATGTAAATCAGGTTATCAGTCTCTAATGCATAAATATGTGGTGAAACTGCTCAAAAACTACTAACGTTACAAATGTTAGGCGCTTAGAAAAGTTATAATGTATTCATATCCCCTTTTTCCCATATGCTGTATGAATTACAAGCATGTTCATCTAGGTCCACAAAAGTGCGAAAACAAATGTAATTGCCATATTGAAAATTTAATCCGAAATACAGAACGCGCTGCGTAACTAAATGTGTATTGTATACTGTATGGCAGTAAGGAATGTGTTGGCTTTATATAGTGGATGCTAGTCGAAGATAATGCCAAAGTATAATGATAATAATAATAATAATAAATTAAATTCAAATTTCATCATCATTAATCATATGTTAGTGTTTCGTAAAAAAAATGCACGGAGTTTGATAGAGACGAAACTGTTATTTTTATTACCAGGTGGATGTGTGAAGTATTTAAAAAATAAAAATGATAAATATTTATCTAGAATTATTGTTTCGCGTCACAATTGATTAAATTTACGTATTTGAATAAGCAAGGGTACTGGCGATGGTTACACACAAGTTTTATATATTCTACAGTGAACCTGTTTCTAAAAAGTAATTTCGCTTATTGAGCATGCGTATGGGATAAAATCCTGCCAATTACCCTTGTGATTAGTGCCGTCGTTACTAATTACTCTAAATGTCTTCATTACCATATGTACGAAACGGAAAATAAATAAGAATATTATTTTGGTATACGAAGTGATGAAGTTTTTATCATCGTTAGGTGTATCCATTCTCTTCAATGCTTCATACCAGGGTAAAGGAATACAGGATGTGTAAATGACAAGATATTTTTCCGCCTGTGCCTTTCGCTGTTTTCTTACTTAGATCGACACTGTTCAAAAGGTTCGACCTTAAAAATAACATCAAACAAATACTACTCACGAACCTGTGACTTTCGCACTGCACAGGTGGTCGCAAATAGAGGCAGCAGGTGCGCTAGTAGCGCCACCTGGAATTAACAGGCATATACATCGCTCCTGCAATGTTACTTAAACATATGTTCCTCCATTATCTTGTTCAATACACGTATATCGTAAATGATTTATTTTTCCCAATAGCATAAACAAAATGTAACATTAAATATTGTAATTCGTGTATTGCATCGACATTTTAAGGCATGAATTATTTTTAATACACTTATGAATTAAAAATTTGAACAAATATTAACATAGACTACTTTGTCTAATATAGAACGTTTTTTATATATTGTTTTCTTTTATCCCTTAAAAATGGCAATAAGCACAAAATGAATTTGACCTTGAGCAACTGCTTAAACTGTTTCACTGTATTAAGTTTATGAGAACGTAAGTATAATTTCTGTTAAGTTATTTGATTCTGATTGAATACGAAACATACGCAAACACCGTTCGGGGATTTACAAGATCAAAAAGTTTTATTTTCCTGTCTTTAATTTAGCAAGTCAAGTCACGACTAGAGTTAAGGTCAAGGTGAGCTTTTCTGATCGCCTTTTGTCCGTCGTCCGTCATCCATGCGTGCGTCCGTGCGTCTCGTGCGTCCGTGCGTCCGTCGTCAACAATTTCTTTAAACAACATCTCCTTCTAAACTACCCACTGGATTTTGATAAAATTTTACAGGGATGTTCATTATGGGACCCTTTACCAAAGTTGTTAATATTATTTTGATTGGTCAAATATCTAGGTCACAGGAGCTAAAAATAGATTTTAAAATGCAAATTTTAAAAATCTTCTCCGAAACCACAAGGCCTAGCCTTTTGATTTTTGGTATGTAGCATGATCTTATGACTCTCTACCAAGTTTGTTCAAATTATGACCCTGGGGTCAAAATTGGCCCCGCCCCAGGGGTCACTTGATTTAACATAGGCTAATATAGGAAAAACTTGAAAAATCTTTTTCTCAGAAACCACAAGGCCTGGAGTTTAGATATTTAGTGTGCAGCATTGTCTAGTAGATCACAACCAAGTTTGTTCAAATCATGGCCATGGGGTCAAATTTGGCTCCGCCAAGGGGTCACCTGATTTTACATAGGCTAATATAGAAAAAAAAACTTGAAAAATCTTCTTCTCAGAAACCACAAAGCCTGGGGTTAAGATATTGGTGTGCAGCATTGTCTAATAGATCACTACCAAGTTTGTTCAAATCATGGCCCCGGGGTTAAATTTGGCCCCGCCCCAGGGGTCACTTGATTAAACATAGGCTAATATAGAAATAAACTTTAAAAATCTTCTTCTCAGAAACCACAAAGCCTAGGGTTTAGATATATGATGTGTGGCATTGTCTAGTGGATCAATACCAAGTTTGTTCAAATCATGGCCCTGGTGTCAAATTTGGCTCAGCCCCAGGGTTCACTTGATTAAACATAGCTAATATAGAAAAAACTTAAAAATCTTCTCTCAGAAACCACAACTAGGTTAGATATTGTGTGTGCATTGTCTAGTGATCTACCAAGTTTGTTAATCATGCCCTGGGGTCAAAATTGGCCCTGCCCCAGGGGTCACTTGATTAAACATAGGCTAATATAGAAAAAACTTTAAAAATCTTCTTCTCAGAAACCACAAAGCCTTGGTTTAGATATATGATGTGTAGCATTGTCTAGTGATCTCTACCAAGTTTGTTCAGATCATGACCCTGGTGTCAAATTTGGCCCACCCCAGGGGTCACTTGATTAAACATAGGCTAATATAGAAAAAACTTGAAAAATCTTCTTCTCAGAAACCACAAGGCCTGGTGTTTAGATATTTGGTGTGTAGCATTGTCTAGTGGATCTCTACCAAGTTTGTTCAAATCATGACCCTGGGGTCAAAATTGCCCCCACCCCTGGGATCACTTGATTTAACATAGACTTATATAGGAGAAACCTAAAATATCTTCTTCTCAGAAATCACAAAGCCTGGAGTTTAGATATTTGGTATGTAACATCATGAATCATGCATTGTCTATTGGATCTATACATAGTTTGTTCAAATCATGGCCCTGGGGTCAAATTTGGCCATAGGTGTCACCTGATTTTATATAGGCTAATAGAAATAACTTGAAAAATCTTCTTCTCAGAAAACACATGGCCTTGGGTTTAGATATTTGATGTGTGGCATGTCTAGTCTATTCTTACCAAGTTTGTTCAAATCATGACGCTGGGGTCAAAATTGGCCCTGCCCCAGGATCACTGATTTTACTTAGACTTATTTTGTAAAGAAAACTAGAAAACTCTTTTTCTCAGAAGCCACAAGGTCTTGATTTTAGATATGTGGTATGTAACATGGGCTAATAGACCTCTACCAAGTTTGTTCAAATCATGACCCTGGGGTCAAAATTGGCTCTGCCCCAGGGGTCACTTGATTTTACATAGCCTAAGGTGAGCGATCCAGGGCCATCATGGCCCTCTTGTTTTATATGACATACAGCTTGGTTGATTTCTTTTTAGTTTACCGTCGCTGCGACGTAGAAAAATTGGCAAACTAAACATCATTCTTTTCTTCAAAATATTGTATTTTTGTATTTGTATTTGTATTCTCATTTTGTTTTATGTGACATGAGATTTGGACATATATAACTTGAAACTCGAGAACACACTACACCAAATGTAAAATAACGTATTCGAGTTAATAATGGGTTGAAGGAGCTCGAGGAAAAAGATTACCGTTAGATAAGGGAGAAAAATGTGAATTCCACTATGTATTAGTTATCGAACTTATTCAGCAAGGTTGATCGGTGAAAAAATTCGGAATTCTCACAGTTTTGTTTTTAACCAGATGGGGTCGGCGTCAAACTTTCGTTTCCGGATGATAACTTGAGTCTTACATGGCATATCAATACCAAACTTTTTGTACAGGTAGCTTATATGAAAGTGCTTGCTTGGTATTGTATTTCAAGTCAGCCGGGTCAAGGTCAATGTCACTGTGACTAAAAATAGACAATAAGTTTCCAAATGATAACTTGAGTCAGAGATGATATATCTATACCAAACTTTATGTACAACTAGCTTATATCTAGGGCTTGCTTGGTATTACATTTGAAGTCAGCTGGGTCAAGGTCAATGTCACCGTGTCTAAAAATAGAAAATACAGGGAAAACTTTCGTTTCCTGATGATAACTTGAGTTAGAGATACCAAACTTTATGTACAGTTGACTTATATTAAGAGTTTGCTTGGTATTGCATTTGAAGTCAGCGGGGTCAAGGTCACTTTGACAAGTACATATATTTCAACAAAAAAGGAGTTTAGCAAAATGTAGCATGTGTATTTTATGTGTTCTGTGACAAAAGCAGTGTATGTTTCCTTCAACCCAGTACCTCGATCACGATATCAATTTCTATTTTTAAACCAAATTTGTGATTTTTTTTTCAAAATTTAAAATTTTGAATACTTTTAAAAAACATTATTGGAAAATGCTCCATTTTTCATAATGTTTTCAAAAATAATGTTTCTCGGATGTGTCAAATTGTGTTGGTATCAGGTAATGGGTTAAGCTCTATCTCTGCTATATCAGTAGTTTGCCATTTGTGTGTGTGTATGTTTCTGTATTCCTTCTGGCAGATAATCATCATATCAGCATGCCTTTTGCTTCCCATCCAATATTCCTGCTTTGTCTTCATAATCAATTGCATTTTGATATATAAGCGAACATTGATCATGAAAAATCTGGTTTTTGCGTCAGTCCTGACCCTTGTTTTAATTCAGTTCATGACCCCCACATTTTATAATGAGAGAGAGAGAGAGAGAGAGAGAGAACGGCTTTAATGCATTACCTCCTATAATAGGCTAGAATTACTATTAACTGCTTTGAAACTAGAGTTTGTGGTGGATTCGAATCACAGTAGGGTCAAACATTTGACAATATTATCTGTATCAATCAAATCATATTTGTATAATTAGAATAGTTTGATAACAAATATGATGCCTTGTATAATGGAAGTCTGAAAAACTTGGTTAAAGTGTTTTAAATTTGGTAATATTAAACAACATACTTCTTTGGAAATTTGGGTAAACTTGGTAACTTTTATTTTCCATGCTGGTGTCTTTTATGGGATACAACAAACAATACTTTTGTTTTTCAATTCTACATAGCGCCCATTACGGTCCGAATACATTTATAGTTTTGTGCATATATAGCGAGTTTAGAAAAACAATGCTGTTTCATTTCAGAAGCAACAGAAAAACGTGTGAATGAGCTTCTTTCAACTATTGTAAGTATAGCTGATATAATTTTATTGATAATATTTTGACAATTGTCCAATGCATAAGAATAATACAGTACAGTCTATATATATATATATTTATATATATATTGCGAAAATCATTCTATTGATATTTTCTGTCTAATGTCATACATAAATGATCATGTCATAAAACAGTTAGCAGTGTTTTTGTCATCTCCTAAGAAACTGAAGGCAGAAATCCATTTTGAAACATCTTATGCGGAACTTCATGCAAAACAATTTAGTGTATATAAGCATATGTGTAAGTAGGTATATTAAATATGTATTATGAACTTCTTTCAATTATGAATTACATAAATGAATTATATTTTGACAATAGCTGAATATATTAAATGCACATTGGATATTTACGTGGATTTCAATTGAGTAAATATGCTGCAGATAATCATTAAGGTAAAGTCCCTGTAATGGTTCCGCTACGTCTTGCGCCACTTAACTTCTACCAATAAAACCAAGGTACCCCAATGAATATTTGACACATGGAAGACAAATTTAATGGTATTATCTATTTAAAAATGCGTAGATAATTTTTTTTTTTTTTTTTTTATTTATTTTTTTTTTTTTTATATATATATATATCTTTCAAAAGAACCACATTAACTTAAACTATACGCTATTGTGGCCAATTTTTGTGGCTTGGACGCCATCATAATCAAATTTGCGAACGTTATATTTATATATTAAAATGTTGAATATCTCCTTAGAAGTTATACAAAAAAGTTACTTGTTTCCACTAACCCTACCGACCCCCATATCCTCTAAAAAATAAGGTAAAAAAGGAAAAAAGATAAAAATAAAAAAAAAAGTTTAGCCAACTTACCGATGTTGGAAAAAACAAGCAACTAATATTTTTGTCATTAAGGAATTTGTGCCATCTATAGACTTCGAAAATGTATTTTATTTATTTTCAGAATTATTCCAACGTCACCAAAGATTCTATAGCAAAACCGGAAGTAACAAATGACCTATACACCGTTCCCCGTGTATATTCTGGCTTCTCCATGCGATTGTCGGAAAAAACTGTCATCCGTAAATACACGTTCATGGAACTAAAGGACTTTCAACAAGTAAGTCATTACCAAATAAACCTTCAGTGCTAGTGCATGTCTTAGGAGTTGTCTCCCCATACAATTCAATATAGAACATGAGACCAGTTCTGGTCCCCCATTGGTGTCTTTAAGTTCTCGAAAATATTGAAAACGTTCTTAAACTCAGACTCGAATGAGTGAGGAAACTCAAACTTGAGTGATTTTTTTTTCTTCAAGCTTACCGCCCAAATGTGATAGGAACCACGGCCTCCTAGTTACGAACCGGATGCTCTAACCAGGACTGGTCATTGCTGGTCATTGTTTAGTTGAAACGTATTATATTTCAAAACTGACATTGACATGGTAAAGGACGACAAGCTCTAGCTCAACATTAGTTACCTCCCTTTCCCTATACTATAATTTCAGAGTTTACAAAGTCGCGTGTTTAATTTAAATATATGATGCCCAAATCCTGCACTATTTGATTCAGAAACATGTTCACAGATAAATTTCGCATTAAGTATAGTAGTGAATATCAAACATTTTATAAAATACTAAGAGAGAGAGAGAGGGGGGGAATCAGCTGGGAGTCCATGTACAGGTTAAGGGCATTCAAAAACAAAACGAATAAATAATGAAAAAGTGAGAAAAAAAATGGAGAAAGACAGAAAAAATAAATAAGAAACAAAATTAAAATTTTTCAACTAGATAATAACTTGCTAGCCGATGTCCATTTCGTTAAATGTACGTAATGGTGACCGTCCAAACAATAGTGCTATAGTATTTTTTTTTCCTCAAAATATAAACATATGCCTTGATAAGGAGTCAATCCTATTGTCATGGTTATTGTACGGCTAACTTATTTTAATGACTCTTCTTTTTATCATTGTAAAAACAACTTCTTGTTGAGATTTCAAACGGTCTCGCAATTGTTTTTCGTTTGAATTACACCTGTGACCTTACCCTAACCTAACGTTTATTACTCGGTTATTTTAGAAAACGATTTACTATTTCCTTTTGTACATGGCGTCATTTACACCAGGTGTCTACAAACATTAGACCAGGCGTCTTACAGGACACAAGACCAGATGGCTATAGAAAATGGACTTAATGTGAGACAGCTCTGTATCTCTCTCATATAGGCAAATCCACGCAAAACAATTATATCCTGATAATTGCTTCTATTCATTGCACTGCAACAGTTTATTGGATTTTTTTTAACTTTACTTGTACAAAATAGATCGATCACGTCGCAATATTCGATATATTCTATTCATGTGCAATAAATATCATTTATATTCTAATTTTTATCATATATATGCAACATTTTTTTTATAACAATTTTGGTTTATGGATATAACTTTCTATATATAATATATTAGCACTTAGCCTAATTTCGCTCTTACCCCTCGATTTGTATTCTATTTATTTATATTGTAAGTTTTTTTTCTTTGTTCTACTTTGTTCATTTATATTCTATATTTTTCTTGTAAGTTATATTTCGTCCAATTATATTCAGTATCTATTTTGTTCATTCAAATGCTATATTTTCTATTCGTATGGTAAAAACGCCTATTCGTATGGTATCAAAAGTTCATCTTTATTCTATAATTGAATTCTGGGAAATGAGTGACGTAATGTAATTGGTAAACTCCAACGCAGTGGCTTGGCTCCGTTTGGATTCTCATCAATCACTGCCATAATGAGTTTAGGATAGCTCGATTTCAGCTATTTGCAATTTAATTTTATTTTTAGCTCACATGAGCACAACGTGCTCAAGGTGAGCTTTTCTGATTGCCTTTTGTCCGGCGTCCGTCGTCCGTCGTCCGTCGTCCGTGCGTGCGTGCGTCCGTGCGTCCGTGCGTCTGGCGTCAACAATTGCTTCAAACAACATCTCCTCCTAAACGGCTTGGCCAATTTGAAAAATATTTTGCAGGAATGTTCCTTAGATGAAGCTCTACTAAAGTTGTATAAATGGTTCTGGTCCATCGCATAATTAGGTCACAGGAGCTAAAAATAGATTTTAAAAATGAAAATTTAAAAAATCTTCTTCTCTGAAACCACAAGGCCTAGCCTTTTGATTTTTGGTATGTAGCATGATCTTATGACTCTCTACCAGGATTGTACAAATTATGACCCTGGGGTCAAAATTGGCCCCGCCCCAGGGGTCACTTGATTTCACATAGGCTAATATAGGAAAAACTTGAAAAAATCTTCTTCTCCGAAACCACAAGGCCTAACCTTTTGATATTTGGTATGAAGCATCATCTTATGGGCCACTACCAAGATTATACAAATCATAGCCCTATGGTGATAAATGACCCCGCATCAGGGGTCACTTGTTTTACACAGAGTTATATAGGAAAATCTTAAAAAATCTTCTTCTATGAATCCATTAGGCCTAGAGCTTAGATATTTGGTATGTAGCATCATCTTATGGGCCACTACCAAGATTGTACAAATCATAGCCCAATGGTGATAAATGACCCCACACCTGGGGTCACTTGTTTTACATAGAGTTAAATAGGAAAATCTTAAAAAAATCTTCTTCTATGAATCAATAAGGCCTAGAGCTAAGATTTTTGGTATGTAGTAGCATCTAATGGTTCATTACAAAGATTTTCAAAGTCTTGGCCCTACGGTGATAAATGACCCTGCGCCCAAGTCTTCTCTGAAACCATATAGCCCATTGCTTAGATATTTGGTGTGTAGTATTGTCAGGGGTAAAATGTTTTAGATTAAGTTATATCAGAATCCTTGTCTGTTTAAAAACCTTGACATCAGTTGAAGCAATGGTACTCAGGTGAGCGATTCAGGGCCATCATGGCCCTCTTGTTTAATTTTATCACATTTTTGGATTATTTATTATGTAATGGAAATAATGAAGACAAATTAAAAAAATACGTAGCATAAATTTCATTATTTCTACATGGTAACAATAAACCGGAAGTCGAAAATTGAACGTGAAACTAAAATGGTTTCAACCATTCTGGATGCTGTTCGGGATTATGACCGCTTAATTGTCCCTAAACCAAACCAGCTAAAGGCGTTGCAATACTTTCTTGAAGGTGTATCGGTGTCGATCACACAAAAACAGTTTGATATGACGATTTTGGTCGGCGTTTCAACCGCCTTGTTATTTTGGATCGGAGTATCACATGATACACACCATGGTCACGTGGGTCAATTGATAGGGGCTTGTTTAATCTGCGGGCCTTTGCGGTCCTTTTGAAAAAAGTGCTAAAATAGAAAGATATGCATTTTCAGTACTAGAAAAATGTAGAAATGTCTGTTATGCTATAACAGGAACTCCGTGTAAAACCTGGTTTGTATTCCACCGCCAGTACTTAGCGCTAAGAACATCGTCGAATACCCCAGGCTGACTTATTACATGCCACCAGGCATACTTAAATAATTTGGGACGAATTTCATCTTTCCTGCTTCTATAATAAAAATACTCTAATATTTAATTTCTTACTAATGTAATAATCAGATCAGCTTAGTCTTGTACTTGAAAAAGTCGTAGAACAATGGCGGAATGCCTTTCTGCCTTACATGTATTTAGATATTACTGATTTCCTTTCGTTGACATAAACTTGACTAATATTTAGTTTACATATATATTCATTAATTCATGTTATATAAAACATGTGGTATACTAAATATACATTTTTATGCGATGAAAAAATAATAATTGGCATTGTCATCCTCGAATATTAAGCCCTTGTGAAAATTAGTTTCTACATTATTTTTTTCTTTCTGTGCGTGGCACCCGACAGAACAATTTGTATATATATATATTTAATTATGTCATTTAATAACAAAATTCATATACTATAATTATGTTTGTTCATTAAATTAGATCGGCTGCGGACATTTCAATATATATGATATATGAAGAAATACTGTACCTCATATATTGAACCTCAGACTGACCGCTTAAGACGAGTTTGACGGTAGGTTTACTTTTAACGCTAAAAGAGCTGTCCTAAAGCCAGACCTCTTCTGTTTTAAAATGTTGTAGTTCGGATTCTACTTTAAATTCGCCAAGTCATGTATTTGTGCATGGGAGTCCATTTTGTAACGTGCCTTTGTTTTATCAACATAAATCGGCTTCTATCAACTATAGGTACAATAAAACCAGTCTTAAGCGTTAGGTCGAGGGAACAAGAGAAAGTGACCGCTTAACAGAGTTACCCGCTAAGTAAAGGTTAAAAAGATAACAAAATGCTATAGTTTGATAATTCAGTCAAACCTGTATTAAGCGGTCAGTCAAAGGAACAAGAGAAAATGACCTTTTAACAGAGGTGGCGGCTAAATGAAAGTTAAATAGATAACAAAAGAGGTATAACTTTATATTTAAGGTATTTCCAACACGAAAAAAATACGCATTTATAATACAATGAATATGTTTGCTTAAAATCAAGGCAAATTTGTCACTGATGATCCTAACAAGATGCTGAGGAAACGCGTTTGTCTTTTACGGATAAAATGACTTTTCAAAGTAGTGATTAAACCAAAGGAATGTTGTGCTTCTGATGGCATGGTCAAAGCAAATATTTAATTCTACTGAGTTTCATATAATAATAATAATAATAATAATAATAATAATAATAATAATAATGTGCTTAAAAGATGCTGTTAATAAACTAATTAATCAAACTAAGTTGAGTATGATAAACATACTCAAGTCTGAATTTTAGTGTGAGTGTGAGTAACATTTTCACTATCAATCTGGTCATAGAAAATATGTACAGTCAAACTTTTCTTAAGCGGTCAGTCAAGGGAACAAGAGGAAGTGACCGCTTAACAGAGGAGGCCGCTAAATGAAGGTTAAATAGGTAACAAATTTCTATAATTTGGTACAATAAAAATGGCCGCTACATGCAGGATGACCGCTTAATACATGTGATCGCTTATACAAGTTAAAATTTATATTAATGATTAATAATAATCAGCAGCTGAGATTATGCTAAATCAAACTAAGTTTAGCAGGATAATCATACTAAGTCTTAGTTAAGTTTGAGTTTGAGTAACATTTCCAATATCAATCTGAGTGTAGCAAATGTAGCTATACGTGTAGATAATGTTTTCTATGCGCATGCGTTCCGGACATACAAAATATCAATTATCAATTATCACAATTATCCCCAGTCAAGTGGTCCGGTAAAATTCCAAGATGTATATTTATCACAAACTACGGTAACCTTTTAAGAGCAGGCCTCTGTATGCGTTTATATAATTATAAATTAGACATCATATGAATGTCAAAGATAACAGTGCGTGTGGTATTATTGATATCATTGACGTAAAATAGTAAAAAAAAAAAGAGTAAAGGACGTCATAAGCGATCTTTACTGACGGAAGATGCCGGAGACAAGCGAAATTACAAGATTTGCTATCAACTTACATGATTTTTTTCCCCTTTTTAGGCATTTGGTGACGGTTCCTTTCAAAGAGGAGGTGCATTTAATGCCAAAGAAGGGCGCTTTATTGCCCCAAGAGCGGGTATATACCAATTTTCAGCAAATCTTCATCTGCGCATGCGCTGGAAGAAAAAGTCTAAAGGGAGACCAAAGACTGATGATCACATCAAAGTCCTTATTTGTCTGGATTCTTTGTGCCAGTCAAACACGTAAGTCCTACATAAACTATCTAACAGAGCCGCTAAAAAGTTTGAAATATAATATGAGGTACCTATTTATTTATTTTATGTGTGTTTTTGTTAATTAAGAATTATTTCTACACGCATGCCATAATAATCTTGCATAAAAATCTATCCCTATACTTCGCACTTTTTGTCTCGTAACTTTAAAATCTATAATGCAGCTAAAAGTGTTATTTGCGTTTCATTTGGTGGGATCAATGTCACTAACATGAATCGACGGTTATGTGAGTTAGTCGCTGAGACGGAGCGATTAAGTTGGGGTGTCAATTATCTTCAATGATGTTTAAGAGTTGGCACATGCACTCAGTTCCAAAAGAAATGAGCACGTCTTAATATTTTAATATTTAATAAACATATCAGTGTCAATTTTCGCACACTATATCTCGTGTGCATTTGCCATAGGTCTAGCCCAAAATCTACCACAAGGCAGAGATTTCAGTTGTTTTCTCTTAATGTTTGGTACCAATATATAGACTTTCAGGAAAAGAAAGGTTGATGAAAAATCACAGAAAACAAAGCACGCTCTCTTTAGAAATGAGTGTATTTCGCCGACTTTACCGATTCTTGGTGCTTTCTCAGTTTTGAGCTCAGGGGATCCTCGGCATCCGTAAAGGTTAATAAAGTTCGATATACGTAAAACTACCACGCGCGATGTCGTGACTCAACGCGGTTGGTAGTTAGACATTTTAAAGTTCACGGTGCTTTACTCATTTTATATGTGACTAATTATGAAAATAAATATTTCTGGAGTATTTCACGTGCCTCGACCGTATGCCACTGTTCATCTCATCAGACAGACCCCTTTTACCTGTTTTTTTTTTTTTTTGTTTTTTTTTTTTGTGCGTGTGTGTATTTTTTTTTTTGGCTCACATGAGCACAGCGCGCTCATGGTGAGCTATTGTGATCACCCTCTGTCCGTCGTCCGTGCGTCTGGCATCAACAATATTCTTTAAACAAAATCTCCTTCTAAACCGCTGAATAGATTTTGATCAAATTCACAGGAATCCTCCTAATGATGTCCTCTATCAAAGTTGTTCAAATTATTTTGATTGGTTTAAAAAGTAGGTCACAGGAGCTAAATATAGATTTTAAAAATGCAAACTTTAAAAATCTTCTTCTGAAAAACTGCCTAGGCCTAGAGCTTAGATATTTGTTGTGTATCATTTTCTAGTGGACATCTACCAAGTTTGTTCAAATCTAGCCCTGGGGTCAAAATTTGCCCTGCCAACAGGGGTCACCTTATTTTACACAGACTTACATCGGAAAGATTTTTAAAAGATATCCTTGTCAGAAACCACAAGATCATGGATTTAGATATTTGGTATGTAACATGGCCTTGTGGCCCTGAACCAAGTTTTCAAATAATGGCCCTGGGGTCAAAATTGGTCCCACACTAGGGTTAACTTGTATTTTGACCCCATGTAAACTTTTTGTGTGGAATTAAGATTATATTGCTGTTCTTCTGCATGGATTTTGTATTCTGTATATGACTATGTTGTAAAAGGCAATGAAAAGCAATATTTCACAGGAGGGCGATTTAGGGCAATTTTGGTCCCTATTTCTTTCCTATGTTAGCTTCAGTTTTATCAGTTTATTCCCATGCATGACTTAAAAAACAACAACAACAAAACAGCAACAACAACAACAAAACACACACACCGTGACAAAACAGCCAAAACGTTGTTTCAGTTAAGTTTAAAAAACAACATTACTAACAACTTGTCGTGCCTTTCAATCATACATGACTAACACATGCCACATGACATGCCACGTTGTATATGACGTCGTTTTTAGCTAACGCGATCATCGATTTAGAGGGAAAAAACTACTGTAAGTATTTTATTGGGGAAAAAACTGCTGTAAGTATTTTATTTCATTGTCAATTTTAATGGTACTAGTATATAGCGCGTGCGAAGCGGAAAAGTGTACCCTACAAATATGTCACGATGATTCTTTTGTCAGATGTACAGATTTTCTTAACATTCGGGAAAACCTTCCGAGTTCGTGAACTTTGTTGGCTAACATGTAAAGCACATCGCTAATAATATTTTCCCGAATGTTAGGAAACACTGTTCATCTGACAAAAGAATTATTAGGGTTTTTGTGTAGTGCACAATTTTCCGTTTTGCATGCACTATATCCCATTGATTGGTGAAAATATAAATTACTTACAGCAGTTCTCTTTTTCGACTAGACTTGACTTGACTATCTGAGTTTACCGTCGCTTCGACAGTATTTCAGTCATATAGTGACGTCCAGCTAAGGCTTCCTCACATGAAAATCCGAATGACCCTGCCGGGATTCGAACCCACGCGGTGAGGGGCTGAGTGGGTGTTAAGTCAGCGACTTTACCATCTCGCCACGGAGGCCCCTTTTCTTTTTCGAGGCAATGACGTCATATACCACGTGGTGTGGCCACACTGTATTCAGTTATTCGTAAGAATATTCAAAAGAATGCAATAACATTATGCCTTATCAGCATAAATCAATGGAAATACGCAAAAGACGTTTTCAAAATTTATAAATCTCCGTTCAAAAAATTCAGAAATAAGATCAATATTATCATATGGGTGTTTTTTTATCTACTCCGCCTATCACTGTTAGCAGATTCACTCCTTAGTTTAAACATATTTTTATTCACTCCTTGTTGGTTCGAATTTCGGGAAAAGGAAGAATGATTAACTATTTAATGCAATTCCGTAAAAATCAATTGTATCAATCTATCAACTTAAAAACTTGATACTTCTTTAAGTATATTTGTCATTTTTTCTATTTCTTTTGCCTTCTACGGTTCTATTTTATCGTTTATTTATTTATGTTTCAGGACTTTCATATTATTAAAGAAATAACGAATTGATTGGAAAGTGTTTATTTGTAAATTTATTTACTTCTAATATCATACTGTGTGCATATAGCATATTACATATATATAGGATCTGACATGAATTGTTATTTCATATCAAAATCTACTAATCGAGTTCATGAAAATGTTATTAAGCGAGCCTCCGTTTTTTTTTGTTTTTTTGTTGTTTTTTTTCATAATTATCTCAACCGGAAGTCGTATATCTGCCATTTTCAGTTCCATCGAGCATATTTCCGGTTTAAACGCAGAAAGCAGGATATTCACCATCAGTGTCTCGGGGATCCTACAGCTTAAGGTGAGATTTTGTTTGTTTGCTAAATTAGCTAGCGTCCCACATTCTCGAAAAAATACATGCTGCATCTGTGAAAACAAGTAGCATGATATTGCACCCAGTCACTTTATCTTGATTCCGGGTCAGTCAGTTATAGAACGATTTATCCAAAAGGAGCTAAACCATGACCACTTTAACGACTTAAACGTGTCACCGAATGGGACCGGCCCCGCCCCGTGGTTTTTTTTATATTTTTTTTTATTTATTTATTTGTTTATTTATTTATAATTATGATAAACCATTATGAATAATAATGGCTAAATGAAAAAGGTACGCCTA
The DNA here is from genome assembly GCA_021229015.1 of Solen grandis. Lineage (NCBI taxonomy): Eukaryota > Metazoa > Mollusca > Bivalvia > Adapedonta > Solenidae > Solen > Solen grandis. Next base: position 2,956,314 of record CM037784.1, on the reverse strand, counting down.
GAATACTTTATGTGAATAATACACATAAATCTCTGTAATGCATCTGGTCCTTTAACGGTTGTCAGCAGGTGTTTATAGTAATGTGGTCGGATTATCAAGTTAAGTCTGAGAAAACGTCCTAAAAGCGGTCTGAATACGGAAGTGGTATTCATATTGTGGTGGTCCGAATTTCAACTGTTGAAACCGGGAATGCCCATAAAAGTGGTGGTATTCATACAGGTATTAATTTGGTCTGACTGTCAAGTTAATGTCCTAAAGAATGGTCTGAATGGCGAAGTGGTCTTAATATTATGGTATGAATTTTAAGGTGGTCTTTATATGAGGGTTTACATTACGAATGTATGCTCAGGGACAGACACAGTCAACTGGTCGGAATATCGAGTTAAAGATAAGACTAATTAGCGGTCTGAATAACATAACTGTTAATAAGGCGGTCGTTTAAAAAGGTTTTCTTATATTTGAATTTATACCTACTTGTATACCTACTTACCTGTCTATGTATCTATATTTTTTTTTGTTACAGGAGAACCAGTATGCTTCAGTGTATGTTGACAATTCCTCCGGCAAGACTGTGACTGTGCTAACTGGATCTGAATTTTCGGGACTACTTATGGGAATTTAAGTATTCATACGCCATTGAGTGGCTGTAATCAGTAAAAACGGGAAGGGGTTGTGAGGCTCAATGGTAAACTTGCAATGACCATTGATCACGGAAACTCTTCAATTTTGAAGAAAGGGAGATTATCTAACTTCATAGCCATAGGTTCTCCGTGTGGCATAAGAATCCCACCACACCCTTTAATGGTTCATAGGAAATAGTTTAAACATATTTATTGCAGTAATTATATACGATACGATTGAATACAAACTAGTGATTTAGACTATCGATTATTTAATCATATTTATTAAATGCTATATTGGGTAAACAAATAAAGTGAGGAATAAAGGTGAAATTACAATTTAAGATGTTGGAGAAAGATATGACTTAAGAGTGTATTGTTTATTTTTAGGTGCAATGTATTTTAATGTTTACGTTAAGAATATCAAAACACGATTTGTTCTCTTTATGTATAAGTGTATACATTTACAAATAAATGTATTTAAGCGTAAGAAATATTGATTCTTTTAAATTAATTGTCTGAAATCGTAAAAAGTGTTTGTATTCGATATTTTTTATATAAAAGGCTTCAGAAAGTAGTGGTAATGAAATGCATGTTTCACATTGGGATCCACATGCACAAGTAAAAAGCAAAACAATGACATTTCCATGAAACGTATATAATCATTATATGTGTTTTGGTCAAAATGTAATATTTAAACTATTCAAAATTTTTTTAAAATGAAATTTCAAATTGTTACAGGGGCTCGAATTTGAATGGGGTGAATCACATCGCTAATGTTGATAATATTACTCAGAGTCCCTGTGGTATTGTTTGGATTCTGAGATGGAAAACATCGTGCCCTTTAACCATTACAATTGACGTGTATTTTTTTATTTTTTTAAAAAGTGTTCAAATCTAGTTTGATGTTTTGTTAACTTGAATGGTACCGACGGTTATGTAGTTGGTTAAACTTTGTTTGTTTCAAAGGAAATGAATCGCGAAAGATAGCATGGCGGACTGAATATGTTTATTTCAAGTCAAGTATTTCAAATTTATTTTAAGAAAGTTACCGTTTGAACCACTTTTTCAGGCAATGATATAGCTTTTTCAGTCCAAATTAAACAACATATATAAATTACGTATTTTCGTATATAGCCCAGGTTATATGGAAAAATATGTTTGTTTTGAAAGGTTTCGAGAGGCGCGTGTTCCTTTCGGCGACTTCAAAGGTGTCATTGTGACCAACATGACAAAAGTGAGACAAACGGTTACCCACTTTATTTTTTTTTAATTTTATTTTTTTGGACCTTAACCATGCGCTCGGCTTCGCCTCCTTTGGGCTATTTTCCATATTAAAAAAAAACAACTACAAGTAATACATATTACGCGGCATGCTTCGTCAACCGCTGTCCATTCAGTAAAACCGTATTTAATTCCGGTACCGTTACATAACCATTAGTCTGTATCTCTGATTTTAAATACAGTTTTCATGACCAATTACATTTGTTAATAACCCAGTCAATAAACCAGCCCGGACCATCGGCCAATGAAGACACTGCATTTAAGCAGGTGCTCTTAGAAGTAATGGGTCAATAGCAAAAGCATACAGCTGCTGCCGAAATTGAAATATATACATATGAAACAAAAATAGTAAGCATATGTCAAACATTGACAATGACTTAAATTAACTCCAAAATCGTTTCGTTCAAAATGATTTAAAAAATCCTTCGTTTTTATGTTTATATCAAATGTTTATACATGTAGTACGAATTCAGTTTCATGAATTCATAAATTAACTTTGCATGTTTTTTTTTTTTTTTTTTTTTTTTTTTTCTCTTTTTTTTTTTTTTGTAAAGATAATTTTTTGTTCACATGTGTCAAATAAAGTACACGTACAGTATAAGTGTTGTCTGTTTAGTCCAATACTTTCAAAAACAAACAATACAATTTAAAGGCCTGAATACCGGTTCCCGGTAGCCTTGCGATTAGAGCATCGGCCTCGGAATCGGGAGGTTCAATCACCGGCCGCGACATACCAAAAATGGTACCGGTATAGCTTCATAGCTTGGCGCTCAGCATATAAAGTTAATTAAAGAACGGATTGGCCCAGTGTCCGGATAATGCGAATGGATGTGTTATCATTCCACATGTATACAGTACTGCAGTGTGACAGCACTATATCCGTCTCAAGTAGACATTGTCTCCCAATAATTGAGTGTGGTATCATACCATATATCTACGGCGTGATACTGAAGCGTTACAGCACTATATCCGTCTCAAGTAGACATTGTCTCCCAATAATTGAGTGTGGTATCATTACTGAGGTGACAGCCTATATCCGTAAGTAACAGTCTCCAATATTGATGTGGTTCACCAATATCTACGGCGTAGACATAGTCTCCAAATTTCTGAAATACTATCATTTGGACTCCAAAGCCAAACAAACAAATGTTTCAGTATGTATTGTATATCAATACGTTTCTCTTATATGCACAATGAAACTGTTTCGGTTCAAACGTCACAAATATCTACACAATCGAAAAATATATTAGAGTCAGTTTCACTGTTTCCGTATGACTGAAAGAGACCGCATTATTACAACACCAATGCGTGGAGTGGACGCATATAAACACTTCACAGATACTATTTTGAACGTCGTATATAATAACCGTTCTAAATTATCTACAACTTTAATCCCAACCAGTTTCTTGTTTCATTTTACTTCTTTTCGGCAAATTATTCCATGTATAACCAGGAAACTGGTACAATAAGAACATGTAAATTAGGATGTGTTTATTTTTCCATTAGTGAACGAATTTATCATTAATATTCGTGGGTCACTAGTTTTCGTTGAGGGTTTTATCCACGAACAATTACCCCCACGAATATCGTTAATTCCATAGATTTCAGGTTTTCTAGAAAATGAATCCACGAATAAAGGTACACACCAAATGTTCTCAAGTTACGATACATAATCAACGAAATTAAATGTCAACTAAATTAAGTAATTTTACAGTGCATGACCCATAGATGATTGTTTATGAACAAAGGGAAGGAAACTGAAAGTTCCATAAATTAATAATTATTATTTATTTAGACCATTGAAATTACATACACCACGTGGACATTTTGACCGGTAAATATATAGGGTCATCAAAATAAATTCTATACTTAATATATAATAATATAAAAAGTTGGCTAATGGTGAGATTCAAATATTTAAAACAAAAAAAGAAGTTGTACATCGCATTACACAGACTTGACTTGACTATGACTCTGAGTCATATAGCGACGTCCAGCTAATTACAGGTGGAGGAAGACCCCGAATGCAAGAAAGGCGTCCGGATAGAACCACCGACCTACCGCAAGCCAGCTGGAAGGCTTCCTCACATGTAAATCTTAATGACCCTGCCGGGATTCCCCACGCGGTAAGGGGCTGAATGAGTTCCTAAGTCAGCGACTTTACCCTCTCGGCCACGGAGGCCCCGCATTACACAGAAGGCAAGTAATTACTATTCTTCATATAGAATTTTTCATTAAGAGTGTACCACCTTAAAGTATCGCGTTCATAAATGGTCTTTTTTGTGAGAAGTTGGCTACTGGTGAGACATAACCTGTGACTCTAATATTTCAAGAAGATTAATAGTCCTGCGCTTTACACGCAAGGCTTACATAAAAGGAATGAGTATTCTTCATACAGAGTTTTTCATTAAGAGTGTATATTCTTCAAACAGACATTCGCAGTTTGATGGTCATTGACTTAGACTTTGACTATCTGTGTCTACTTCTTGTTATCAATACTCGTCTATGACGCATGGTGAACCCTATTGAACCTTCTGTGATAAGGGGGGTGGGGAGGGGGGAATGGTTTCTCCCCGCGCATGCGTTCAAGTCACAAGCTGAATTTACGAATTCGCTACTTGGAACTGGTGAAGACACATGGTACCGCAAGTTTCTGCCTCGGGGATACCGTATTCTATATTGAACAAGTTTCCCCGATTTGGCGCTTACGAAAATAGCGTTTCCCGTGCAATGTGACTATTTGTCAGGAAACAAAGATAAAACAAAACTTTCTTTTTTCTTATTTCGACCAATTATCTGTGAACGAGCTGCTTTAAAAATGATCAGTGTAAGTACTTCGGGCTTTAAAAAGCTCAGGCCCCTCATAAAGGTATAATATACACCAAACTTAGGCACAAAATAATAATTTTCAAAAATGAATTTGCGATACATTTTGACTAATTTCCACGTTTTGTGGTGGATTTATTGTCCATTTTATCTGTATGTTGTCAAATACTGAACGAGTTTACATAAAAGATAGTTAGAGTCACACTATGCGCACAATTTCAATGAAGGACGAACATTTAAGCCACGAACGTTAACAACATATCATCGATACAATTCAAATCACTGTCAATGCTATTAAGATTTTCCCATCCTAATAGCGATCAATTTTATTATGGCCATGCATATAACTTAACAATACACGTGTATATAAGCTTTTAAAGTGTCAAGCAATGGTAATCATAGCGGCAAATTGACATGTTATGATAAGTGACAAAAGTTTTTTTATCTCCCCTAGATTATTTTGTTGCCATGAGTTATCTCCCCTGAAAACTAAAAAAAAAGTGATTTTCTCTATTTTCCTATGGTAAAGTTTAGATTTTTTTTCACGGAAATTGATACAAAATCATAAAATGTATCTTTCTACCCTGAGTCTTTCTCGTAAATCGAATGCAGTTTTTCATATTCACTGAAAATACATATTTTCCATAGGCTTCAATGTTAACTTATATGCGGATTATCTCCCCCAAATTAGATAAAACTTGAAAAAAACTCTTGGTGAAATATTTATTTTTTTGAATGTCTTCAAAGTGACAAAATTTCATAGAAGTATAACCATCCAGTAGCAAGGTATGGAATATGGCTATTAGCATGGGGAGACCTTAAAAAAATCTAACACGTGTCGTGTGGTCATATAACAAGATTACCATATGCTACCTCGAAGACAAAAGGAGAATAGTCAGTTCACAGGGGAGTCGCATATCAGACAGACAGACAATATTTTATCTTGACTTTTACATAGTACATCGTCTTTTACACGATATACATATTTCATACAAAGTACAAAATATAAAGACATACATAACATCCAGAAAATGTATATCTAATGCATTTAACTAATATACATGTGTCAGGTGAGAAAAGGGAAAAAGGAAAAAGACGACAATGAAAAAAAAAATGTAAGTACATATAGATCTATATAAAGATAGATGTAATTTCCAGTCTTTTTTTATTTCTAATTTTACTCAAGTTCTCACGAGAATGTAGCGTTCAATACATAATCCGGAATTCATTACACAGCAATTACATGTGAAATAAGACTAGACTGTAATTAACCAATAATTTAGTTATAAATAATTCATCTTATTTATTTTATAGTATAGAATAGTACACAAGGTGAGAAACGCGCGAATGCCGAACGGCAGCTGACTAGTAACAAATTCATCAGTGCTCATACAGTTTAATATGTCTTAGCGGCCTCCTGTAGTAAGCGATCAACCTGCATTGAGCGGCCTCCTGTATTAAGCGATCAACCTGCATTGAGCGGCCTCCTGTACTTAGCTATCAACCTGCATTGAGCGGCCTCCTGTAGTAAGCGATCAACCTGCAATGAGCGGCCTCCTGTAGTAAGCGACCAACCTGCATTGAGCGGCCTCCTGTATTAAGCGATCAACCTGCATTGAGCGGCCTCCTGTATTTAACGATCAACCTGCATTGAGCGGCCTCCTGTAGTAAGCGATCAACCTGCATTGAGCGGCCTCCTGTATTAAGCGATCAACCTGCATTGAGCGGCCTCCTGTACTTAGCGATCAACCTGCATTGAGCGGCCTCCTGTACTAAGCGATCAACCTGAATTGAGCGACCTCCTGTACTAAGCGATCAACCTGAATTGAGCTACATCCTGTTCTTAGCGACCAACCTGCATTGAGCGGCTTCCTGTACTTAGCGATCAACCTGCATTGAGCGGCCTCCTGTACTAAGTGATCAACCTGCATTGAACGGCCTCCTGTACTTAGCGATCAACCTGCATTGAGCGGCCTCCTGTACTAAGCGATCAACCTGCATTTAGCGACCATTTTTAATATTACCAAAATGCAGCATTCGTTATATTTTTTTTAGTTTCATTTAGCGGTCGCCTCTGTTAAGCGACCACTTTCTATTGTTCTCTTGACTGACCGCTAATAATAGGTTTGACTGTATGCATCCAGGTAGTACGACCGACCTACCGTTCGCCATACTGAAGACTTTCTCACATCAGAAAACGAGTAAGCCTGACTCGAACACAAATCGGTGATGGCAAATTAGCGACTTGCCCGCTCGGGCACATTTTATTGTGTTTTTGTTCATTCATTTGTCATGAGAAGGAGGGAGAAAAAGAGAGAGAGCCATGTTGCCGCTTATACATCTTATAGAAAGTCCATTAAATCTTTCTTCATCACCCGGTCACAGCTATTTTTACCTCTACTTCCAGTGAAAAGTCAAATTACTTTAGAATGAATTACTGATGGCTCTCTCCGTATTAAGTTCTCTATCTCTAATCTAACAATTGATAAACAAATAACGCAATTTCAATACAAATACAAAACAAATATAGTACCAAATTGAAAGATAGCTCATTGAAAACCAAACGGAAATGGCGATATTTGCCAGTCTTTATGCGTTAGTCAGTGAAATGTGGCATCTGTTCCTGTGCCCCTCTTGTTCTGCTCTTTATCCATATATAGAACAGCAAGGGTCGCAAATATACGAGAAGTTCCTTAAAATATGTTTAATAACAATGAGACTTCGGCATGTTCCACTGAAATTAGACCTACTTGGTCTTATGATGCGGTTCTGGTGCCAGTAAGTTGCTTTTTCTGTCTTAGATTCTTACAGTTGCGACAGTAAATTCAGGGGTACATTTACAAGTTGTGTTTAAGTTGTAACAAGTCTGTACGGTTCACTATAATCGGCCTAGGAGCTGCCAGGACGGCATGGCTGACCCTTCACTGAACGGATCCTTTAGAGTAATCCGATTTTGGCTAATCCGGACTCTTTTTACTTCCAATCCTGAAGATTTTCATTGCAGTAGCTGTTTTACTATCAAGTATCTGCATTTTCTTAGTATTCATAGGTTTTTTATTCAATTTAAAAACAGATTTTTTATAAAACATGCTTTTAAATTGTTATCTACTTTTTTATTTTTATAAATTTTTTTATGTGGAAATAGATAGGTCTATGATTTACAAAGTTGAATATTTAGTTATCTATGTTTCATGGTTTTAAATATAAGTGAGCTCTTTGTAATTGGATATCTCTACATTTTTGTATGATATTTAAAGTGGATACCAAAATCATAAGACATCAATTTTCTTACACTTAAAATAAAAAATTACAAAAGAAAAAAAAATGCCTTGTATGGCGATGGACTCTAGATATGTGTGAACATTACTGAGAACAATTCAAAATTGGGACAAAAATGAGTGATGACGGATATTTAACGCCACGTGGGACATTGAGGTCAAATGATGACGAGGACGAAATCGACGTTGTCAGCGACGGAAATGTCGTAAAAAATATTGGTAAGCCTTGTTTCTGCTTTTTTTTTAATCTATTTTTACACATCTTTTTAGCAGTTGTATTTATTTTCTTTTTTATTCTATAATTTTTGCTGTTACATGTCCATGTCATCCCGAGAGATGTTTTCCCCCTATCAGTTAGTAAAAACAAATATAACTTTTTTTTCAAACAAGGCTAGAAATAACTTAATTATCATAGATATAACGCAGCATATGCATTGTAAAACGTCTGCTAACAAACGATATGTAGGATAAAAGACAAAAATCGAATGATATAAAAACGTGAACTTTCGTTAGAGTAACGGTCAACGCCGTATGTTAGCCGGTTATAACTAGATGGTGCTTTCAAATCAAAACCCGTCTACTCATGTACGTTTGTCGCTTGAAACAGGTTTGACCGTTAGGTACATGTACCCTGGTTTACAGTTTATAATAATTCAAAAATAATAGTAAGAAAATACACAATTGTATCCTTTTTTTCTATAATTTCATACCAATCTGACTTTATATACTTTGTAAAGAAATTCACTTTTAATATGTAAATTTGAATTCCCCGCTAATTTGTGTACGCTGTATTATGACATCAATTCATAAAAGTTAAAGTAAAATCCTCGGCCATGACAAACCATAGTCGTTATAATGGTGCTGGTATAAATCTCGTGAGCCTTGAAGCTCAACACATCTGGATTGCTCCATGACTGGCGGGTGCACATTCTCAGCAAAATATTCACTGTGTATTGTATCATGCTTTAACATTGCTCATATAGAATTAAATGCAAATATAAAATAACAATATAAAACATGTATAACAAAAAGCATATATGTAATACAAATGATTTTTTTTTTTAACCTTAAGGTAACCCATCAAGTGATCGTTGGAATTGTATAGAAAATGCAAGCCTTTATATATACTTTGAGCAAAAGAGCCTTTAACACAAAGTCAATCAATGCTTGTATCTGCATTGAATTATTTTTAAGCATTTGAAGGACAATGATTTAGATTTGATGATGGCTCGATGGCCTTAATATGGATTCTGGTGGTTTCTTTCCACCCGTAATTTCCATACATCGCTTTAATGCATAATTTTGTCCTAAATTATATTTCCTTGAAACACCAATTACATTTATCTATGGTTTCATGTAGATTTTGATATACGGGAGATATTTGATTAATTAATGTATTAATTAGCATATTTATTCATTTATTCCATGTAAAGAAACAACAACAAAATTGTAATATACGTGTTAAAAGGAAGGCTCCACATAGACTGTCATAGGTCGATTTTTAGAATTATGTCGCCTGAAATCAGACATCTGTAAACATATACACAATTGTATCACTGAACTAACACTAAGCCAATGCACACATTTCCAGTGTGTTCTAATTTTGTGGTCGAATATTCTAATTTCGCACGAAGCTAGGTGATATTCACCCACGTTAACGCCGCGTTATGTTGCTATGGAATATATATATCAATATAACCAGACTGCGCCATAGTTTAATGGTGTTAAAGAATGTTATCAACCACAACCCAAAAGCATAAGAGAGAGAGAGAGAGAGAGAGAGATACTAATAGTGTATTTGTGATTGTGAAAAAACACCTATCCCCTTAATATTGTTTTTTTACTTAGGATAAGAAGTCATTTATAAATATAACTACCATCCCTAAATCTGTATTAGAATAGTTATACACTCTGTGTAGGATAAAGTCTATCAGTAAAACATCTCTACAGACAATAGAAGACCGAAGCGAGCGTAGGCTTCTGCTGTTTAAAGAAATGTCTCAGTAAATTCTATCAGTCTAAGAAGTCACCTTAAATTTGTAAAACACTTGACTTTATCAAATAAATCGAGCTATTTTGTACATGGTAAAATAGAAAATAGAGTGGCGTTCTTTAGAATAAATCGTTGATAAATTTGAATTTTTTGAGCTTCTGATTGGTCAGAAATTTAGATTGACTTCTAAAATACCACGTAACTCTAATATTGTGTATATTCATATGTACATGTATCGGTATCTTTGCCCGATGACCTAATATTAATGTACGTATAAATATCCTATAATATTCTGGCTCGAGTTCCAATTTAATACAATACTAAAGCGATACATAATACTTAACTGATGAAGAATTTATAGCAACATACAAGTACATTGTACTTGAATAATTTATACAACAGTAATGGCGGAATACGCAAATTATTCAATGTACTTGTATGTTGCTATGTTAAAATAAATCTTACCCCAACAAAGACAATAAAACTATCCGATAAAACGTTATTTTTCGTAACGAAAGAAAAAAAAAGTAGTGAACGAGATCTGAGCGAGTTGCAGACGCTTGACATACAGACGTTTTACAGTACCACTCATAAAAATAGATATGCGATCTAATGAGAACCTTACATACGTATTTGGTTTAGTCGGCAATAAATTGAAGAGAAAACTCACTGACAATATATTTATAACTGATATGAGCAATTTTAAAAATCTAACATTATATCTCTCGGTCACGTGATCGTACAGGTAACTTAATGAAAGCTTCTCTTGACTTGCTCTTTACCTATATCAGAGTTGCGGATCTCTGTAAGTTGACTTCAATAACTAACACTATTAGTTAAGAAAAAAATGTGTATTTTACCAGAGCAATGATGTAATTCGCTCTAAAGTATATAGTTTAAGGTTATCCATCATTAAAATATGATCTTGGTCCATTAAATGATCATGGGAAGGGTATAGTAACTGCAAGTCTTTGTAGACTCTGAGCAAAAAAGCATATATATCTATTTCAACAGATGATTGCATCTGCACTTAAATCTCTAAGCATTTGAAGGATCATGATCATAAGTTAATGATGGATGGATTACTTTAAGTCCTTTTTAACGCTTAGTAAGGTTGACAAGGCTTTACGCTGTATCACATAAAGAATGATATACATGTACATGTATTACAGAAAAAAAAAACAACAACATATAATGTTTCTAACCGTTTAGCTTTCTTTTCAGATTGTAGCGTGGTAGAACCTAGATGTGTTGACGGCGTATCCGGTGATGACGATGATGACGACGATATTTTGTCATCGCACAAGAAACAACGACGGAACCGAACGACTTTCTCATCGGAGCAGCTCCGGGAACTTGAGACAGTGTTTCGTCACACCCACTACCCGGACTGCACCCTCCGGGAACAGATTGCGGACAGGGTAGATCTCACAGAAGCACGGGTTCAGGTAGGTGTCTGTCCGTCTGTCTGTCAATCTGTCTGACCTTTCGTCAGTGCACTTTTTTTTTTATAATGGAACTCAAATGTCATTATTTTTGTACAGTTGTACAGATTGTACGTCTTTTAGGTTTAACACTGTGTACCAAAACATTGATAATTTGTCCCAATATTTAAGGACATTGAAAAGGTTGTCTTGTAAGAATCAAGGGGCAAAAGGTCCTTTCGTCTGTCCGTCTGGCTGTCTGTATGCGTAATTTGTAAAATCAAACTCGTTTTAAACAGAAAAGTGAAAGAGAAAGTAAATGCAAATGCAAAAATGGGTCTTGACGCCGAACATACTCGTACATTGACGTTCCAATATAGCTGCCTTGAGTTCAGTTAAGCATAACGCTCGCAACTGTTAGAGATTTGGTTCCCTGCTTAAACCCAATACGCTACGATTAAACAAGGATACAACCGCTAACGTTAGGGACTTTAACCCTTTCCCTCATAGAGGAAACCATGAAAAGACCTATGCGAACAGCATAAAACCAGATCAGCCTGCGAGTAACGGCGCAGGCTGATCAGGTTTTATGCTGTTCGCTGCTCCTCAGTGGTCTGGAAATGAGGATTTTGTAATTAAATTTGGTAAGGTTTAACTGTGGTTTTCTGCAGATCAGGCTTTATATGGTACCTATTGAGTGCGTCAAAATGAGTCTATATGAGGGAAAGGGTTAAACGGTAACTGAACGCAGGTTTCCATCTGTATTACTTGTTAACATAATGACCTCTATAGGACATTTCATTTAGAGTCAATAATATATGGTTCTCAATTTACTCCTTATTTGCTTTCCATTTCAATATTTCAACTGCGCATTCTTATGAATTTCTTCTTTATTTGCATTCCTCATACTCAATCCATAATTTGGATGTATATACGTGTCCACTAATAACTAGTCTTCTAAACGCGCTAAGACCCAATTATCGGCATAAAATTCAACGTATAAAAACATATATGTCTCATCATATCGTTTTCTCGTTCATTAATATATAATCCTTGTTTCCGACCGTTTCTTATTCTATGCACCTGGATGACTTTTGAAATGGAATACTCATAAGACATCCTTTGACTTATCATAGTTGTCATCTTGCTTATTGTTTCTCAGTACGATCGCTAAATTTGTAAAAAAAAACAAAACAAAAAAAACAGTGCGTGTTACAGAAGAGCTGCCATGTATATAGAAATACCTGGTTTATTGCAGAGATATATAGGCAATCTTGCTGTGATCTCATGCAGGGTTCCCACGGTCAGGGAAAAGTCAGGGAAATTTGAAATTTGTCAGGGAAATTTGGAAATTCAGAAAAAGTCAGGGAAAAGTCAGGGAATTTTACAATGAAGGAAAGTCGAACAAACAGCAGGAGGATTATAATAAGGAAAGGCTAAGGCAGTTTCTTCCATTTGGCTTTTTTACAGTCAGTTTGAAATGTCAGATTGGCATAATATTAAATAAGTTCCCAATAGCATCCAACAAAGTACATTTTGTGCTCATAGATGATCCATATTTGCCGCTGGATTTGCGCTTAATTTGGTCAAGGAATTTTGAGTTTGGTCAGGGAAAAGTCAGGGAATTTTGATTTTTCAATTTTGTGGGAACCCTGTTATGGTGTTCCTTCACCTGTTATTAAGCTGGGCATCGCTATATGGCTGAAATACTCATTTTGATGCTTTGTCAAGCTAAGCAGGGGCTGTCTGATCAGGGTCTTCTAGGTTTGTTCATACAATATTAAAAATCAGATTCTACACAGTCTGCGCCGCAAAGAAAATTCCATAGTTCCATATTCCATTTAAAGTTTCAGTAATTTAATTTTCATCAGGTCATAAAAATTGCACGAATTAAAGAATAATCTCCAATGCTACTACATGTACTACTACTACAACAACAACAACTACTACTACTACTACTATTGCTACTACTACAACAAAAACATACTAGATGGTTTGAAATTTTGAAATATACCGGTATAACGACTTATAATAAAGAGAAAGTAAATACATATTCCTTAGCATGATATAGATACATTCGAGTCCAATCTTTTTAGTTGTGTATGACGTATAACTATAGTACCTACATTCTGAGGGTCTGGTTTTCTACATTGAAAACCAAATGACCTCTCAATTTTGTATGAATGACTGAACGATTGAACAGAATTATACAATACAGATATGCTGAGATTTCCTTCTTTATCTTCCCCTTTCTTCTCTTTTTTTTCACCATTTTTTACATGGAAAATATTTACCAACATCAGGGACTCTATATAAAATTATTATAAAGAGTTCCTGTTTATTATCAATGCATGTGTACATTGTGTGTGCACTGTAAATCGACTAATTGGAGAGGGTGTCGAATATCTAATTTGAATTGACAGATAGGGTCGGGGAACATGAATCTATCATTAAAGCCTAATGGAGACTTCCCTATTTGGTAGATATTCCCCAGTCGGTTGGTGTGTCTTCCTACAAAGTCCCCCGATTGGGGGGTGGGGGGTTACAAACACACACAGCAACATGAAATATAAAATCTTATTAGTAAAACCGACATATATATTTTAATACGGTTTTTCTTAACTAAAGTGTAATCTGATTTTGGACCAATAAAAATATAATTAAACCTATTTGTAAAGTATGTCAAAGTTAAAAGTGGTTAAGAATTTAGGCCTAATTATCGATAGACGGGATTATTTCATTATTATAACGACCATATCCTAATTCGTCTTGCATAATTATTGGTACCCGTTGAAATTAATCTCGTTTCAAGATTTCAAATGGGGATTATTGTCAATGTTGCTCCAATACACAGTGTGGCATTTACAAAGAACTAAACGACCCCATTTAGATTTAATTACCGATCCCGGTAGTCCAATTATTCTGCCCGTTAACGGGAGGTTATGTGTTCGATCCCCGACCGCCGCATACATATGATATTTGAGTTGGCCCAATGCAGAACATGTGACTGGGTATGGCATCATGCCACTTGTGACTTGTATCAGTTTCATATAGACAACGTCCCAGAATTACTGAACCACTGTTACTGATTACTGATTCCTGTGTGGCACACGTGATACAAGCCTGAAGGAAAGATGGTCATATTTGATTTCTGTTTCTTTGATTTTTCTTTCTTTGAAGAAATATTTAATGCGATTGGTATTTTAATAGTATGAAAATAAATAGGCGATACATCGATACCTAATCCAAGTTGAGTAAAAAATACCTAGTACAGTATAGAAAGGACTGAGAGAAGTGTCAGAAGCGAAAGTTAAAATGTGTGAATTATAAAGTCAGTCCCTTTAAGTTTTTGTGGTATGCATGTAAAAAATGAGGGAAGTTAAAACTTATTAAAACAGCAAGTAAGATAGATTATTTTATTTATTGGTCTCTGTCAAATTAAACAAAAATGGATAAGGAATAGTGGTTCTTAGTATTGATCCTCTTAATACCTTTTATACTTCATGAATTTGCTGCAGACAGGAATAATCTCAATAGAAAAGCAAGAAAATGGGACAAGATAAAGTTATTGTTCTCTGTCACTTCACATCCTTCCTATGTGTAAAGAATGACATACATGCCTTAGATAATTTTTAAAATATGTTCTAGAAAAACATAATTTCACCATACAAGTAAGTAATAGAGATGAAGCAAGGTAGAGTTAATTGTTCTTGGTAAGTAAAGTTTGACCATTGTATAAAGTATAAACTCAATCCCTGAAGTACTTTCTGAGTTGTGACATACAGATGCGACTAGAGACACTACAGTCATTTGAGATTCTAACAAGAAAAGATTAAAAACGTTTCAATTGACGGCTAACATTAAACATACTGTCCCTCCTCTCATTTCTACTGTTTTGACCTTATAACCGAACCTGTCTATGCGCAGGACCCTCATATTAGAAAAATCGACCCCTCTATATATAATTTATATATAGAGAGGTCATTTTTTTTTTACTGAATATCAGGGTCCTGTGGTCTATAATTTATATCAATAGGTTAACAGAAGCAAAATAATGAAAGTATAAACACTAGAATTAAAAAATTCTACATATATAACCCATGCATATAGAAAATAAGTATAAAAAAAGAAGAAAAAAGTCTCAGCTAGACAAGAACTCACGACCCCTTGCAAGAACAAAATATTGAACGTCGCTCTTACCAATTGAGCTATTTCCGCAGCCGCAAATTTTGGTGCAAATAAGGTTATTTATAAGTAGTTTAATAAATGAAACTGCGGATGAACACTGAATTAAAAACTTGCTTCTTTTACAGTTTAAGTTGCACAGAAGTTGTGATTATACCCAATGCTTTCAAAATCCTGCAATTTATCTTTTATCGAAACTGCAATGTTGACTTCTACAACCAGTGGTACTATTTTACTACAGTGGCGAATGTATGGATAAGTGGCGGTAATGTGATTGTAAGTAGGAAATCCCCTGTCTGACTTTAGAAGCTTTCGCTTTAAAAAAAAAGTCAGCATAAGATCAAAGATATTGTCCTCTGGATTACAACAAGCATTGCAGAACTAGGTGCAAAATCATAGCTTGATGAAAAGAGAAAAAGCCATTGCGAATTCAGTTGGAATATAAATAATGAGTCTATTGAAACTGTTGATAATTTTGTTTATTTGGGTATAAATTTTGCTCATAATGGTACTTTTAATAAGCTGTTACGATTTTAAATGAGCAAGCGCTCAAAGCTTATAATCAATTATTATCCGTTTTTTCAAGAGTCAAAGTAGATATTAAAACTAAGTTATACCTTTTTGATACTCTTGTTGTACCAATTATTCTATACGGGTCTGAAGTTTTTAGGCATATATGATTTTAAAGTTGATAAGTTACACATGAAATTCTTTAAGCATATACTTGGAGTTAGAAAACAAACTTCAAATGTCGGTGTTCTGGGAGAACTAGGTAGATTTCCTTTGTCATTATTTAGTAAAGAACGGTCTTTAAAATACTGGCTTAGAATATTGAGTAACACAGATTCTTTACCCTTATATATTTTTAATGAACAATATACAAATAGTATTGATATTAGTGCGTCAGTTAATTCCAAGTATTGGTACAATACCATTAGAAAGAATTTAGATAATTTGGGTCTTGGTTATATGTTTCACTCTGTGGACATGAATAACATTTTTTCGAATATTATAAAACAGAGATTAAGAGATCAGTATATCCAGGAGTGGAATGATACCCTAGTGAGTCAGTCTAAAATGTATTATTATAAACGTTTTAAAAAAGAATTTAAATTAGAAAATTACCTTCAGTTTGTTAAAAATGACAAACATAGAATATCTTTATCACGATTTAGATTATGCTCTCATTCATTAAACATTGAAACAGGTAGATATGAAAATATTTCAAGAGAAAATAGATATTGTACTTTATGTAACCAAAACGTTTTGAATCTGAATTTCACTTATTATGTTGTCCATTTTATAGGGAACTCATGAAAAAAAATGGTATTCAGTCCAGCTGGCCTAACATGCATATCTTTGATAAATTATTAAGCTGTCAGAATAGTAAAACTACCATTGACATAGCTAGATACATATTTAATGCTCAGAAATTAAGACAGGATGAATTATTGAAAAATGCTGCTTCATAAATAGTTAACTTAATATAAATTACAATTTAATATATAATTCTTAAAAACATAAAACATAACTGTGTTATATAAACCATGTGTGTGCGTGTGTGTGTATGTGTGTGTTTTAAATATACGACTCATATTTGTACATGTATATATGTGTGTATGATAAATTTTGTATCTGCATATTTACACGTCTTGGCCATATGTATATGCTCTTGTAAATGGCCAAAGGCACAATGCCGATTTTGCCAATAAAACTGATTGGATTGGTATTGATGATATCTGTCATTACTATATGCATTATGTGCATTGCTGTACGAGTATGTAATGCATATTTGTTCCAGGTCTAAAAGAAATGTTTGTTTTGTTATATCTGAATGAGGATGATGATTAGGATAAATTATATGATGGCTATGATTTTGTTTTAGTTGACTGTGACTGTGTTAATGATGATGATGATAAATGATGATGATGGTGAAAACCATGATTCTGTTTAAATTTTTTATTAAAAAATATATTTAGAAATGGAGAATTAATATATCTTTCTATACAAACCCAATGGTATGGAGACAAAACTAAACGAATGCCACTTAAATAAGTTAATAATTTCTTATATTTGTTCACAGTACATGAATGATAATTTGTTTTACTTGTTTTATCTCGCTCGCACGTGACTGTTTCTTCACAATGCCCCAAAACTCTTGTCGAGTCTAAAGGTTTTACAACAGACAAGCAAATTATTCAATTTTAAACTTGTTTGAAAATTCTAAATTCAGTCAGTTCAGTGTATACTAGAGTTGTAAAAGCGGATAATTCTATTTTGTTGTTATCTGAATTTAAGACTTAATCTTTATTTTCTTTAGAAAATGATAAAAGAAAATAAAACTATTTCTATTAATTAGTTCTCTAGTACTGAGATTGCGTGGGGCTAAAACAGATTTAATATTTATTGCATCGTCTATTAGTAAAAATAACAATAGGTGCTTGTGAGATTTTGTTAAGAGTGAATCCGATTATTTAAGCGGAAAAGATTAAGCTTGGATTTCAAACGGTCTGTCGAATCATGCAACAAAAACATCAGTATTTACGCCAATTAGTGGGGAAAATTCGATTCTTTAAAATCGAATTTGTGTAATCCTTCATAAAATGATTATAAGATAGCGAGTCTGGATGATAAAGCGATTAAAACCAGCCTGACACGTATGAATAATCTGAAAACTTTCACGTTGTTTTGATCTAGAATACATGCATTATAAACCCACTTCTGGTTTTCGCGGAGGTTCGATTTTCGTTAATTTCGTCGATAAGATCAACCCTTTAGAAAGGATCTGTTCTTTTTACAACATCTTTCTATCATACGAGTTCATCGAATATAAACTATATATACTATATGCACCCGAAATTATTATTGAATATTAACGCAATCTCAATGAAATTTATAGTCAGCGAAAATTAAAGATGTTAATGCATTTTTCCTTCAAATGAGTAAAATATTTTTCAAAGATAATAGTTACAACATTGTATATGTAAGTGTGATTTTAGGGGGCTCCGCGGCCAAGTGATCAAAATCGCTTACCTCTTACCTCTTGCTCTCACCTAGTCCTTCACTGCTGTAGATTGAAGGATAATGTTTTAGCTTAGGATAAATTCTGGAAATTGAATAGCAATTCGTAATATACAAATTCTATAAATTCATGTGATATAGTTGTTGCAACAGGGCTATAAACACCCTCGGCGATTTATTGTATTTTTATTTATACATTTCAATATATTACATTTGTTTTAATTGTATCGACCTAACTTGCCATCAGTTACGCAGTGTTAATATACATATATACGACTGCTTAAAAACGTTTTCTTTTAATACGTTAAGGTGGTGTTGATTATGCATGGACATACTCAACATTAAAGACAGCTAAATGTTTAATGCCAATATATCAAATCAGAATTTTGTATTTTTTATTACCAGGTATGGTTTCAGAATCGCCGGGCCAAATGGAGGAAACAAGAAAAAAATGTCGTCCGGATGTTCGATGTTTTCCGGCAAAGATCCGATCAACTTTCCCCCTTTGTCGGCGCCCCTCAGTTTTTTCTCACCATCACTTCACGTTCCCCATACTGCCATGTTGCCATGGTTTCCACGACTTCCGTTTCCATGGTCCCATACAGCCGCCGTCTTTGACGTCATTTTCAAGGCTATTCCCATCATCATTACGCCACCCGCCGTCATATCCGGGTATGTTAGAGAAGAATTAGTTTTAAGGAATATTCTATATGTTTTGTTGTTTTGTTTGAGGGGTAGGATAATAAATATGACGAAGTTAAACAAACTGACAATAGACATGACCTAGTTTTTTGTTTTTTTGTTGTTTTTTTTGTTTTTGTTTGTTTTTTTTTGGGGGGGGGGGGGGTAAATTTAGACTAATTCTGTTTTTCTTGCGATTTAGTGTACGCATGGACACTTCAGTAGAGATCGTATCTACTAATGCATGTGGTGATATTTTCACCATTGTTCAAAAGAAAATATGTATGTTGTGCTTTTACTGACTCGAACCCCACCTACATCTACTAAGTGCTAAGTAATATCTTAATTCTTAAACTATGTTGAAATGCATTTCACCGCATTTTCAGGGGTAGTGGTGGGGTGCACCGTGTCTGTTTGACGAAGTATCCAAGTTCAAGTACATGAATAATTTTTAACATAAAGTATATGTTAAGAAATTGGGTGTTTTAATGTACGCCCCTAAGTAATTAAGTATTACTTAGCGCTAAGTATGATTGATGGATTTCAAGCTTGGCTTATTTTTTACCGGCACATAGTATAAACAAATAAAGAGAGGATATTTGTTTGCTTTGGGTGAATATGGAATATATCTCATCGAGAAATGAAACAATTACATGTACAATATTTTAAAATGTGAAAATTGTATCACTCAAGATGAGTTGTATTCCATATTCACTTAAAACAAACACATTTTCTTTTTATCTTATGTTGCTTTTTATAGTTTTTGCATTAAACTAATCAGACATTACCAAAAATGACGCCCAATCACGTCGAATTATATGACGTAACCGTGACGTCATGGAAATGTTTTAATTCCCAAAGTCTATATCACTCACTGAGTGATTATAGTAGACACATTATTTGATGATGATTTTAGATGACATAAATTAACTAATCTATAGACCAATAAAGATACTTTTATAACAGGTAATTCATTTCTTATATACTTATTGGGTTAGTTAGGGTCTGCAAAATGCATAAAATTTCCAGACAGTAAGCTACTAAGGCGGTATTAATGTCAATGTAAAAAAAAATCATCACCATTAGCAGCAGCCAGAACAAGGTCAATGATGACGAAAAAATCAGATAAGTTTTTATTTGGTAAAGGAATTACGTTAAAGTCCCAGTATCAATTAACAATCTACTTCCCTTGATAATGTAGCGTGACGTAGGAGTATGGCATTCTTTTTGTATTGATGATATTAAATTAAATATATATTTACTAGACTTTACAGCATAAGCTATGTAATGTTCAGTTAAATTTATCCATTTCAAGCACTGTACATACTGGAGACCGCAGACTGGGCCTGGGGCCGTAAATTAGACATGTCCGCTACGGCCATATGTATAGTGATTGTGTGTTTTTACACTTTCTACATAATGCTGTAATACTTATATTAATCTGCTTTTTCATTGATTTTCAAGTTGACGGTTTGTATCTGAATTCTGAATATTTTAAGATCTCAAAACATCTTTGAAAAAATAAATTATGAGCTTTAATGGATTGGGCTGCTTGCAAGGTACGTTAACCAAGTTTTAAAACCAGTTCCCTACGAATTTAAGGAGAAGTCATCAGATACACATTATATGTGTCCATTTTCTTTTTAATAACGATTGAAGACTTGCATATTTTGAATCTTGTCATTTATTTTCATCAGTTAATGTAAGTAATTGATTCATAAATTGTTTCTTTTAATCATATTACTGTTTTTATTTTACAATAATAACAGTAGTTGCTTCCTATTTTGATTACTAGTATGCGGCTCCTTTGGCAAAATAAAAAACGCCGCGTTTCCACGCGGCATCAATAATTGTTAATTGACACGAATGAAAATGCATCTTTTTATGTTCACGATTGAAATATACATCGATCTTTCACAAAAAAAAAAAAAAAAAAAAAAAAATTTTCTTTTTATTTAATACTTAAAAGGCCCGAAATTAGCAGTGTTAGTCACAAAGACGTCAAAAATTGGCGGGATTGCCTTGCGTGCATGACGTAATCTATGACGTCATTCTTGCGTAAAACCCAGCACATTTACGCTCCGATCAGTTTATAGCGTAGGATCGGGGTCAAGTTCCTTGACTTCTGTTATCTCTAGGCAATCCATCGAAAAGCATTAGATCTAAATAAAACTTTCATTACTCATACATCGTAGTTCATTAATTTACATATCCCTCATCTTTTTAAGATATCAACAGTCACTTATTGGCCCTTGACCCTTCACCGTTACCAAGACAACACCAGCATTACGCAAGGTCATACTTTCACCGAGCAAGGTCAAACAGCACCGACACAGACCACGCAGCTACGGAGTCTCCAGACCGTACATCGCTGGCATCACAAGCGACGTGAAGCAGAAGAGACCAGAAATGACATGAGAGCGACATGACAACAGTGCTTTGGCTTGTTATAAACAGTTGCCATCTTTTCTTTATCTATTACAATCATAAATATATAGAGGATATTTGTTTGTTTTTTGTTTTGTTGTTGTTGTTGTTTGTTTGTTGTTGTTGTTTTGTTTTTTTTTGGGGGGGGGGGGGGGGGTATGCAATTTATTTCATCATTTCATCCAGTGAGCTTTGAAAAAGTGTACGCCACCCGTGGGGTTCTCGGGGTTCACGTGACGAAATAAAGTATTACAACTTCCATAAAAATCGAATGTTTATTTAATATTAATATGTTAGAAATTATATTTTCTTAATTTTCACTATGAAATTATAAAATATATTTTTTATTGCATTAATCCGATCAAAAGCATAAATTAAATTTATATAATGTAATATATGAAAAAGTTTTGTTAGAATTTTCTGAAGTATGAGGTATTAGCTTGCGGTTTTGCTAAAGATATTTAATTACAATTTCATGTTCGAATTAGTACATGTATTTTTTTAGATTGAATGCATTTTTGGTGATAAGATAAAAAAAACACTAAGTATAGTAATGGGTGTTTTAAATGATATACAGTTAGCGGAGTAATGAAAAGAAATCACCTTTATGCTTTTGCTCGGTATAAATATATAATATCTATATAAATGCCATGAAAACGTGGTATTCTTTGGGATATAAAATATATAATGAAATTATCGAATATTTTTCGATGAATATTAACAGATAAACGAAATGAAAACATAATACGACTGGTTTAACCTTGGTAGACGTGTATAAACGCACCACACTCTGAAATATACAACTCACTCACAGCTAATTTACGAGAAGTATGGAATGTATATTTACCATTGTAAGCATCATCAAATTTTAGAGTTAAAGCAGAAAATACTCACTATGAAAATAACTAATTTTTATTGAATTCAAAATTTTGCCTCAAGTTATTCTAAAAACATGGCCCTTGATTATCCCAAATGTCGTCAACAATTTATCATTAGAGAGTTGAAAATGCCACAAACTACTGAAAAGTTGAGTCTCTTTCTCTCTCCGTGCGCGCGCGTGTGTGTGTTTGCGCGCGCGCGCGCGCGATTCATGTGATGTGCGCACTATTTTCTTAGCGGATTAATATACATGTATGTAGATGAGTTGTCAACCTAAGTGAGTGAATGAAAGGTGTCTGTACTCTCAGTCAATGTAACATAACACAAACTAGTACATGTTTATAACATAAGTAGATTATGTATTACAGAATGGAGACATTTGTGCCATTTTATGATAGCAAAATTTTGGAGGCCTTTTTTTTCAAGTGTCAGCTAAAATTAAGGTTATTTCATTCATCATGTTTAATTCAAAAGCTATTTCATGAGTAGGCTTTGGAAATAAACATTTCCTTAATCCAATTCAGGGCATTTTTTAAATTAAGAAAACATAAAATAAAAAATTTAAAAAAGGGTTTACTGCTTCACTTTTCATTTCGTCAAATATATACTTAATAAATCATAATCAATCTTACTTAAACTATCCACATGCTTTACGAATGAAATCCGATGGTTTAGGTAGATAATAGACTTCAAGCATTTTTAAGTAGTTTAAATCAAAGATGTACAATGTATAAGGACGTGATTAGAAAATTATTGTCATTCTACCGCCCCGACGGCTTGCTTCATTAAACGCCTGTGGTTCTGTATTTGGAAAGGTAGTAAAGAAATATTATGTATAACATGACAATGGTTTCCTTGATAAAGATATCCTCAAGCTTCCACCATCCATACTCAACGCTAAGTAATTCTGAAATGCTTAGGGACAAAATTCATCATTTTTATTGGTCTAATAAAAATATTAATTTCTTATTAAAGTTTGTTAGATATATTTTATGTCATATTTATCATGTACCGGTACTTAAATATTAAAAAAACAAAGGAATGGTGGAATGTGTTTTAACTTATTCAATACTTAAACAATAGGGGGTCACCGTGATAAAGACGGAGAAATTAATTTTATAGTAAAACATTACCAATTAGCTAAAAAGTGTTGAAAAAAAATCAGTGCATTAAAAATAGAAATATTGTATTCCAAATGCTTAAGTTATATATCAAAATAATATTTTCACTTAATAACTTATTATGTGTTTTATTAGTTACAGTTGAAAATACTGTCAACATGCATGGAAAATAATATACGAGTTGTCGGTTTTCGGACTATATATTATTAAATATGCCAAACAACAGAAGATAAGCTTTTCAGATGTATAGTATTTTGTGACTGTTCAGGGGCTTTTGGTGAACTTTCACAAAGAAGTCTCCGTGTGAAATTAATCAAAACGGGATTAATGATAATCTTTTGAAAAGTCGAGCAGATAATTTGTGTAAGGGTTGTCAAAGAGTTGCTATGAATGTATTCTCCCATACTTCAAAATATTTGACAGCGGGTGGTCCGCATGTCTCTATTCTTGGTTCTCCTAGGTTTCTTTATTTTGTTTATGATTCATTTATGAATCACTGCTTAGTTTTACAGGACAATATGCAGCATGCTGGATGAGGGATTAAAGTGCAATAAAAACACGTTTCTTCAACGTTGAATATGAATTCAACATTCTTCACAAACAAACAACCAACCAAAAAATAACTACGTTGCAAATTGCATCACAACATCATTTGGCAAGCAAGCTATATCATTAGTCAAATGTTTGTTTCCACTTACATCTCCAAAACAAATAGAATTGGTAGGTAGACAAAAATTTTTATTTTTATTTTTAGCCTTTTCCATTTTTTTCCCTATTTATGAGAGGGTGTGACGAAAAAATACGTTTTTCAGCCGTGATAACCAGAATGTTAGGAAAAATAATTGGATTAGAGAAAGCAATTTAACTTTTAGTGTATATCATCAAATATGCCAAACGACTGAAACTTAGTGTTTTTTTTAATGTATGGTATTTTGAGAAAATTCATAAGCCTTTGATGGTCTTTGACAAAGACGTCTCCGTATGAACTTAATCAAAACGTAAATAATGGATATACAAATTCTGACAAAACAGCTGCAACAAATTAACACTATCGGAGAGTATTACAGAGAGAGAGAGAGAGAGAGAGAGAGAGAAAGTGGAAGGGGGGATATGAAATATCAAATTTGAATGAGATCAGAAAGTTCATGGTGAACTTTTATCCGAAATACTACAAGGACCAGTATATGTATAGAATGTGCCATTCAGGATATATTGAACATTGTCTCTCTGTAGCCCATTGGTAGTGTAACATTTCAGATTTTGTTAAGAATATGATAATGCCAACCTACGGGCCCAGTACGTTTTTGCCATGCCACCAGAAATACATTTTCTTAAAGAGGAAATGTTATGTGAGTTAACAACTGACTTATTCGGAAAGAGATACTGTTCAATTTTATAGGTTTCTTAAATGAACCCATCTTTCCCTGTATTATGCAGTTATTTTGACATTAATCGTGTCATTCCGCCTACTTCCGGTATCCTTCGTATGATAGTCGTGAAGATCAGACTGAATCATCTTCATTATCAGTATTAAAAATATATGCGAGATAAGCCATATGAATCAGTTGTCCATACGTGGCAACATTCCTAACTCAAACAGATATGATAGCATAATTAGGTGTATGATATTTTGAACACAGTGATTAATGTATCTTTTTTTCATAAGTACAGTGTATCCGTGGCTGAGAGGGTAAAGTCGCTGACTTTAACACTCACTCAGCCACTCACTGCGCGGGTTCGAATCCCGGCAGGGTCATTCAGATTTTTATGTGAGGAAGCCTTCCAGCTAGCTTGTTGTAGGTCGGTGGTTCTACCCGGATGCCTCCGTGCATTCGAGGTCTTTCTCCACCTGTAATAAGCTGGAAATATTGTCGAAGCGACGGTAAACTCAAAAAGTCAAGTCAATATTTAAAACATAAAGCCAATATTTCATCAGTTTGTATTAAGTACAAATATACACACGTGACTTTTAGACCCATTTGACCAAATTATCGCGTACCTTTCTACATATCATATTGTAAAATTACTCATGCCACAATGATAAACAATTTACTTACTTACTGTTACGTCAATTGTTCTAGTAGGTTTATTAAACAAAACAGCACTTTCATAATTTTGAATGTAATATTTCAAATGATTTACTGTAGAACTGAATTTCGAGGTGTGTAATTTTCGCGGGTGACTAATTTTTGTCGATTTCGTGGTCATCTATGATCAAATTAATAAGCGTTTTCTAGGACATGAATCCACCAATATAGGTACCAACTGAGTGGACAAACACTGCAGTTAATTATGCTATATGT
>CM037784.1:2882896-2930172 GCA_021229015.1 Solen grandis | reverse complement strand
TTGCCATCTTGAAATTCCAGCATGGTTTAGCTGTGATTTTACTGTGCGTGATGTGTTTGACAGTTTGTTGTATTGAAAATCAACCTTTATGAAGGAGTTATACATTCAAACATTTAAAACCCCTGAAGTGTTTGGCATTTTGTTACATTGAAAATCAACCTTTATGAAAGAGTTATACATTCAAATCATTTAAAAACCCCTGAAGTGTTTGACAATTTGTTATATTGAAAATCAACCTTTATGAAAGAGTTATACATTCAAATCATTTAAAACCCCTGAAGTGTTTGACAATTTGTTATATTGAAAATCAACCTTTATGAAAGAGTTATACATTCGAATCATTTAAAATTCTCTGAAGTGTTTGCCTGTAGTAAGCATGTCTTTTTTCCTGAATCATTCTTATTTTCTGAGTAAAAGTAATTATGTTTGTAATACTTTACAGATTGCAATTAGTGACTTTCTCATTAAAACATGCCATTTTGAATTTATACAAAATACTATCCCAGTAACTTATTTACTTCATGTAGACTCCATGTCAATGACCTTATTTTCAGATTGTACTTGCTTCAAATGGCCATGCAGCTTTAGATATTAAAACATTGCGACAACATAATGATTTAATTGAGAACTCATACATGTTCATGCCAAATAGCAATGGTATTGTTGCTTTTTTTCTCAGAAACACGTTGAATGATTTTTTGGCCATATTTCTTCTGAGCAAGGCTGATGTTGCTTTAAGGAAGGTATAAATAGTGCCAGGACTTTATTGCTTGCGATTAGTTAATCTGCTGTCCAACTGCCTTATGAAAACATGGCATTTAATTTAATGCGGTCATATTGGAATGCTCAAATGGGCAACTTTGTGAAAATGTTTAGCAAAATTTCTACCCTTAAATATTAAGAAAACAAATTGAATAGACAAGGAAAAACACCTCACCTGAAAGATGTGCTATCCAAACTGGAATTATTTCATGTTCATTTATTATGTATAAGTTTACTGAGGTTTGTTACTGTGAAAAGGTCAACAATCTGTTTGAAATGTCTTTTATAGACCTAAATTAGTGCTGCCCATCAAGAAATGCAGATCCCGGGGGCTTTAATTAGACGCAATACAATATTTTCATGTGTTACAAGCTGTTAATTAATAGAACATCTGCAATATTCTGATTTAATATTGATTTCAGCATTGTCTTTTTCTTCCACCCAATTGTTAAAGGGGTCATAGCAGGGGCGTCAGGCAACCAAGAGGGATAACTTTTTACTAAATCTAATGCAAATTATCACCCTTTTCAGACATAGAAATGTGCATGCAATTTTCTTTTATGCATACATCTTGTTAACCAGCTCTGCTTCATGATTTTATACATAGCTAAGGTCTTCAGTTGCGTGAAGTAACAAGTTAGGTGGCTCTTGGCCAATAATGAAATTAAATGTTTTTGCATGTAACAAGCTTTCTTGCTTGTATCTCAGCAATCATTAATTGTACATGTATTGACTAATCAAAGCGCCGAAGGCACTGATAGACTGTCGGCGGGTTGGTCGTGCTGAGCAGCAAGAGCTGCATTCTTATCTGTTTATAAAGGGGGTATGTGGCCAGTTTCACCGCCCTTCCCAGTTGATAAGGTGTGAAGAAGGCCCTTAATGGCACGTGTCAATACCACACACACACACATACACACACAGAGAGAATTAACAGTTCTAAATTTTATTGATTATAAATTTATTAATCTTTTTTTTTCTTCATAATATAAAATTATTACATGCTGGGTTTAAATATTTTCCTTCTTCATACTTCTATTGCGTCAGCATGCGCGTGTTTGATTCATTTATTGGAAGTGTGGCATACACGCGCCAGTCAATGCGGTATGGGTACCATGCGACCGGTATCACCTTGAAATATATCCACTGTGTATAGTATGGTACATGACAAACTTATAATGAATTGAAGAGTTTTAATTTGGAGTATCTAATATATATATAAAAATAAAATGTCTTCATAACTTGTCGTTGGTAGAGTTTGCATATGAACATATAACTTTCATCTGCGTGGTATTTTCAACGTGCAATGGAATTTCCATTTCGCGGTTATTTACATTGCGCGGTATATGAAATATCTTGATGATATAGATAGTCTACACAAAGTAATAATATTCATCAAATTTAAAGCATTATATTGATCATCATCATTTTGTGATATGATGCCTGTTCATCTGGATACACAGTACATTGTTTTATACCTAGCCTGGAGAGTGGAGCTAGCAGTGTAAACATCGTACGTGTGTCTGCTTTATTTAGAGAGAACATATTAAAAAGCGTATACCAGAGCATTAGTATCGTATTATCATTTTGACTCATTCAAGAATAATATAACACATTTCAACTCATTGTGTCTAGCAAACTTCCTTTGTGTGTTTTATCGAGGAACAATGGACATTCCATTTCCCCGAAGCCTATATGAATATATACACGTATAATCTCCAATTTAATAACTCCACCAAGTTAATTCGTATGCTATTGTCTTAAATAAAATGTTTATATATAATAAAATAGTAACAGGTGGTTTAAAATAGATTCATGGCATTTAATAATGCTTTTCTGAAAATAGAATTTCATTGCTCCGTAATCATTTCCATTGCCCCATATATGTATAATCTCAAATTAATAACTCTAAGTTTATTCGCATGTCATTGTCTTCAAATTAATGTGTATTTATAATTAAACAGTTAAAGATGGTTTAAAGTAGTTTTATGGCATTTAATACTGCTATTCTGAAAATAAAATTCCCATTGCTCGGTAATATTTTCATTGCGTCCATTGCTCCATAAAATTTTCATTGCGTGTTTTAGGCCTACCGCTTCAAAACATTGGGTCACGTGATCTTCCACTCCACTTAATTTAATTTTTCACTTTTCTAGCTTTTGCGTAGCTGTTGAGCTTATGAGAAGACAGAAATTCGATATTATATAACAGAAATGCAACGAAATATATCATTATCGTGCGAAACGCTGCTGAACTACTTTGGGTTAATTACGTACTTATGCGAAGCACACTTTTTCTTAATTGCATGAGTTGATCTACTTTTAATCTCT
The DNA here is from genome assembly GCA_021229015.1 of Solen grandis. Classification (NCBI taxonomy): domain Eukaryota; kingdom Metazoa; phylum Mollusca; class Bivalvia; order Adapedonta; family Solenidae; genus Solen; species Solen grandis. The sequence continues at coordinate 2,927,083 of CM037784.1, read as the reverse complement.
GTTTTGTAAACGACGCAGGTATTTTGTTCACGCTGAAAATGGTTGTATTTAGCTTGAGGAATTCGTAAAAGAAGAGTGGGCAAACAAACTTTACACATTAAAAGAGTTTCTGTCATTTAAACGTCGTTGCAACACATCTAAATAAAACACTCTACTCGCCTTCGTTAGCTCAGTTTGCATTGTATGGATCCGTACAAAGCGCGGAGTGTTACAGTTAAAAATGTTGTGGAAAATATGCAAATCAGATAGGCCCGATTTCACTCTTCAACATAAGACTAGCGGCCGCTGGCCGCCAGTCTAAAAAAGTCTACAGCGATTTGTTCTTTTTCTTCTTAACAGGTTTAGCAAACTTGTATTTCACTGCTTCCAAAATATCTTTACAAGCTGTGAATTTGTTGGAGGTGACATGTCTGATAAATCATAATGCCATTTTAAATACTAGTAAAAGGCGTTATTAACCGACCTAGATCAATTTACTGTCTGAATCGGATAAGCTATGTTCAAATTAAAGCCACGCGAAAGACCTTAGTAGGCAATGTACTCTCACTAGTAAATCCGTTCGCAAAGTCATGGTGTAATCCTGCCTAAAACTCATACACGTTTTCGCTGCTCTTGTGTCTTCCGGCATGGAGATATTGTCTGCCAAAACGTTTGGTATCTTTCAAATCAGCAGCATTAATCTAGAAAATTAAACGTGTACAAACCATTTTAATTAAATATTGAATTAAACTAGAAGAGATTATGATAAATGAAATACTCAGTCAAGTTAATCTACATCATGTTCGTAACCGTGCATTTCGTATTCATATACATCCGACGTGTCAGTCATAGGTACTCGGTCATATCCGGCGGTACTCGTGAGTAAGATGTAGGTAAACACTTGTGTGTTGGCTGACAAACAACACAAATAATATACTAGTAAGTAGTTCGCCGAACCCATCATTTTCTCACCTGTTTTAGTATTTTTAAATAATTTGTTTGCATGAAACAATTGTTACAACCGATATATTTACTTCCTGCATCTTTGGACTAGATTAATTTTGTTATTCTGAACAAGGGAAATAATCCAAGGAACATAAGTTTTTTTTAACAAACGCAATTATTTCCCATACGTTAAGGTATTCGTAATATATTCTATTAATATAACCATGCATTCACACTCGCACTGCTGTTTATGCCTCGTGTAAACATACCATGCAAACAGGGTCTTTATAAATAACTGAAATACTGTTTGTGAAATGTTTATTCAGGAATACACACGATTATGAATATGTTATAAAAGAAGACTTTACTATATAATATTTAAAAGTTATCTCCTACAACAGCAAACAGCGAGTTATAATATAAATATAACATACAATGCCACGTCTCATATTCAACATTTTTAACACAACCATACAATAAAAATGTGCGTGAAAATAAAATTCAGCAGTTACCTTCCTTGACACTGTGTAGTTCTTTTTCATTATTCCATTGTACAAATCAGTACATAGTCGGTGTGGTGCGTACAGTTATAATTAAAACATGAAATCTCATCAAAGGAAGAGGCATTATTAAGACAATGATAATATTATCATACAGCGATATATTAACACACACACACACACACACACACACACACATGATCATCAAATATATACATATAATCCAGTTATTGTATCTACATTCTCTGTTCAAACCTCTATGCGACTTTAGTCTGCAATCAGTTATAATATAATGGATTCAGCCAGTTCTGGAATTCTAAATAGACGGGTCATGTGTGTGTCTGTGTGTAATAAAATCAAACTACCTTAAGAATTGCTCAATTTATCGTGATGCAAACCATACAAACCCGGCTCACACTAACTTCAACGTCATGAACGAGCAAACGATTTATTCTGTCTTGAACTAGTGTCTATGATGCTCGGTTCAATTTTACGATGACGAGCAATCCACTTGTCATACAGGCCTTCACACCAGCTGCAGAGTTTCCCGTCGACGTTCATTGAAGTTTTCAACTCTATGAACCCGTAATTGTGCTTTCAAGGCAACTCCTGTAATGTCCAGTCTCCATATTTTTTTTAACCATTCTATCTCTTTTCTTGTACCGCACTACTATGAAAATAGATCTAACCAACTTCTCTCTGTTGAAAGTAAATCTCTCAGTAACGGTGTTGATCTCAGCGTAATGCTTGTCCAAAACAGAATGGTTTTATCAACGACGAAAAGCAAGTCACGTGAAACGTTCGAATAATCAAAAGCTACGATACATCCATATTCGAAACTGCCGAGACTAAATATTGTGCGGTCCGTGTCCATCGTGCAAATAGCTTTATTGGTCGCATAAAGCAAATTTCCATTCTCCAAGACTGCTAAATCATTTACAGTCACGGATTTTGTCTCGAAATTGTTTGCCTTGAATGTCAAGTTTTCTACGTCAAAACTCTTTAGCTTCTTTTTATCAACGACAAAAACCTTAAAAGGTGAACAGACGGATATTTTTGATATTTCGTTTGTAAACAAACGTGTGTCGTTTATTTCTGAATATGTGTGTTTCACGTTGCCGTATAAATCCATTATCTTCAGTTTACCTGGGGAGTCTTTGAAAGAAAACAAACAGATGCATACAATGGTAATGAATACCATTACATGATCCTTTGGTTTCAATCTTGTAATGTTCTTGTAATTTGTTGTTAATAATATTTATGAATCGAATCTCCCCACCGAAAATGGACGTAAAATATGCCGGTACAGTAACGGCAATATAAGTTGGTCCAGCCATGGTCATATCTGTGATTCCATTGAAACCAAGCTCTAACGGTCCATACATCAACCTGTCCAGATATTTGAAATCGCTGGACAGAAGTAGAATTTCGTAAGGGAACGCTAGAACGATTAAGTCACCCTCTGCTCTTGCGATCCTTACTGGCCTCTCATTTAATTGAAGAGACATTGCACCAGTGATATTTACAATCGATTCCTAACCTGAAAAAATTAAAAAACCAATTTTTCGATAATTTTTTTTTAAATTTACTGATAATTTATTACATTTTGTGAACCCAGCTAGTTTCAACTTCTATTCATTTACCGATAATTTATTACATTTTGTGAACCGAACTACAATTTCAGCTTCTATTTATTTACTGATAATTTATTACATTTTGTGAACCCAGCTAGTTTCAGCTTCTATTCATTTACCGATAATTTATTACATTTTGTTAACCGAACTACAATTTCAGCTTCTATTTATTTACTGATAATTTATTACATTTTGTGAAACCAGCTACAGTTTCAGTTTCTATTTTACTGATAATTTATTACATTTTGTTAACCCAGCTAGTTTCAGCTTCTATTCATTTACCAATAATTTATTACATTTTGTGAACCCAGCTACAGTTTCAGTTTCTATTTACTGATAATTTATTACATTTTGTTAACCCAGCTAAAGTTTCAGTTTCTGTTTATTAACCGATAATTTATTACATTTTGTGAACTGAACTACAGTTTCAGCTTTTATTTATTTACTGATAATTTATTACATTTTGCGAACCCAGCAACTGTTTCAGTTACTGTTCATTTACTATTCAATGGCTCGTAAATGAGCTGTAAATGGACATTTTTAGGGACCAAAGGCAGAAGTTTGGTTTGCATAATTAAATGGTTAGGGGTTTATTTCCATCCTATAGAATTGTTAGTTCCCTTGATGGTTGCGAGCCCCGGGAGCTTCATATTCCAATTAATTGCTAGTGAATAAATTGTATATGATATTTTTTGCATTAATTAATAGTAAATGGGTTGATTGACGTCTTATAGAATTATAATCTCCCAGTTTTTTTTCTGAGTTCTTTAGAAGATGGGTAGTAAATGGGTTTTCTTGAGATAACGAAAACAAAAAGTCGGATTTTTTGCATGAATTATTGGTAAAAATGGTTGATTAATAACTTTTAAATGACTGACACCGGTTCCGGAAACCTCATTATTTCTAATTAGCTAAGAAATGAGTAGTAAATTGACATTTTCGGGACAACCAAAACAAAATGTCTCGAACGAATAATTGGTTAAGGGGTCGGTTGTAATCATTTAGAATGGTTGGTTCTCTGGTCGATTCAGTTCCGGAAACCTCATTTCCTAGTACATGTACATGTATAGGAGTAGAGGATAGACTTGGTTCACCACAGCCAGTCAAAGATTAGAAAATGAATTATACTGGGCGTTAGAAATTAAGTTAATGTATTTTTTTTTTCTGAAATCATTCTTAGTCAACCATGTTTTGCCAGTTTGTTTTACTATCTAAATCGAACGTTGGTAAATTTACTGGTTTTCAGTCGTTTTCTAGTTGTTAAAGAGCGATTTGGTTTATACCTTCGTGTAATCATTTATTGACTTACTTATCTGTCGTGTTGACGATTCGTTCTTGTATATCTAAAATATGGTCCATTTTATTATTATTATCAAAAGTAACATTGACCTTGAAACTACAACATGAAGCTCCATTTCATGGTTTAACACAAACGATGATTCATTTACACATACGTGTTCATGATTATATCTTAGCTGAACACTTATTTGGCTGCACGCCAATTGTAAGCAATACTGCGCATTACATATATACAGTAGAACCCCTTTAAACCGGACAAGGTAGGGGACAACATAAATTTTCCGGTTTAGAGGGGTTTCCAGTTTAGAGGGGTTTGGCCTTTTGAACAACAAACCATGTCTATATATACATCTATAAATGTAATGCAGTATATGTGTTTGATGTGAACAAAATGAAAGTTGTTTTTCGAAAATACTGATACGAATAAAATTAGGACAAAGATATAGGTCATTTTTATTAGCAATATTCTACAAGCAATATCTGCGTCACATTTCACATAGATTACCCAATAGTATATATTTGAAGTGTGTTTAATTGCAGGTCCCGATATATATATATATATGACAATAACATGCGCTGCGCTACACATGTTAATCAATATCGATATTCCTTAGATAAGATATCGTGTGTTTTTTTTAAATAAAGAAAGAGAGGAATCATGAATCACCAACACCATTTTTTATTAATAGTTTCTATCATTTTGTTCACATAAAAGCAGAAAATGTCCATTTTTGTTTTATTTTTCGCTCTCCGCACTGCACGTTTGTCAAAGTTTGTTACAGCTCAACAGATACATGCTATGTAAAACCAATACGATTTTTGTTAAACAAATCATCTATGCCTATGGTTTTTTTTATTTTTATTTTTTTTCGAATAAATACAAAAGCATACAATATAGATCCCATGATCGGTCATGTATACATAATTAATGTGTTTAGCCAAGCATAAATTGTATGAACATGATATCCATTCGACGTAAAAATAAAAGTTTATAACTAAGAACAGTATTATTAAGAAGCGCTATTATCCATACAATACATAAATATATATATACATAATATATACATAAAGAACGTGTAAAGACTATTTTACTTGCCTTGATAATCAGTGTAAGAAGAACTCAACGGCCACTATCCCTTTTGCCTGATTAATACATGTTCATTCAATCAGTTTACAGAAAGCAAATGCCTGGTGTATTCAGGTACAAGTGTGTTATATAAAGATGCTCATAGGAAACCCCGCATTATTTAGTTGGATTTTCCAGTGGTATTTCCTCCTGTTAGTATCGCTCGCGCCAGGATTTTGCAGTCTTGTAGAGAAATCAAAGCGCTCAGGGCACTAAGAGACTGTCAGCATAGCTGTATTTTCAGGAGGGATGAACTCGGTTGAGGCAAGGGTTAAATAACGCAAAAAAAAACACGTTTTACCAGTAAGTCAGTTGAACTCAACCTCCATGCAGGAGGTCTCAAACAGAACTCTCTGCTTCAATCATACAGAACTCTCTGCTACAATCACACATAACTCCTGCTACAATCACACAGAACTCGCTACAATACCAGAACTCCTGCTACAATCACACAGAACTCTCTGCTTCAATCACACAGAACTCTCTGCTTCAATCACGCTGAAATCCCGGCTACAATCACGCAGAACTCCCTGCTACAATCACGCAGAACTCCCTGCTACAATCACGCAGAACTCTCTGCTTCAATCACGCAGGACTCCCGGCTACAATCACACAGCACTCTCTGCTTCAATCACGCAGAACTCCCGGCTACAATCACGCAGAACTCTCTGCTTCAATCACACAGAACTCTCTGCTACAAATACTCAGAACTCTGCTACAATAGTTGTATACATAAAGGTGGTTTTGGACCACTTTTGCATTGAATGACCTTTACGATGTTTTTTTTAAGCGTTTTTCTTGCAAATAGAGCCCTCTACACTTTTCTATTTTCCAAATGTGAACCCCCGTTGTAGTCTAGCCAATTTTGCACCCCTACCAATTCCTATACCAGACTTTTCCATGTAGAATGGGTCATTAGCGCCCGGCGCAAATTTCGGCCAACAAAAAATCGGAGCGTGCCAAATAAGGGGGCTCTTTTATGTTTAGTATAATTTATATTACTACAGTGGTCACGCGATTCCTCAATGTGGTGGTTCATTGAATACCGACGATGACTCAAGCTACAAGCCCGGTCCCTTGATTTCGCCATTCTTATTCTATAAAAATTTATGGGCGATTCTTCAAACATGCGATTTTGGATTCCTCGAGCTCCGTCCCCGGTCCCTAGATAGCATATTCTGTATAATTTTTATGCAATTCCTCGATGTCGATAACAAAACCTATCTGTATCTCCTTGACAACCAAACTCCAGCCCTATGACCACCTATCCCTGTAATTCATTCCTTGGTCGAGATGGTTTTGTATTTGTTTTCACACACCGTCAAACCTCCGAGATTACATAGGTGAATCGCTATATCAACACGGACATGTAAAACGTATTTTCTCACCTACTGATCATGTAACAAACTGTGACGGGTCTGCATAACTAATCATTTGTCATTAAAGGAGCCTATTTTGTTTGTTTGTGTGTGTGTTTTTTTTTTCTCTGTAATCATTTTTTTGGAGGACCATGGCAAAGTGTTTAGTGTTTATTACAAGAATGTGAAAAATACACAACGCCGCCATATACACAAATTAAAACAAAGGGTTTATATAAAATTATCGGTAATAAAGAACTTATTTCTGCCTTAACTTTTGCAATGAAAGCTATAATCGAGTTATTTTTGTAATGGTTAAATATATTCTATGTTTAAAAGGTACTATTGAAGTATAAACGTAACAAAATAATTAAAAGATGGAGTTAAGGTATCAACAAATATAAGTATATTGAATTTTGACATATAAATGATTCCTCGATTATAGTAGTATAGGAATTGAGAGTGTCTAGCTCACTGCGGGTCTAACACACTTCAAAATCCAGACGCGCTAATCCGCGCGTCTGGCTTATCATGTGTAAAACCCCCAAAAAGCATACACTCTCAATTCCTATACTACTATTAGTTAAAAAAATTAAAAAAATCACAATAATGAAAACTTTAAAAAAAAAACAACAATGAAAAAAATAAAGAAAATTATGTTTTTTTCTGAACCATTTTTTACCACTCTGAATATGGAGGAGGAGGGTTTTCTAACGTATTATAAAAATTCAATATTATACAGTTTTTATATTTTTGGATATTATCTAGAACTCAGTTATCTGTAATTCTTGTTCATAAAAACTACCTATAATGTCTTCATCTTTTAAATCTTTTATTTTATAAGTAACAGGATTTGTATTTAAAACTTCTTTAATTACAAATATTTCTCTAGTCCAACGAGTAGTATAACCCTTTTCAAATTTACCTTTCTTTTTTGTTATTCTTACTCTATCTCCAACTTTAAATTTAGGTTTCTTAATTTTCTTTTCTTCTTCTGGATATAAATTTTCATACACTGTTAATGTATTTTCTGATTTACTTGCTTCAACAGGTGTCATTTTAATTGAAGAATGAATTGTATTATTATAATCTTTAACTAATTGATCTAATACATCATAATATTTAGTAGTTTCATGAGCAGTAAAATATTTAAACATATGTTGTTTCATAGTTCCTATCCAACGTTCTACTACACTAGATTTTTCTTCATTCTCTGTTGAATATAACTTTATGTTATTATTTTTAAAAATTGGTTTTTTTTTAAACTTCACTTACTGTTATTCCTGTTTTATTTTTCAATGGAATTAACCAACCATATTTACTAAAAACATCTATAACTGCTAATAAATATTTATAGTGTTTATTTTGTTTTGAATATTGTTGCATATCTACTAAATCAACAGCCCATATTTTATCTATTGAATCAACAAAAACACGTCTTTTAGGAAATTTCTTTATAACTCTATGATGTAATTCATCTGCTAATTTATCCCCCTTTGTTCCTATAAATCTATTTTTCTTAGATCCACACTCAGAACATTTACCTTTTAACATTTGTCTATTATTGGTTGTTGTTACTTGTTCTACTGAATTATTTTCAGTATTTTTTTTACAACGTAAACAATATATTTTTGGGTGATCCATTTTTAAATAGTTTAAAATTGTTTTCTTAAAAAATGGCAGATCGAAAAGTTTTACAAAATTAAAAATATAAAAAAAAAAAAGGAAAATTTGGAAAAAAGAAAAGTATAAAAAAGCGTATCAAGAGTTTATTGTTAGAAATCCTGATTATATGAAAAATTATCCTATGGCTGTGAAACACTATGGAACAGCTGTGGAACACAGTGAAACACCTAATTAAAATTTATTTCTTTTAAAATGAGACCAAGAAATTTTAAAGATCTTATTACTAAAACTATTATTGATGATATAGATGAAGAAAATATAATTAAATTTAATTGTGAATTTTTAATCCCTTTAGTTACTGATATAATAGAAAGTCATTACTCTCATCCTGTTCAAGTTATTCAAACACAAAATAATATAAAAGAATTCTATAATAGTTTGAGAGATAAATTTGAAGCTTGGATAGATAAATTTCAAAAAAATTTAAAATAAAAATGATAACAAATGTTTTCTCTGGGCAATACTATCAAAGTTATTCCCTGCAGATGATAACAAAGAAAGAGTGACAAAATATAAACCATATGAAAATAAACTTAATATGGATGGGATTGAATATCCAGTTAAAATAAAAGATATTCCAAAAGTAGAGAGACAAAATAATATATCTATAAATGTTTTTGCATTAGAAGATCAATCTAATAAACAATCTTTATATCCAGTTTATGTTTCAAACAATGAAAGTGAAAATGTAGTTGATCTCTTATACATTGAAAGTAATGAAAATACCCATTATTGTTTAATTAAAAATTTAGATAGTTTTAAGTATGACAAGAATAAACATAAATCATTTACATGTAGAAACTGTTTACAAGGATTTCAAAGAGAAATAACATTAATTAATCATAAAGAAATATGTTATGATAATGAACATTTAAACCATTTGTTATATATTCTGATTTTGAATCAAGTAATATTCCTATATCAACAACTACTCCAAATCCTAATGAATCTTACATAAATAAAATATTTAAACAAGAAGTAAATAGTTATGGAATATATGTAAAATCTGATTATCCAGAAATATATAAATCACAATACTTTTCATATGTTGGAAATAATGCAATAGAAAAATATGTAGAAAAAGTAATAAAGATAATTTTGTGAAAAAGGTTTTAATGATGATAATTATAAAGTAAGAGAACATAATCATCTTTCTGGGAAATATAGAGGAGCAGCATGTCAATCATGTAATACAAAAGAAGGTAAAGTAACAAAGTTAATACCTGTATTTTTTCATAATGGTTCTAATTATGATTTCCATTTTCTAATTGAAGAACTTATGAAATATGAAGATAATTATAATAAAGTAAAACTTCTTTCAAAAAGTTCAGAAGAATATATTTCTATAGATTTTGGGACATATTATAAAAAATTAAGATTCTTAGATTCTTATAGATTTATGAGTAAAGGGTTATCAGATATAGCTAAATCAATAGATGAATTTCCTATTTTAGAAAGTGAAATTAAAGACACTAAATTTTTAAAACAAAAAGGATTTTATCCATATGAATATGTAGATTCCATAGAAAAATTAAATGAAACACAATTACCAGATATTAAAGAATTTTATTCTACATTAACTCAAACAACAATTACGGGTAAAGAATATCAACATGCTCAAAAAGTTTTCTCTCATTATAAATGTAAATCTTTAAAAGATTATCATGAATTATATTTAAAAACAGATGTTCTTATTTTAGCAGATGCATTTGAAAAATTTAGAAGTTTTTTCTTAAAACATCATAATATAGATCCTTGTTATTGTTATTCTGCTCCAGGATTAACATGGCAATGTGGACTAAAATATACTGGAGTAGAGTTAGAATTATTAACTGATATAGATATGTTGCAAATGTTTGAGAAAGGAATAAGAGGTGGTTTCTCTGGGGTTCTAGGCCCTAGACATGTAAAAGCTTTTAATAAACATACTCCTAACTATCATGGTAATGGAAATAGAATTATAGATGAATATGAAAAAAATAAAGCTTTAGAAATATTAAAGAATGGAGGAGATTTAAATGAATTCTTTGAAGAAAATTTTTTATTATATTTAGATGCGAATAATCTTTATGGATGGGCAATGTCTCAACCTCTTCCAACCAAAGATTTTAAATGGGAAGAAGATCCTAATTATTATAAAGATATTATAAAATGTAATGCAAAGCAGCCGGACAAAGTCCGTAGAGGTTGTATAGTAGAATGTGATTTAGAGTATACAGATAAATGTAAAAAGAAAACAAATAAATATCCTTTAGCACCTGAAAAAATGAAAATAAATAAAGAACAATTATCTAATTATCAATTAAATTTATTAGGAATAAACATTAGGTAAAAAAAAAATTATTTTACTTTAAAAGTAAAAAAAATATATTTACATCACTAATTTTAAAAAAAAATAGAACAATTTCATTTGAAGAATCAGATTGGTTAAAGAAATATATTTTTTAAAAGAACTAATCAACATCTAACTTTGAAAAGGATCTTTGGAAATTAATGAATAATTCTTTCTATGGAAAGACTTTAGAAAATATAAGAGGAAGAAATGAAATTAATCTACTTACCAATAGAGAAGAAGTAAGAAAATATATAAATAAACCTAATTTTAAAGATTCAGTTATATTCAATGATAATCTTGTTGCAATTGTAAATAATGTTACTTCTGTTACATTTAATAAACCTATTTATTTAGGACAAGAATGTATAACTTTTATTATGATGTTGTTAATAAACTATGGGAAAAGAATGAACTAGTTGCTTCAGATACGGATAGTATCTTCTTATCAATAACAACAAAAGATGTTTATAAAATTTAAAAAAAAAAAAAAAGTAATTGGAAAATTTAAAGAAGTAAAGCTTATTCTTTTACTTTAACTGAAGTACAACTACAAACAGATTCTGAATTAAAGGAAATAAAGAAATTAAAAGGAATAGGTAAAACAACAATAACTAAAGATATAAAGTTTGATGATTATAAAAATTGTTTATTTAATGAAACACAACAAATAAATAAGATGTATACATTAAATTCTGATAAACATGAAATGTATATTAATGAAGTAAATAAAATAAGTATGTCTCCATTTGATGATAAAAGATATATATGTGAAAATGGAATAGATACTTTACCATTTATATAGCTTCCATGCAATAAATCCAGTTAATGTCATTCCACCAATAATAAATACAATCTCTTTATTTTTTTGATCTTCTGAAGGAGTATAAAAATCACTTAATGTAGGTTCTTTACGAAACGGCTGTGAAACATTACCTGTGATATAGTAATATTCTTTCATTGCTTCATCAACATCTTCAAAGGTTTGTTTAGAGTGTTGTTCTTTTTGTAATTGTTCATTTAAAAAATCTAATCTTTGTGTTCTTTCTTTATTCCATTCATCACGTGCAGTTTGTAATTCTTCCATTGCTTTATCATGTCTTTTTTTCTCTTCATCACTATCCTTTTTACCAATATGAGAAAATAAATAATTACTGCCTGTAAATGCAAAAGCATTAACCACCGCCCCACCAACCATCATTGCTATTGCGCTTGCCATTTTATATGGAACAAGTTCCAGCTACGGAACGGCTGTATAACACTGTGAAACATTATGGATTAAATCCGTAGTACTTTTTAAGTAAACACTATTTACTTTTTTAAAAAATAAACATAAATTACTTCATAATATTATCAGGAATAATACCTTGTTTAACCAACATATTTCTTGTATAAGTAGCTAGAAGAATATCAAGAGTTAACATTGAAACATCATTAAAATCCATTTGTAGTTTGGTTGTATTTGTTCTAAAAAGTTTTCTAATTAATTCTGAATAACCCACTGTAAAAGCAGAAATCAATACTCCATGAAAAGCTGTATTAACAATTTGTTTTTCATCCGCCATTTTTTAGAAAACAAATTTGTGTTAAGCTACGGAATATTAAAGATCAAATGGATCAACTTTTTCTTGTGGTTCAACTTTTTCTTGTGGTTTAATTTCTTTCTTAGGTTGTATGTGTTTCACTTGTTTAGAATTATATATATATAATCCTAATCCAAAAACTCCAACTAAACATAAAGGTATATAATTTTTGTATATATTTACATGGATGAAATCTGGTTGTGGACTTTGTCCACTATGTTGAACTTCGTGACCTCCGGAAACTTCTTTAACTTCATAATTATGTTGAACTTCTTTTAATAGATTTTAATTGAATGTTTTCTTTCTTCATTTTTTCCATTTCTTTTCTTTTTAATTCAGCTTTCATTTTTTTTGCTTCTGCACCTTTCTTACCAGCAGATACTCGTTTTGGATTTTTTATTTTTATTTTAACTTCAGGGGTTTCTTCATTCATTTTTATTAGTGATATTTTCACTTTTTTCAACTGGTGTATTTTCAACTGGTGTATTTTCAACTGGTGTAGTAAAATCAATATGACTAGCAGTTGTTAGCATAGCAGTAAAAGGAGCAAGATACATTCCATATCTATAATACAATTCACAACAAGTGTTATTTAAAGCATGATTGATAAATGGATCTTCTTCTAAATCTTGTATTAGTTTTGGTGGATTAACAACATTAAAATATTTTGATACACCCATAACATATAAATTAATAAAAGAATTACCTATTGTCTTAGTCATACTTGCTCCTAATCTAGCTTCATATCTACAGTATAATTTGTTTATTTGTTCTGGTGTCATTGTATCAATGTCTGACATTTGTAAGTCTTTACCAAGATATTGTTTACTTCCTCCACCAGCAACAATAGCTGATAATCTTTCACGTTTTGTTTCATCTATAGTGCTACGGACAAAGTCCAGCTGTGAAACACTATGTAATTCGTCCGGCTGTGAAACACTATTTTATTAAGAAATTAGCATTTTTAATTAATTTTTTTTTAAATTTATTTTAAAGAGCAATATTGATAAGACTATAATATTTGTTATTACTGATGTTGTTTGATAGAGGATTGTTAGCATTTTTTTAAGCATTATTATGTATAACTTAAGGTAAATATAAGCATTACTTTAGCATTACTTTAGCATTACTTTAGCATTACTTTAGCATTACTTTAGCATTACTAATTAACACAATAATTAGTAGGTTGATCAGTTTTTAAAATTAATTTACTATGTTTCTTTTTTTTCAATTCTTCTTTAATTTTTTCTAATGTAGGGAAATTTTCTCTTAGAAGTTTTAAAACTATCCCTATCTTTTGTATAAAAAATAACCATTTTGTTTGTTCCCTAAGATCTTTTAAAACTGAATTGTATCTTTGTGAAATAACCCATACACTTTGTTCAGCGTGTCTACCTGAAAATGCTAACTCTGATAACATATCTCTTTTCTTTGTTAATTGTTTAGTTGCACTACAATCATCAATTATTATTATATTAACATCAGAGATCCATTCTCTATTTTTATATGCTTTATTAAATTCAATAGTTGGACATAGTATAATAATATATTTAAATACACCCCTATATTCATTTTCTAAAAGATCTAAAACAAATTCTGTTTTTCCACAACCAGTTTGTCCACAAATAATTGCACAGTGTGGATATTTAGGTAATGCTAAGCAGCCGTTTCGTAACTCCATTTTTAATGGAACTTTGTTCCAGCTGTGAAACACTAATTTATTATTTAGTAATTATTTAGTAATACTTAGTAATTATTTAGTAATTATTTAAGGCATATATAGTAATTATTTAGTAATTATTTAGTAATTATTTAAGGCATATATAGTAATTATTTAGTAATACTTAGTAATTATTTAGTAATTTATATACTTCACTATGGAACACTATGAAACACTATGAAACACTAATACACAATTTCTTTAAATCTACCCTCATCAAAATTAATTTGTGCATCTTGTATAACAAATAGATAAATATTTATTGGCTCATCCGATCCTGCGTCTTTCGTTATTTGTATTGTGATACCTTCTGATGCATTTTCAATTCTTCTCCCTGAACCATGTAGAGAGTTATCATCCGTTGAACGTAAATCTAACCATAATGCATAATTGGTTGTTAGATATTTTTCTAATGTTGTATAGGTAAAATTTAATTTTTTTATCATTTTACTAATTTCTTTATCCTCTTTTGAATTCAAAGCAAAGAATTTATTTATCTCATCCCACTGTTGATAAGCTTTCATTCCTTGACTGTATAGTTGATTTGGTACTCCTTCTATTGTTATTTCTACTTTTGTTATTTCAGGATTAAAATAATGTTCTGTTGATGTTCTATCTGGATCTTCAAATAACATTAGAATACCTTTCATACTTCTAGCTGGAACATTTAGATTAATATTCCAAAGTGTATCAGATTTGTTTTTTTTTATTTTACTATGTCTAAGTATTCTATCATATAAAATAACCATCTTACCACTAAATCTATTTCTAATTATTCTAGCTAATTCAACATCAGAAACACTTTCAAATTCTAAACAAATATTCTTAATAACGTAAGAAGCATTTTTGTCAGTAGATTTAACTACTTTATTATAATCATTGAATGTAAGTTCATATCCAAGTCTATCTCCTAGACCAGCTTGATAAAAAGGCATATGTGATTCTAATAATTCAAAATCTAGAGGAATACAAAATCTATTTTTATAAGCTTTTGCAATGGCTTCATCTTGTTTATCTGAAGAAGCATTACCAGATCCAACTCTATGTCTTAACATGTTTATTTTACCAATTCCTTGGTACGCCATATTTTCACGTTCTGTAGGAGACTTCCATAAATCGATATAACAATGAAATATATCACTATCATCAATTGACATTACTTCATTTCCTGATATTCGTATTTGTTTTTATTAATTATTGATCTTCCTATATTAGGATATATTGTTGCATTTGCATCACTATCACTTTTGATTTCAATTTCAAATGCTAATCTTGTTGTTCCAGGAACAATAACATCATTACCACTTAGATTAGGAAATCTTACTGACAATTGTTGATTTTGATCAATAGTTGAAGGATTATTGCTTATTACAACACTTTGACGAATACCTTTAATACCTCTAGGTTCTCTTATTCTTCTGTATGGGTTTAGTTTTTCTCCGTAAGCTGACATTTTTTAGAGGAAATTTTTAATGTTTAATGTTTCACAGTGTTATACAACCGTTCCGCAGCCGGATAAAATCCGTATTAAAATGGCAGAAGGAGGATATGATTTTGAAAATCCTGTGTTTGATGAAGATGATTATGACGAAGATGAAATACTTGAAGAAGATGATGATGAATTTAATAGAATTATACAAAACCAAAGTGCTCATATTGAGGATATCGAGGATGATGTTGATACAAGAACACAATTAATAGTAAAACAGAAACAATATATAGTTAAAGAATATTACAAGATGATAAAAGAAAAGTATGGGTTAGACCCAATAAATATCGATATTACAAACTTTGAACTTGGTTCTGATAATAAAACATTATTTTTAAAGGTTCCGGGTAGGGAATCTATTCAACTTACTGCCAAAAAAGGTGGTGGTTTTATAAACTTGGGTTCTTTAGCGAGTAAAATTGGAAGTGGTGGAGCAAATGAAATTAGAGACTTGTTGAACTTACCTGATTATAAATCTACACTTAAACCATTATCAGCACAAGCTGTTGCAAGTTTACAAAATGTAGAAAATAACCTACCCGATGTTGAAAATATAGAACTAAATGATTTACCTAATACAGTTGAAACTGCTGAAACTATGGTAAAAGAAGTTTATACTGGTGTAGATCAAGGAACACAAACAATTATAAAAAAAAGCGAAATGGAAGGAGTCCTTAAAGCAATGACTACTGTAAGAGAAGAACTTACAATTCAGCATATAAAAAAAAAATTAAAAAGAGCTAAGGAAGATAATAATGAATATGAAATAGAAAAAATTACTAAAAGAATAACAAATTTTGAGATAAAGAGAAGTGGAATATTAGAAGCAATTGAAATTGGTAGAGATCAATTAAGAACTCAAATAAATAGAATAAAAGAGACAATACATAAAGTATTAAATGAAGATACAACATTAGCAGAAAGAATAAAAACTTTATTCAGAGAACAAGGGATTACAATTATTAGTATTTTAACTGCTTTTGGAATGATTCTTGGTGTTATTGTTGAGACTTTTATTCCTGGTGGTGGTGGAACTGTAACACCTAAACCTCCTGGAAAAGGAGGAGATGTAAGAGATTGGATAAAAAAACAATTATCAAATATTGCTAAACTATTAGCAAAACTTGCAGGTAAAGCGGTAGAAGCATTACCAGGGATTATTGGAGCTATTGTAGGATGGTTATTAAAAACAACAGGAAACGTTGTTGCATGGTTTGGAAATAATTTATGGGCTTTGTTAATTTTAGTTATAGGAATGATATATACAGCTGTTACCCGTTAGAGAACATACTCGTAAATAAATAAAGCTAAAAGTCCTGCTGTAATACTTCCTATTATAATAGATATTTTATCATCTTCATGTTCATCCGTTGTTTCAATGAGATCACTAGGTTTTATTGGTTCACTAGGTTTTATTGGTTCACTAGGTTTTATTGGTTCACTAATCCGGACTTCGTCCGTAGGTTCTGGTAAAGATTTTTTTGTTGGTGTACCACTGAGTTCAACATTTTTATTTTTAGTGCTACGCAGCCGGATTTCATCCGTAGGAACAGGTTGACTATTTATTTCATTATTTATTCCAAGTGTTTGAATTTTTTCTTCTTCTGCAACTACAATTTCATTATTATAATCTTGTATTGTTCCAATTCTTAATTCCATATCACTAGGAGACATATATAATCCTATTCCATAAACATAATCAACTTTACTTCTTGCATATTTTAATTTTTTTTGACTAGGTATATCTATAGGACTGTTTATAACATCTTCAATGTTAACTAAAAATTGTTTTTGAGCATCAAATGCCATTCCTATTCCTAAAATATCTGTTCTAGTTTGAGATTGTGCTCCAAGAATAGACCAACAATATATTCTTATAGACTCATTAATTCTTTCAACTCCTGCTTGTGTAAAACCTTTTGACTCATCAAGAATAAAAGTTGTCCACATGTTTTTAAATTCATCTGGTTGTTGGATATAATCAATAGAAATTAATTTTGTATAAGTCTTATTTTTAACAGGACCTCCAGATCCAAAAGTAAATCTATATGTTCTAAAAACAGATAAATCAAAAACATTAAGAGAATTTCCCACAAAATAAGTTTTTTTCCAAACATTTGAATCTTTTGTATATACATAACCAAGACCACCACCATCTTCTTTATGTCTCCAATCTACATTAGGATTTACATTAAACTCTTTACATACTCTTTCATAAGCTTCTTTGTTATAAATATTATTAAAAGCATTCCAACTTTTATCTTGTGGAAGAGGAATAGATATTTCTTTTAATATTCTTCTTGTTTGATAATAAATATGGAATAAGAATAAAGAACCTGTTAATCCTCCCGCATTTATATGATTTTTTATGTCAACTCCACAACCTGTAGTTGAACACCAAATAGCAAAGTTTAATTGATTTTGCCAAAATAACATCCAATCACTCTCCCACCTTTCTACTATTTCTTCTGATGTAACTTTAGGTAATAAATATTTTTCAAATATATTAGGGAAATCTGCATTAAAACTTTTGTGTAGAGCATTGCCCTGCAGCCGTTCCACATCCGTTCCGTTTCCATCTGATGAAATTATTATTTCTTGTTTTATAATGTTAATATTCTTTTTTTTAAACACTCCTCCATGTAAATAATTAACATCTTCATTATATTTAAAAGCTTCAGGGATCATTTTTTATCGGTAAAAAATGTATCATATAATTTCTAATATTGATAAACCTATACACTTACAACAATATATAGATAATAAACATGGAGATAAGAAAATTAGATTAAAAAGTTTTAATTATACTATAGGATGGTATAATATAGAAAATATTCAAATAATGGGTTTTTCAAATTCTCCACTCAAACATTTAAAAAAAAGAGATGTAGGTGATTTAGAATCAATAATAGAATCATTTAAAAATAATATAGAATTGCATGAAGAAAATTTAAAACTAACAGAGGATGAGGAAATAAAAAGAGAAAAAAGAGAAATAAAAAAAAAAAAAAAAAGATTAAAAAAAAAAAATGGAAGGGTTAGAAAGAATAGAAAGAATAGAAGAGTTTGTAAGAGAAAGAGAAAGAGAAATAATGGAAGAGTTAGAAAGAGCAAGAATAGAAGAGTTTGTAAGAGAAAGAGAAAGAATAGAAGAGTTTGAAAGAGAAAGAGAAAGAATAGAAGAGTTAGAAAAAATAGAAAGAATGGAAAGAGAAAGAGAAAGAGTAAGAGTAGAAAGAGAAAGAGAAAGATTAGAAAGAGAAAGAATGGAAAAAGAGAAAATAAAAGCTAATATTATTAGTAATTATAAACAATTATATATTCACCTTGAACAAATAAATAGTACTTATAATTTTCATAATGGAGCACCTAGTAAAATTTTAGGAGTTATTCCTGTTGAGAGTAATCAATTTGGAGATATTGTTAATATTATTTTTGATAATTCAGAGTATAAAAAATTAACTATAGGAAATATTTCTGAATTAACTATAAGTGTTTGTGATGAATGGGGGAAAAAAATAAATAATCATGGATTACCAATGAGTTGTGTTTTAGAAATCATCTAAGGAACCGCTGGAACTTTGTTCCATTAAATTATATAAAATTTATTTTTTATCAATAAAAATGAATCATATAATTTCTAATATTAATGAACCTATAAACCTACAACAATATATAGATAATAAACATGGAGATAAGAAAATTGGATTGAGAGGTTTTACTTATACTATGGGTTGGTATAATTTAATTGGACAATGGATTGATACTAACATTCGTAAATCCCCACCACCCAAAAAAATAATTTCAGATGGTTTTTATAATTTTCAACAAATAGTTGATGTATTTAAAAATTTTGACAACAGAATAACATTAACTGTTGATGAAAAAAATGGTATTGCTTGTTTAAAAGCAGAAGAATACCCAACAATAAGTTCAGTTAGTGATATAACCTATGGATTAATAATAACCAAAGAATTAAGAAAAATGTTAGGATTTAAAGAGAGTCATTATTTGGAAAATTCACCTCTTCTTAACCTCCCATGCTATGGTGAACAATCAATAGATTTAGTTCCTTATAAACAATTATATGTTCACCTTGAACAAATAAATAGTTATTACAATTTCTTTGATGGTGCACCTAGTAATATTCTTGGTGTTATTCCTATTGAGAGTAATCAATTTGGAGATATTGTTAATATAAACTTTAGTAATCCAGAGTATAAAAAATTAACTATGGGAGATATTTTTGAATTAAATATAAGTGTTCGTGATGAAAAAAGACAAAAAATAGATAATCATGGATTGTCAATGAGTTGTGTTTTAGAAGTAATATAAACCAAATAAAATTAATTTTTTATCAATAAAAATGAATATATTCGGTTCTAAAAAGTATATACTAGATAATAGTAAGATAGATTCATATTTTGGATAATTTAAACTCAAATTTAGAAAGTAAATTATTTAATAATTTAAAGTTAAATTTAGATAGAGAATTACTTAACACTTTAACAAAATTAGACCTTGTGATAAAAAGAATAGAGGAATCCTTAAAAAACATTACAATAAGTGCTGAAATAAAAGGTTCTTTATTTAGAGGTAAGGTGTTTTCATTTGGAAATGCCGGTAGAGAAAAAGATGTTGGTTATGTTGTGATAAGGCGTGGTTATATTACTGGTATTGGTCTGTCGAGTAAAAGGACAAGTGGTGAAGTGCGAGTTGGTGTGTTGGTTGATGGAGAGCGTTTAAGTGGGTGTGATATTACTTTACAAACAACAACAGCAAAACATGATAATTTTGAACGCCCTTTTTTAGTTGAGGCTGGAAGTGTTATTAATTTTGTTAGTCTGGTAGATAATACAACTGTAGTTAATACTGTTGCCTCGTTATTGTTTGAATTCAAATAATATATATAAAAATGAAGCAACCAACGGCCCCAAATTTATACCCTGATTTAAATAGTGAAATACTAGATTCACAACCAGACTTTGTCCGTAGTGCAGAGCAACCGGAAGTAGAACTTCGTGAACCAAGTCAAAATTATAGATTACAAAAAATCTCAGAGATTGAGAAAACATTAATTAATGAGAGAGATACTCGTAAAGCATTATATAAAAAATATAAAAGAGGAATAAATATAACAGATGGAGTAGACACAGCTTTTATGTCTGCTGTATAATTATAGGAACTATTGGTTTAATTGTTCCTATTCTACTTCCGTTAGAAATTGGCGCTCTTGTATGTGGAGGAGTTGGAGCCTCTATAAAAATTGTTAGGCTTAGATTTATGAATAAAATTAAAAAACATGATAATATTAAAACTATTGCTAACAGTAAATTAAATAGTATAAAAAATTTAATCTCTAAAGCTTTAACAGATGGAGAGATATCTGAACAAGAATTTAAACTTATATTAGATGAATTAGAAAAATATAATGAGCTTAAACAATTAACAAAAAACTCTGCGGTTCCAAAAAACTATTCAAAAGAAGAAAGGCAAAAATTAATAGAACAGGGAAGACAAGAAGCAATGGAGATAATATCCAAAAATATAAAAACTGTATAATATTGAATTTTTATAATACGTTAGAAAACCCTCCTCCTCCATATTCAGAGTGGTAAAAAATGGTTCAGAAAAAAACATAATTTTCTTTATTTTTTTCATTGTTTTTTTTTTTTTAAAGTTTTCATTATTGTGATTTTTTTAATATTTTTAACTAATAGTAGTATAGGAATTGAGAGTGTATGCTTTTTGGGGGTTTTACACATGATAAGCCAGACGCGCGGATTAGCGCGTCTGGATTTTGAAGTGTGTTAGACCCGCAGTGAGCTAGACACTCTCAATTCCTATACTACTGATTATGGCGATTCTTCGAGTATTTTTTGCAGATCCCGTACGACTTCGAGGATTCGCGTGACCACTGTATAGCGTATTTTTTGCCGGCGCAAATTTCGGCTAACAGGGCCCGCCCTACCCCAGCCTGTGTGTACCCGGTGCAATAAATGGATTAATTATAGCGCAAATTTTGCCGGAGCTACCGCGGTTTCGACAACCTTTTTTGTAGTACAGCCATGTCAAGTAGGTTCACTAGCCAGGTAGGTACAACCAACCAGATAGGTACACTAGCCAGGCAAAACAACCAACCAGATAGGGACCAGGTAGGTACAACCTGCCAGCCAAAGCTACAACACCGGGGATAGCACCAAAGGGGTGTCTTTTGGTTGTCGAATTTTTTTCCTATTTAAGAAAAACAAACACCTAGCATAGAGAGAGCAACGCGCATAGCTACAGCAACAATGACAGTACAAGCTACATTCCAGGCGATAGGGATACGGTCCGAGAAGTACGGTCCATTTGCTCCTCGAAAACGCCCACGAGAGCAACCTCGTTCCAGACATAGCCGAGGTCGACTACTTGGCCGGGAACTTGGGACGCACCCACCTACGCCCCCTAGAGGGACTTCCGACGTTTGTCGACGATGTGTTCGTGTTTGGGTACCGGTGCGAAGACTGCGTATCTCGAGTTGGCCGCCTCTACTGCACAATCGGAAAGGACGGTTCCGCAAAATACATCGTCGCCAGGATTTCTACCGCCGTGCGCGAGAGCATGGGGAAGGACCCAAATGGGAAATCTCGAGGCCACATACATGCGAACATAGTCCACACGCTTGCGACTCAAAAAACTCCGAAGGCAGCACTATCCTGGAGACGATCGCCAGGATCGAGTCCGACACCAAGATAAAGGCGCTGGCGAAGTGGCAAGAGCTGTACCCGAGGACCAAACTGGCCGGCGTCTTCGTGGCAAAGGTGGACGTTTTCGAGATCCTTATGGGCGAGCTGCAAGCATCCTTTCCGGCCTTCGAACGCCTGCTGTCGGCCCACGGATATGGCCTCTACTGCATCGACTACACGCAGGACTTGAGGGTCCTAGACCGGAAAGCGCTCGTGGACTACCTATGCGAGTTCGCAGGGTTCCGCGAGCAAGGCGACCAGGCCGTCGCAATGCGAACGGCCACTGTCACGATTTTGGCGAACACCGACAGCGTAGGGAAGCACGTTTGTACATGGGTACGAAGCGAATCTGGCTACACGGCCCGCACAAAGCTGTACAACAAGGATGTGTCGAACTTCGAGGCGGGCGAGATCCAAGAGCCCATTGGCGGGCACTTGGCCGACTACGTCGACTTCCCGAACGACCACCTGCGGCACACCTTCTTGCATCCCGACGTATAGGCACGCGGATGCACCCGTATCGAAGTCTCTCTGTATGCCTGCCGAGGGCGGAAACTGTCGGAACACACAGCCAAAGAGGTGGTGGAAGAGGCCTAGGCCCTTGTCTCCCAAAGAAAAAGAAGGCTTGTTTGTTGTCCAGCCACCCACCAAGCAGTGGGAGAACCTTTCTACGTGCCTCGACCGGTATCTTGTCTTGGCCGACCGGCCCAAGGGATCAATATTCGTCGCCTGGTATGCGTACACTACGACGGGGCGGGTCTCGGGAGTTCGAGTCCGGCCCACCAAAGCCAACGTAGACAACGACTAAACTTGGGAAAGGGCCGTTGAGTTTGCCGCGGCCGACTTTGCCTCCGAGCGTGTCCAGTCTTTCGGGTTGACATCTTGGAGGCGAGCGAAGAGGGTATAGAGCTGGGCCCCCTTCGATGCTACACCAAGGACGCCAACGCCGGCACTATCTTGGCAGCCAGAAAGAGGCCAGCCCAACTACACTCGAAAGGCCCAGACCCTTCGACCCTCTTGCTACCCTCGGTAACGGTAGAGAGGGTTTGGAGGGACAAAAAGTGCCATGCGATAGGCGTAGACGTCTCGGCCTACAAAATACAAGAGGTCCCAATGGTGGCAGAAGGTCGAAAAATCTCTATGCTATCGAGATAGCACCGCGAAAAGCGCCTCCAAGAAATCCGAGACGCGGCAAACGCCGAAGAGTGGAAGCGACGTGTCTGGGATAGGCTAGAAGAAGAGAAGCGACACTACGAAGAACAGCGCCTACGAGCCGAAGAACATGCACGCTTGGCCAAAATAGAGGAGGCAAAAAAGAGGTACGAGGCGTTGTCGCTAGAAACCATGGAGCAGGTCGAGGACGCTTTGGGTGCATATACGGCGGACAAGGTTGCAAACATAGCCGGACCAGATAGATGGATCGTTCTTGGGTACCGCCAAACCACAAACAGCCATCGCGTAGCCTTGGTACGCACGGACGATAGAGCCCTCTATGTCGTGTGGGCAATGAAAGGACTCGGAAGGGTGCTTGACGAGTGCGCCGACGTGTTCGAATCGAAAACCGACAACAGAAAAAAAAAACACACTGGCTTCCACAGGTTGGCAATGGCAGTCTCGCTGGGCTGGAGATAGAGATAGAGCGCCGACCAGGGTATTCCAGGTCAGGGGATACCAGATCTCTTGGAGACCCTGCAGGCCTTGGCCAAAAAAGAACAAGAATACCAAGAGGTCGTACAGTATGGTATGCTGCTGGAGGCCCCAGCCCCGAAACTCCAGGATGCCGAAAAGGCGATCGACATGCAACCAGTCGAAAACCTCTGCCAGCGCTATGCTTCGACACCCTCTCGAGGCTCGCCACGCACGATCCTATTCCCGGTTCCATTTGGAGAGGATTGAGAACCCGCGACAGATGTAGAAACGCCAACATACGGATACTTTCTCGAAAGAGAGTTAGGCAAGGTCGAGTCGCTGCGAAAGACGCGCTCCCACCTCCTCTGCAATTTGGTTGCGGTGCGGACGACACCATAAAAAAGGAAAGACCGCCTCGTCTGCCTGCTATTTCCGGGTTCTGCTACGGCCTAGACCACGACTACCCCACTTGGCAAGCAAAACAACATGGATCCGCGGTGTCCAACTACGTATAGTTCTCCAAGGTCCCACGACAGCCAATCTTTCGCCGCTTCTATCCCTATACTCCCGAAAATTTCTGTCGAATCTTTTTTTGGTACAAGGCCTTCGAGCGACTCCCAAACTCGAGGGATCCCGGCTTTGTACCCTTTCCGAAGTTTTTGGAATTCTTCGAATGGAAAGCGTGGTGGGTTGCCTCTACTGCGAACTATCTCCATGTTTGTTGTATAGCATACATGTAGCCCTTTTTCTAATTACAAAATTTGTTTTTGTTCGACGCATGTTGTTCGATCAGCAACTATTCCATATAGTAGGGGGGTGCGGGGTTTGTGTCTTCTTTGGCCGAGGGCGTGCATTGCTTCAAGGTTGCCCCAATAATGGTGAATCTGTTCATATTTTGAACTTAACAAAAGGGAAAACATTTGCCTTTCCTTTGTTTGATAAACATAGTAACATTTTCTTTAAGGTTTTGGAAAAATTAAAATGCATTTTATATGATAAATTATGATTGTTTAGAGGAAAAAAAAACTTATGATCTGCACACAATTGTACGATATTTCCCTATTTAAGAAACAAATGGGTATATAGATGATTGTACTTGGTTCAAATATCCATGCACTTAAGATATTAAAACATTGCGACAAAATAATGATTTAATGGAGAACGCATACATGACCATGACAAATATCAATGGTATTGTTGCTTTTTTCTCAGAAACACGTTGAATGATTTTTTTGGCCATATTTCTCCTACATTTAACGACTGAGTTTGCAGTGATTTGTAGGAAGAATGTTATGTGAATTCCCACGATACTGATATGCTATTTAAATATCAACATATATTTATGAAAATTGGTCGATATATAAGTAAACCTAAGTTTCTATTATTTTTGTCATGGGCTTTCTCTATTCTAAGTGTTAAGGCCTTTCTGTAGACAAAGATTTTGAAGATTATGGAACATAATGTTTTTGTAGAGGGAATGGCTTATGTTCCTTTAAGAAAGGTATAAATTGTGCCAGGACTTTATTGCTTGCGATTAGTTAATCTGCTGTTCAATTGCCTTATGAAAACATGGCATTTAATTTAATGCGGTCATATTGGAATGCTCAAATGGGCAACTTTGTGAAAATGTTTAGCAAAATATCTACCCTTAAATGTTAAGAACACAAATTGAATAGACAAGGAAAATACCTCACCTGAAAGATGTGCTATCCAAATTGGAATCATTTCATGTTCATTTATTTATAAGTTTACTCTGGTTTGTTACTGTGAAAAGTTTCTTTCTGCAACAATCTGTTTGAAATGCCTTTTATAGAACTAAATTAGTGCTGCTCATCTGGAATTGCAGATCCCGATGGATTTAAGTACACGCAAAACAAAACTTTCATGTGTTACAAGCTGTTAATTGATAGAACATCTGCAATATTCTGATTTAATATTGATTTTAGTATTATCTTTTGCTTACACCCAACTGTTAAAGGGGTCATAGCAGGGGCGTCAGGCAACCAAGGAGGATACCTTTTGACTAAATCTAATGCAAATTATCACCCTTTTCAGACATAGAAATGTACATGCAATTTTCTTTTATGCATACATCTTGTTAACAAGCTCTGCTTCATGATTTTATACATCGCTAAGGTCTTCAGTTGCGTTGGAGTAACATGTTAGGTGGCTCTTGGCCAAATGAAATGCAAATTATGGCCAATTTGGAAATGTTTGTTAAAGTTTTGCATGTAACAAGCTTTCTTGCTTGTATCTCAGCAATCATTAATTGTATTGACTAAAAACTTCTACAGCGATTTGTTCTTTTTTTTTTTCTCAACAGGTCTAGCAAACTTGTATTTCACTGCTTCCAAAATATCTTTACAAGCTGTGAATTTGTTGGTGATGGCATGTCTGATAAAACATGATGCCATTTTAAATAATATTAAAAAGCGTTATTAACCGACCTAGATCAATTTAATCAAGACCTTTGCAGGCAATGTACTCTCACTAGTAAATCCGTACGCAAAGTCATGTTGTAATCCTTCCTGAAACTCATAAACGTTTTCGCGGCTCATGTGTCTTTCGGCATGGAGATATTGTCTGCAAAAACGTTTGGTATCTTTCAAATCAGCAGCATTAATCTAGAAAATTAAACGTGTACAAACCATTTTTAATTAAATATTGAATTAAACTAGAGAGATTATGATAAATGAAATACTCAGTCAAGTTAATCTACATCATGTTCGTAACCGTGCATTTCGTATTCATATACATCCGACGTGTCAGTCATAGGCACTCGGTCATATCCGGCGGTACTCGTGTGTAAGATGTAGGAAAACACTTGTGAGTTGGCTGACAAACAACACAAATAATATACTAGTAAGTAGTTCGCCGAACCCATCATTTTCTCACCTGTTTTAGTATTTTTAGATAATTTGTTTACATGAAACAATTGTTACAACCGATATATTTACTTCCTGCATCTTTGGACTAGATTAATTTTGTTATTCTGAACTAGGGAAATAATCCCAGGAAAATATTTTTTTTTTTAACAAACGCAATTATTTCCCATCCGTTAAGGTATTCGTAATATATTCTATTAATATAACCATGCATTCACACTCGCACTGTATATGCCTCGTGTAAACATAACATGCCAACAGGGTCTTTATAAATAACTGAAATACTGTTTGTGAAATGTTTATTCAGGAATACACACGATTATGAATATGTCATAAAAGAAGACTTTACTATATAATATTTAAAAGTTATCTCCTACAACAGCAAACAGAGAATTATAATATAAATATAACATACAATGCCAGGTCTCATATTCAACATTTTTAATACATCCATACAATAAAAATGTGCGTGGAAATAAAATTCAGCAGTTACCTCCCTTGACACTGTGTAGTTTTTTTCATTATTCCATTGTACAAATCAGTACATAACCGGTGTGGTGCGTACAGTTATAATTAAAACATGAAATCTCATCAAAGGAAGAGGCATTATTAAAACGATGATAATATTATCATACAGCGATATATTAACACACACACACACACACATGATCATCAAATATATGCATATAATCCAATTATTGTATCTAACTCCTCTGTTCAAACCTATATGCGACTTTAGTCTGCAATCAGTTTTAAAATAATGGATTCAGCCAGTTCTGAAATTCTAAATAGACGGGTCATGCACGTGTCTGTGTGTAATAAAATCAAACTACCTTAAGAATTGCTCAATTTATCGTGATGCAAACCATACAAACCCGGCTCACACTAACTTCAACGTCATGAACGAGCAAACGATTTATTCTGTCTTGAACTAGTCTCTATGATGCTCGGTTCAATTTTACGATGACGAGCGATCCACTTGTCATACAGGCCTTTACACGAGCTGCAGAGTTTCCCGTCGACGTTCATTGAAGTTTTCAACTCTATGACCCCGTAATTGTGATTTCAAGGCAACTCCTGTAATGTCCAGTCTTCATATTTTTTTAACCATTCTATCTCTTTTCTTGTACCGCCCTACTATGAAAATAGATCTAACCAACTTCTCTCTGTTGAAAGTAAATCTCTCGGTAACGGTGTTGATCTCAGCGTAATGCTTGTCAAAACAGATTGGTTTTATCAACGACGAAAAGCAAGTCACGTGAAACGTTCGAATAATCCATAGCTACGAAACATCCATATTCGAAATTGCCGAGACTAAATATGTGCGGTCCGTGTCCATCGTGCAAATAGCTTTATTGGTCGCATAAAGCAAATTTTCATTCTCCAAGACTGCTAAATCATTTACAGTCACGGATTTTGTCTCGAAATTGTTTGCCTTGAATGTCAAGTTTTCTACGTCAAAACTCTTTAGCTTCTTTTTATCAACGACAAAAACCTTAAAAGGTGAACAGACGGATATTTTTGATATTTCGTTTGTAAACAAACGTGTGTCGTTGATTTCTGAATATGTGTGTTTCACGTTGCCGTATAAATCCATTATCTTCAGTTTACCTGGGGAGTCTTTGAAAGAAACAAACAGATGCATATAATGGTAATGAATACCATCACATGATCCTTTGGTTTCAATCTTGTAATGTTCTTGTAATTTGTTGTTAATAATATTTATAAATCGAATCTCCCCACCGAAAATGGACGTAAAATATGCCGGTACAGTAACGGCAATAACAGTTGGTCCAGCCATGGTCATATCTGCGATTCCATTGAAACCAAGCTCTAACGGTCCATACATCAAACTGTTCAGATATTTGAAATCGCTGGACAGAAGTTGAATTTCGTAAGGGAATGCTAGAACGATTAAGCCACCCTCTGCTATTGCGATCCTTATTGGCCTCTCATTTAATTGAAGAGACATCGCACAAGTGATAGTCTTGCAATCGATTCCTGAAAACCTGGAACAATATGTAATTATAATATGTGTGAACCCAGATACTAATTTACAGCTTCTATTCATTTACTGAAAATTTATTACATTTTGTGAACCCAGCTACTATTTCAGCTACTAGACCAAAGGCAGAAGGTTGGTTTGCATAACTAATTGATTAGGGGTTAATTTCCATCCTTTAGAACGGTTACTTCCCTTGATGTTTCCTCATATTCCAATTCATTTCTAGTGAATTAATAGTATATGATATTTTGTATTAATTAATAGTAAATGGGTTGATTGACGTCTTATAATTTCCCTGGTTTATTCTGAGTTCTTTAGAAAATGGGTAGTAAATGGGTTTTCTTGAAATAACGAAAACAAAAAGTCGGATTTTTTTTTGCATGAATTATTGGTAAAAATGGTTGATTAATAACTTTTAAATGACTGACACCGGTTCCGGAAACCTCATTATTTCTAATTAGCTAGTAAACGAATAGTAAATTGACATTTTCGGGACAACCAAAACAAAATGTTTTGAACGAATAATTGGTTAATGGGTCGGTTGTAATCATTTAGAATGGTTGGTCCTCTGGTCGGTCCAGTTCCGGAAACCTCATTTCCTAGTACATGTATAGGTGAAGAGGATAGACTTGGTTCACCACAGCCAGTCAAAGATTAGAAAATGAATTGTACCTGGGCGTTAGAGATTAAGTTAATGTATTTTTTTTCTGAAATCATTCTTCGTCAATCATTTTTTGCCAGTTTGTTTCACTATCTAAATCGATTGTTGGTAAATTTACTGGTTTTCAGTCGTTTTCTAGTTGTAAAAGGAGCGATTTGGTTTATACCTTCGTGTAATCATTTATTGTCTTACTTATCTGTAGCGTTGACGACTCGTTTTTGTATATCTAAAATATGGTCCATTTTATTATTATTATTATTATTAAAAGTAGCATTGACCTTGAAACTACAACATGAAGCTCTGTTTCATGGTTTAACACATACGAGGATTGATCTACACATACGTTTTCATGATTATATCTCAGCTGAACACTTATTTGGCTGCACGCCAATTGTAAGCAATACTGTGCATTACATAAATAAGTGGTTTTCCGAAAATACTGATACAAATAAAATTAGGACAAAGATATAGGTTGTTTTTATTAGCAATTTTCTACAAGCAATATCTGCAAAAGCGTCACATTTCACATAGATTACCCAATAGTATATATTTGAATTGTGTTTAATTGCAGGTCCCAATATATCTTTATATATGGAGTTTCAATGTGAGAATGACAGTGACCTGACAATAACATGCGCTGCTCATGGTAATCAATATCGATATTCCTTAAATAAGATCTTGTGTGTGTGTTGTTGTTTTTTTAAATAAAGAAAGAGGAATCATGAATCATCAACATTTTTTATCAATAGTTTCTACCATTTTGTTCACACAAAAGCAGAAAATGCCCATTTTTATTTTTAATTTTCGTACTCTGCACAGCACAACAGACACATGCTATGTAAAATCAATACGATTTTGTGTTTAAAAAATCATCTATGCCTATGTTTTTTTTTATTTTTATTTTTTTTTCAAATAAATACAAAAGCATGCAATATAGATCCCATGATCGGTCATTTATACATAATTAATGTTTTTAGCCAAGCATAAATTGTATGAACATGATATCCATTCGACGTAAAAATAAAAGTTTATAACTAAGAACAGTATTATTTAGAAGCGCTATTATCCATACAATACATAAATATATATATATACATAATATATACATAAAGAACGTGTAAAGACTATTTTACTTGCCTTGATAATCAGTGTAAGAAGAACTCAACGGCCACTATCCCTTTTGCCTGATTAATACATGTACATTCAATCAGTTTACAGAAAGCAAATGCCTGGTGTATTCAGATGCAAGTGTGTTATATAAAGATGCTCATAGGAAACCCCCGCATTATTTATTTGGATTTTCCAGTGGTATTTCCTCCTATGAGTATCGCTCGCGCCAGGATTTTGCAGTCTTGTAGAGAAAGTCAAAGCGCTCAGGGCACTAAGAGACTGTCAGCATAGCTGTATTTTCAGGAAGGATGAACTCGGTAGAGGCAAAGGTTATGACCGGAAAGCGCTCGTGGACTACCTATGTGAGTTCGCAGGGTTCCGCGAGCAAGGCGACCAGGCCACCGAAATGCGAACGGCCACTGCCACGATCTTGGCGAACACCGACAGCGTAGGGAAGCACGTTTGTACATGGGTACGAAGCGAATCTGGCTACACGGCCCGCACAAAGCTGTACGACAAGGTTGTGTCGAACTTCGAGGCGGGCGAGATCCAAGAGCCGATTGGCGGGCAATTGGCCGACTACGTCGACTTCCCGAACGACCACATGCGGCGCACCTTCTTGCATCCCGACGTATAGGCACGCGGATGCACCCGTATCGAAGTCTCTCTGTATGCCTGCCGAGGGCGGAAACTCTCGGAACACACAGCCAGAGGTGGAGGGAGAGGCCTTGGCCCTTGTCTCCCCCAGAAAAAAGAAGGCTTGTTTGTTGTCCAGCCACCCACCAAGCAGTGGGAGAACCTTTCTACGTGCCTTGACCGGTGTCTTGTCTTGGCCGACCGGCCCCAAGGATCGATATTCGTCGCCTGGTAATCGTACACTACGACGGGGCGGGTCTCGGGAGTTCGAGTCCGGCCCACCAAAGCCAACGTAGATAATGACGAAACTTGGAAAAGGGCCGTGGAGTGGGCCGCGGCCGACTTTGGCTTCCAAGCGTGTCCAATCTTTCGTGTCGACATCTTGGAGGCGAGCGAAGAGGGTATAGAGCTGGGCCCCCCTCCGATGCTACACCAAGGACGCCAACGCCGGCACTATCTCGGCAGCCAGCAAGAGGCCAACCCAACTACACTCGAAAGGCCCAGACCCTTCGACCCTCTTGCCACCCTCGGTAACGGTAGAGTGAATTTGGAGGGACAAAAAGTGCCATGCGATAGGCGTAGACGTCTCGGCATACAAAATACAAGAGGTCCCAGAGGTGGCAGAAGGTCGCAAAATCTCTATGCTATTGAGATGGAACCGCGAAAAGCGCCTCCAAGAAATCCGAGACGCGGCAAACGCCGAAGAGTGGAAGTGACGTGCCTGGGATAGGCTAGAAGAAGAGCAGCGACACTACGAAGAACAATAGCGCCTACGAGCCGAAGAACTTGCACGCTTGGCCAAAATAGCGGAGGCAAAAAGAGATACGAGGCGTTGTCGCTAGAAACCATGGAGCACGTCGAGGATGCATGGGCGCATATACGACGGACAAGGTTGCAGACATAGCCGGGCCAGATAGATGGATCGTTCTTGGGTACCGCCAGACCACAGACAGCCATCGCGTAGCCTTGGTACGCACGGACGATAGAGCCCACTGTGTCGTGTGGGCAACGAAAGGACTCGGAAGAGTGCTTGACGAGTGCGCCGACGTGTTCGAGTCGAAAACCGACAGCAGATAAAGAACAACACACTGGCCTCTACAAGTTGGCAATGGCAGTCTCGCTGGGCTGGAGATAGAGATAGAACCGACCAGGGTATTCCAGGACACCAGATCTCTTGGAACCAAATACGCGTTGTGGCCGCAAAAGATCCCTAGCGTCTGGCCACCCTGCAGGCCTTGGCCAAAATAGAACAAGAATACCAAGAGGTCGTACAGTATGGTATGCTGCTGGAGGCCCCAGCCCCGAAACTCCAGGATGCCGAAAAGGCGATCGACATGCAACCAGGCGAATACCTCTGCCGGCGCTATGCTTCGACACCCTTTCGAGGCTCGCCACACACGATCCTATTCCTGGTTCCAGTTAATGAGGATGGAGAACCCGCGACAGATGTAGAAACGCCAACATACGGATACTTTCTCGAGAGAGAGTTGGGCAAGGTCGAGTCGCTGCGAAAGACGCCCACCCCCTCCTCTGCAATTTTGGTGCGGTGCAGACGACACCACAAAAAAGGAAAGACCGCCTCGTCTGCCTGCTATCTCCGGGTTCTGCTACAGCCTAGACTACGACTTCCCCACTTGGCAAGCAAAACATCATGGATCCGCGGTGTCCAACTATGTATAGTTCTCCAAGGTCCCACAACAGCCAATCTTTCGCCGTTTCTACCCCTATGCTCCCAAAAATTTCTGTCGAATCTGTTTTTGGTACAAGGCATTCGAGCGACTCCCAAACTCGAGGGATCCCGGCTTTGTACCCTTTCCGAAGTTTTTGGAACTCGTCGAATGGAAAGCGTGGTGGGTTGCCTCTACTGCGAACTACCTCCATGTTTGGTGTATAGCATACACGTAGCCCTTTTTCTAATTCCATTTTTTTTGTTCGACGCATGTAGGCCGATCAGCAACTATTCCATATAGTAGGGGGGTGCGGGGTTTGTGTCTTCTTTGGCCGAGGGCGTGCATTGCTTCCAGGTTGCCCCAATAATGGTGAATCTGTTCATATTTTGAACTTAACAAAAGGATAAACATTTGCCTTTCCTTTCTTTGATAAACATGGTAACATTTTCTTTAAGGTTTTGGAAAAATTAAAATGCATTTTATATGATAAATTATGATTGTTTAGAGAAAAAATTTATGATCTGCACACAATTATACGATATTTCCCTATTAAAGAAACAAGTGGGTATATAGATGATTGTACTTGGTTCAAATGTCCATGCAGCTTAAGATATTAAAACATTGCGACAACATAATGATTTAATGGAGAACGCATACATGATCATGACAAATATCAATTGTATTGTTGCTTTTTTTCTCAGAAACACGTTGAATGATTTTTTGGCCATATTCTACATTTAACGACTTTGTGATTTGCATTGGTCTGAGCAAGGCATGACTTTGAAAAACATTTTTATTTTTAACTGAAGCATTTGGCAGGTCCATCTCTGCCTATAATGATTCGGGGTCATCTTCTCTTCTAATGATAGAGAGGCTGGTGGTTTGAAAAGGAGTTTAAGCTCGTGTATTGTTTTCTGCGAATATTTAAACATAACACGGTCTGGTGAATGGAGCAATGGCTTTTGTTCACTGGGAATATTTTAACACAACACGGTCTGGTGAGTGGAGCAATGGCTTTTGTTCATTCTTTAACATTTAAAGATAACGAACTGACTGCTGTAATATTGTTTTAATGATGAATCTGTAGGACGAATTTTATGTGAATTCCCACGATACTGATATGCTATTTAAAAATCAATATACATTTATGAAAACTGGTCGATATATAAGTAAATCTAAGTTTCTATTATTTTTGTCTTGGGCTTTCTCTATTCTAAGTGTTAAGGCCTTTTTGTAGACTAATTTTTTGAAGATTATGGAACATAATGTTTTTGTAGAGGGAATGGCTTATGTTGCTTTAAGGAAGGCATAAATAGCGCCAGGACTTTATTGCTTGCGATTAGTCAATGTCCTGTCCAACTGCCTTATGAAAACAAACATGGCATTTAATATTTCTGCGATCATATTGGAATGCACAAATGGGCAACTTTGTGAAAATGTTTAGCAAAATTTCTACCCTTAAATGTTAAGAACACAAATTGAATAGGCAAGGAAAAATATCTCACCTGAAAGATGTGCTATCCAAATTGGAATTATTTCATGTTCATTTATTCATAAGTTTACTCTGGTTTGTTACTGTGAAAAGTTAATTTCTAAAATAATTGTAACAAACACAGGCCGGGCCGGAATCGAACCCGGTCCGCCGGCGTGATAACCCAATGCTCTAACCACTGAGCCAAAGAGTTGACTCCCTGACGCAGTTGTCAGAGATTGAACTTATACCCGTGACGACACATCGTCACATTACTTCCCCCGCCGAGAAGTCTCGACCCGAGACTAGGCCTGGGAAACACGTGGATAAGGCAACTCCTGTATGGCAGTTGACAATATCCCACCGCTGCCACCAAATGTAACAAACACGGCCCGGCCCGGAATCGAACCCCGTCTAACCACTGAGCCAAAGAGTCGACTCCCTGACGCAGTTGTCAGAGATTGAACTTATACCCGTGACGACGCATCGTCACACAATCTGTTTGAAATGTCTTTTATAGAACTAAATTAGTGCTGCCCATCTGGAAATGCAGATCCCGATGGATTTAATTAGACACAATACAACATTTTCATGTGTTACGAGCTATTATTTAGAACATCTGCAATATTCTGATTTAATATTGATTTCAGTATTATCTTTTGCTTCCACCCAACTGTTAAAGGGGTCATAGCAAGGGCGTCAGGCAACCAAGGGGGATAACTTTTGACTAAATCTAATGCAAATTATCACCCTTTTCAGACATAGAAATGTGCATGCAATTTTCTTTTATGCATACATCTTGTTAACCAGCTCTGCTTCATGACTTTATACATCGCTAAGGTCTTCAGTTGCGTTGAAGTAACAAGTTAGGTGGCTCTTGGCCAAATGAAATGCAAATTATGGCCAGTTTGGAAATGTTTGTTAAAGTTTTGCATGTAACAAGCTTTCTTGCTTGTATCTCAGCAATCATTAATTGTATTGACTAAAACATTCTACAGCGATTTGTTCTTTTTTTTTCTTAACAGGTTTAGCAAACTTGTATTTCACTGCTTCCAAAATATCTTTACAAGCTGTGAATTTGTTGGTGATGGCATGTCTGATTAATCATGATGCCATTTTAAATACTAGTAAAAAGCGTTATTAACCGACCTAGACCAATTTACTGTCTGAATCGGATAAGCTATATTCAAATTAAAGCCACGCGAAAGACCTTAGCAGGCAATGTACTCTCACTAGTAAATCCGTACGCAAAGTCATGTTGTAATCCTGCCTGAAACTCATAAACGTTTTCGCTGCTCTTGTGTCTTTCGGCATGGAGATATTGTCTGCCAAAACGTTTTGGCGCGTTTCAAATCAGCAGCATTAATCTGGAAACGTAAACGTGTACAAACCATTTCTAATTAAATATTGAATTAACCTAGAGGAAATTATGATAAATAAAATACTCAGTCAAGTTAATTTACATCATGTTCGTAATCGTGCATTTCGTATACATATACATCTGACGTGTCAGTCAAAGGTACGCGGTCATATCCGGCGGTACTCGTGTGTAAGATGTAGGAAAACACTTGTGAGTTGGCTGACAAACAACACAAATAATATACTAGTAAGTAGTTCGTCGAACCCATCATTTTCTCACCTGTTTTAGTATATTTAGATAATTTGTTTACATGAATCAATTGATACAGCCGATATATCTACTTCCTGCATCTTTGGACTAGATTTATTTTGTTATTCTGAACAAGGGAAATAATTCCAGGAACATAAGTTTTTTAACAAACGCAATTATTTCCCATCCGTTAAGGTATTCGTAATATATACTTTTAATATAACCCATGCATTCACACTGGCACTGTTTATGCCTCGTGTAAACATAACATGCAAACAGAATCTTTATAAATAACTGAAATACTGTTTGTGAAATGTTTATTCAGGAATACACACGATTATGAATATGTTTTAAAAGAAGACTTTACTATATAATATTTAAAAGTTATCTCCTACAACAGCAAACAGCGAATTATAATATAAATGTAACATATAATGCCACGTCTCATATTCAACATTTTTAACACATCCATACAATAAAAATGTGCGTGAAAATAAAATTCAGCAGTTACCTCCTTTGACACTGTGTGGTTCTTTTTCATTATTCCATTGTACAAATCAGTACATAGCCGGTGTGGTGCGTACAGTTATTATTAAAACATGAAATCTCATCAAAGGAAGCGGCATTATTAAGACAATGATAATATTATCATACAGCGATATATTAACACACACACACACACACACACACACACACATGATCATCAAATACATACATATACATTTGTAATCCAGTTATTGTATCTACCTTTTCTGTTCAAACCTATATGCGACATTAATCTGCAATCAGTTTTAATATAATGGATTCAGCCAGTTCTGGAATTCTAAATAGACGGGTCATGCGCGTGTCTGTGTGAAATAAAATCAAACTACCTTAAGAATTGCTCAATTTATTGTGATGCAAAGTAAATTACCCATACAAACCCGGCGCACACTAACTTCAACGTCATGAACGAGCAAACGATTTATTCTGTCTTGAACTAGTCTCTATGATGCTCGGTTCAGTTTTACGATGACGAGCGATCCACTTGTCACACAAGCCTTCACACCAGCTGCAGAGTTTCCTGTCGACGTTCATTGAAGTTTTCAACTCTATGACCCCGTAATTGTGATTTCAAGGCAACTCCTGTAATGTCCAGTCTCCATATTTTTTAACCATTCTATCTCTTTTCTTGTACCGCCCTACTATGAAAATAGATCTAACCAACTTCTCTCTGTTGAAAGTAAATCTCTCGGTAACGGTGTTGATCTCAGCGTAATGCTTATCCAAAACAGATTGGTTTTATCAACGACGAAAAGCAAGTCACGTGAAACGTTCGAATAATCCATAGCTACGATACATCCATATTCGAATATGCCGAGACTAAATATTGTGCGGTCCGTGTCCATCGTGTAAATAGCTTTATTGGTCGCATAAAGCAAATTTCCATTTTCCAAGACTGCTAAATCATTTACAGTCACGGATTTTGTCTCGAAATTGTTTGCCTTTAATGTCAAGTTTTCTACGTCAAAACTCTTTAGCTTCTTTTTATCAACGACAAAAACCTTAAAAGGTGAACAGACGGATATTTTTGATATTTCGTTTGTAAACAAACGTGTGTCGTTTATTTCTGAATATGTGTGTTTCACGTTGCCGTATAAATCCATTATCTTCAGTTTACCTGGGGAGTCTTTGAAAGAAACAAACAGATGCATATAATGGTAATGAATACCATTACATGATCCTTTGGTTTCAATCTTGTAATGTTCTTGTAATTTGTTGTTAATAATATTTATAAATCGAATCTCCCCACCGAAAATGGACGTAAAATATGCCGGTACAGTAACGGCAATAACAGTTGGTCCAGCCATGGTCATATCTGCGATTCCATTGAAACCAAGCTCTAACGGTCCATACATCAACTTGTCCAGATATTTGAAATCGCTGGACAGAAGTAGAATTCCGCAAGTGAATGCTAGAACGATTAAGTCACCCTCTGCTCTTGCGATCCTTACTGGCCTCTCATTTAATTGAAGAGACATTGCACCAGTGATAGTCTTGCAATCGATTCCTGAGAACCTGGAACAATATGTAATTATAAAATGTGTGAACCAAGTTACTAATTTAATCATTTGTATTCACTTATTTTTGCTATTAACAAGCTATTTTTTTAATTTATTACATTTTGTAACCATTAATTTCAGCTTCTATATTTACTGATAATTTATTACATTTTGTGAACCCAGCTAGTTTCAACTTCTATTCATTTACCGATAATTTATTACATTTTGTGAACAGAACTATAATTTCAGCTTCTATTTATTTACTGATAATTTATTACATTTTGTGAACCCAGCTAGTTTCAGCTTCTATTCATTTACCGATAATTTATTACATTTTGTGAACCCAGCTACAGTTTCAGTTTCTATTTACTGATAATTTATTACATTTTGTTAACCCAGCAACAGCTTCAGTTTCTATTTATTTACTGATAATTTATTACATATTGTGAACCCAGCTAAAGTTTCATTTTCTGTTTATTAACCGATAATTTATTACATTTTGTGAACTGAACTACAGTTTCAGCTTCTATTTATTTACTGATAATTTATTACATTTTGTGAACCCAGCAACTGTTTCAGTTACTGTTCATTTACTATTCAATGGCTCGTAAATGAGCTGTAAATGGACATTTTTAGGGACCAAAGGCAGAAGTTTGGTTTGCATAATTAAATGGTTAGGGGTTTATTTCCATCCTATAGAATTGTTAGTTCCCTTGATGGTTCCGAGCCCCGGGAGCTTCATATTCCAATTAATTGCTTGTGAATTAATTGTATATGATATTTTTTGCATTAATTAATAGTAAATGGGTTGATTGACGTCTTATAGAATGATAATCTCCCAGGTTTTTTTTTCTGAGTTCTTTAGAAAATGGGTAGTAAATGGGTTTTCTTGAGATAACAAAAAGTCGGATTTTTTGCATGAATTATTGGTAAAAATGGTTGATTAATAACTTTTAAATGACTGACACCGGTTCCGGAAACCTCATTATTTCTAATTAGCTAAGAAATGAGTAGTAAATTGACATTTTCGGGACAACCAAAACAAAATGTCTCGAACGAATATTTGGTTAAGGGGTCGGTTGTAATCATTTAGAATGGTTGGTCCTCTGGTCGATCCAGTTCCGGAAACCTCATTTCCTAGTACATGTACATGTATAGGAGTAGAGGATAGACTTGGTTCACCACAGCGAGTCAAAGATTAGAAAATGAATTATACCTGGGCGTTAGAAATTAAGTTAATGTATTTTTTTTTCTGAAATCATTCTTAGTCAACCATGTTTTGCCAGTTTGTTTTACTATCTAAATTGATCGTTGGTAAATTTACTGGTTTTCAGTCGTTTTCTAGTTGTTAAAAGAGCGATTTGGTTTATACCTTCGTGTAATAATTTATTGACTTACTTATCTGTCGTGTTGACGACTCGTTCTTGTATATCTAAAATATGGTCCATTTTATTATTATTATTAAAAGTAACATTGACCTTGAAACTACAACATGAAGCTCCATTTCAAGGTTTAACACATACGAGGATTCATTTATACATACGTTTTCATGATTATATCTTAGCTGAACACTTATTTGGCTGCTCGCTAACTGTAAGCAATACTGCGCATTACATAAATAAATGGTTTTCCGAAAATACTGATACGAATGAAGTTAGGATTAAGATATAGGTTGTTTTTATTAGCAATATTCTACAAGCAATATCTGATAACACGTCACATTTCACATATATTACCCAATAGTATATATTTGAATGTGTTTAATTGCAATTATATATATATATAATGTACTTTAGAACCCGGTTTATGATGGTGTTAACAAGAAAACGACATTAAATCAAAGTGTGTTTGAAAAAGGAATGAAAGAAATTCACATTCCTTTAACAAATTTTGAAAACCCGTGTGATTTAAAAGAGAGTATACATTTTTTGTCATCATTTTTAAACGGTCTGTCATCATGTCAACGAAACAATTAATAGAGTTGGACTTTAAGTCATCACCCTTGATATTTTTTGAAGATCGTTTAAACACCTTTGATTTGTAGTCGCCTCAAATGCACCCTAACAAGTTAACAAGTTAACATTAACAGAACACAGATTGAATTCACCAAGTTGCCTTTTTCAATACACTTTCCGAAGGATATAATAAATGATTATAAAAGCTGTGATTCAAT
Organism: Solen grandis; assembly: GCA_021229015.1. NCBI lineage: Eukaryota > Metazoa > Mollusca > Bivalvia > Adapedonta > Solenidae > Solen > Solen grandis. The sequence goes on along the minus strand of CM037784.1, from coordinate 2,886,813 downwards.
CACGGTCAATGTCGATGAAGAAGAATTTACAACTCCACCAAAAGATCATTGCATTTCACCATCTGCAAATGTGATGTTGATGAACTAATATCTTTACTTCCTATATGCGAAAGCATTGTGTGAAGTAAAAGGAAAGACAGTGAGAAAGAACTGTTATGGGTGTCATACAAACCATCCTTCTCAACACCAACACGACTGTATTATGAACACTAATGATGAAGAATATTAAATTGATTTTTACTTTGAATAGATGTTGAAAGCAGTAAATGTAAAGGACATTATTCAATCTTGGGAGGAGATTATGCACATTTCAAAACTTTCCCCACCCATTATACAATTACATAAGCGTGTCACTGAAAGCAAGGACTTTCTTTGTGTGATGAAAATAGAGTAGTGGAAAAACAAAATGAAGAGAATGGTATTGACGATTACACGCTTCGAAAACAGACTTTTCCGCACTCCATTTTGAGCGACAATAATATGTTAACAACATTTAAAGTGATTTATTTATGTTTTTCATTCAACTTGACAATTATTTTGCTTTTCTCTTTTAGTATTGATATATCTTTGAACGTGTACCTTTGAAAATTGACGTCATTTGATTTATACATTAAAATGAAATGTAAAACATGTTTATACATTAAAATGAAATGTAAAGTAAAGTAGTTCACGCGTAAGTTTGCATGAAACCGAGTTAGGTTACTCCCGGAGCATTTCTTAACTTTGAATAGAAAGAAACATTCAATTATCTAAAACAATCACGTACCTTGTCAAGTTTTACACTTAAGTAACAGTAGATAGTGCATATAAATCGGGTCCTAGGGAATGACCTACTTCTGAAGTTCATACAGTCAGGTTCATGACCCTAATTTCGGATTGTTTTGTAACAAATAGAGTGCGAATTCGACTGTCTTACTATCGACTATAGTTGCAGGAGAGTGTGTGGAGTTTTGCGTCATGTGGCTTTTGCCTCTATTGTATCAATAATTAAGAATCACGGCTTTTTTCTTGTTAATCTGGCTACCGTCTCTCAGCGCAATGAGCCTTTGATTCTTTTAAATGTACCAGTAACATTTTTTCGTTCATAGTATTAAATTCAAGAAACTTTTACCGCATTTGTTACATTCTCCCATCCTGTCTCTAGTAAACACTATTGTTTGTTTACTTAGATCAGAACAGTACGAGTTTTTTTGTATATATTTGAATCAGCATTCGCTTCTATCCCCGTAACGGTATTAATATGCCCGAAGCTATTCGGCATTATAAGAGCTATGTTAAATTGCTTTCTTTCACGATGTTTATCGTGGTCATAGCTATTCCGTTTCATTTGTGTCATAATAATATTTAATATGTAACACAATATCAATTAGTAACTAGAAGTCGTTTGTTTAAGATACAAACGAAGCGGCTTTCCGTTTGCTTATTTCAAAGGTATTGAATATATAAGTTAAAACAAAGAAATGGAATAATGAGCATACTAATGTAAGATTAAATACGTAAATCATCATTATCATACATTATATATACTTATGTTTAAAAAAAAGTTTAAATCTTTTTTTCTATTTATTTTCGTTTTCTTAAGAAGATATTGAGAAAGCATAAATATGGATCTTATATGATTACACAACCGTTTACTATCATTCAGAAAAAAACACACAAAAAAAACAACAGGAAAAATTTAAGATAATACTATCCTCAAGAATTGTTTTCTTACGTTATTCAATCGATTTTAAATTATTTTTTTTATTCTTTATTTAATATCTTTTTCTTTGTAAGCATATGACTTAACATGTATTCATTGCAATTTGATCCACAATTGAAATTGTAAAAAAAAAAAAAAAATTTAAAATTTGGCAGAGGTGTAAGCAAAATCATGAAAACTTATTTCTATGTAATTAACGTTATAAACGTCTTGAAACTATTCATTTGCTTTGTATAATTGCTTATTTTTACAGATTTATAAAAAGAAACCGTTAAACACTTAGAAAACATAAAAAATTCGATAGGAAGATATACATGTATTTGTCATTTTCTTCAGGTTTGCAGAAAGCCGTGAAAGCAAATGCAATAAGATATCCGTAAAGGTTTTCTGACTCTAGTATAATTATACTCATTCATGGTAAATGCGACTCATTTACTCAAAAACATATCACAATTCACTATTCAACGCAGGCATTCATTTCTGCAAAAGAACAATAGGATCTTGCCCAACCAACCCAATGACCACTTACATTTCTTTCTTCAAATTAATAGATTTCCATGAATTAATCCCTTTACGAAAAACATGAATAAGTCATGTTTGATAACGTAATCACTTGAATTTTTCTGGACTTTTTGCGCATGTTAAAGTACGGCATTATTACTTATCTAAAGTTAATATATACAATCTTTTGATCTTTTTAATATATTTTGCTTACACATCAATGTTGTCATAAACAAGTGACACTACATAAATTCTTTAAGGTATGCTTAAGACTGGCATCAATACTCATGACGCTGGAGCGCGAATACGTATTGAAATGAAACATTTTTATATTTTAACGACGTCATAATCAAGTGACTAAAGAAAAATATCTTTTTTGCAAGGACATGTTCAGCTAACGTTCTATTAATCAAGAAAAAAAAGTATCTTCGAGTATGGTTTGTTTTCACATTTTCAAGTAGGCATTCCATCAAACAAGAATAACTGCCATATTTGATGACGTAATCACTTGAAATTTTCAAGACCTTATGAACGTACTAAGTTTCGACATTTTTGAAAAGTTTAAGTTCATTGGTCTAATTGGCGATTTTATATAATATTTCAAAATAATTATTGCTTAAGTATGCATGACGTCATAATCACGTGACAAAACAAACATTCCTTGCAGTATGCATCACTTCAATTTTAACTCTATCAATTCTGAAGATATAATTAAGATTTACTTAAAATTCATGATACCAGAGGGAAAGAAATCTTTTAATTTTGTCTTTTTGATGACGTCATAATCACGTGACTAAAGAGAATGTAAACTTCTATGCTGATATGCTGTCCAATTTTCACGCTTCTAACGCATCAGGGGGCTTTGTAACATTTAAATCTAATTTTTGACCAAAGTTCGAAACTCGGTATTACCATGAATTCTTAATCTTTTCGAATTTGGAAATTTGAATGCCAAGGTTGACATCTACATCCTAAAATACATCTTCTGAAAAATATCAAGATAATCGGACCAAAATTAAAGGCTCTAGAGCGCGAAAAACTTTTGAAGCTGACGTCAAATCTGACGTCATATGACGCCAATGAAAATTGAAAATGATTGAATGTATAAAAAGATACTTTTTATCGCTGCAGTTTCAATTTCATTAAAGTTGACTCTAAATGGATGATGCCAGAGAGAGAGAAATCTTAGAAAAAAATAGGATTTTGTCCATTAAATGACGTCATAACCACGTGACTTAAACGAAAATCTTTCAGAAAAAAGAAAGTAGACCTCTGGGCCAATAAGCTGTCCAATTTTCATGCTTCTATCTCATCAGTAGCCTTTGTAACATAAAATAATAGTTTTAGGACCAAAGTTCAAAACTCGGTTTTGCCATAAATTCTTAAATTTTTCGAATTTTAAAAATTAAAAGACAAGGTGCACATCTATATCATAAAATACATATCAAGATAAAATATAAAAAAATAAAGGCTCTAGAGCGCGAACAAACTTTTGAAGCTGACGTCAAATCTGACGTCAATTGACGTCATTAAAAATTAAAAATGACTGAATTTAAAAATTTGAACTTTTTTGTCGAGGCAATTTAATTTTCATGTTGCTCAGACACTGGCAACATACTGAAATTAACTCTTAGATTTGGTTGGAAAAAAAGGAATAATAATAAAAATAATAATAATAATAATAATAATAATGAAAATAAACATAAACTATACC
>CM037784.1:2847177-2882796 GCA_021229015.1 Solen grandis | reverse complement strand
CTGAGCTTAAAAAACGAATCTTTAAAACTGGAAAAAAAGGGGGAACATTTTGACTTAATTCTGAAACCTTTTTAAAGCATGGAATCCCCCAATTAAAAAATTTATTTTAATTTTTCCAAAAAATGTGAGCCTTTTAATTTTTGGGGGATGGGGATTTTTATTTTTATTAAGGGGGAAATTTTTAAAAAAATTTTCCCCCCATATATCCCAGGTAAATTGAAAAAAACAAACAAAAAATCACAAAATTTTTCATTAAACTTCGTGATGCGGAACCCCCTTTTAAAAATTTTAAAAAAACAAAAAAACGCAATAAGTTTGGGGCACTCTATTGTTTTTCGGTAGTGCCCCCGGGAAAAATAACCCCGGAAAAAATTTTTTTGTTTTTCCAGTAGTTTTTCTTAAAGACAACCGTTTCAAAAAAATTTTGAAAAAACACCTTAAAAATTTCTTTTTTTTTACACAAGAAAAAAATGAAAAAACAATTAAAAAATTAAAGCCGTTCGGTTTTCCCCTTTTAAAAAGGTTTAAAAACAAACCATAACCCCCAAATTCGGGGGGGGGGGGGGCGACGAGGTTTGAAAAAAGGGGGGCTTTGCTTTAGAAGCAGGGACCCCCAATTTTCTGTACAATTTTACATTTTTCCTTTTTTTTTATCACGTCAGAAAGTAAGGTCATCGTTTTAAAAATTAAAAAAATTCCCCCATAGTTAACCGTCTTCAAAAAAAAAACCCCCCCTTTTTTTGTGTCCCTTTAAAAAAAGGGCTTTGGAAGAGGTAAAAGAAACGGAAGGGGCAAAGAAGAACTTCAAAAAATTTTTTTTTTGGGGAAAAAACATGAAAATTGAAAAAACCCAAAAATGGCCCTGTAAAAGGGGGGGTATCCCTTTTTTCGTATTTTAAAATTTTTCAAATTTTTTTTTCCCCAAAAAAAAATTTTAAAATTTTTAACCCCACATTTAAAAACCCAAAGGAAAAGTCCGAACGTAAAGTTTTTCTGGAAAGAGTTGTTTTTAAAAACAAAAATTCAATTAATTTTTAAAAATAAAAATTTTTTTGGGTTAATACTACAAAAATTCCAGCAACCAACAGAAAAAAATTTTAAAAATGAATTTAAAGGGGGAGGTATTTTTCCCCTGTCTTTTTTTTTTTTTTTGGCTTTTTCCGCATAATTTAAAAAGTTAAAAAACTCCCTTTTATTTTAGCTAAACGATGAAAATTTTTCCAAACCTTTTTCCCCAAATCAAAAAAACCCCCAAAAACCCCAATCCAAAATTTCTTTTTTTTTGGTGAATTCATTTTTTTTAAATTTTTTGGGGGGGAAAAAAGGTTTTAAAAAAAAGGGGGAAATTTGGTTTTTTAAAAAACCCTTTTAAACTCAAAAAAAGGTTCCCCCCTTTAAAGGGGCCCAAAAACAGCTATGGTTTTTTTAAAAACCTTTTTGGGGGAATCAACCCCAAAAAAACTGGAAAAAAACAAAAGGTTATCACCCCGGGGGAACAAGGGGAAACCAAAAAAATTGAACATTGTAAAAAAGGGCCCGAAAAAGGGCCCCCAAAAAAAAAGGGTTGGGGCCCAAACGGAAAAATTGAAAAAGGGAAAAATTAAAGAAAAATGGGGGGGAAAAAAAAAAGGGCCGGGGGCCCCTGTTCCTTTTAAAGAAAAAAAAGCCCCCCTTGGCCCCCTACAGAAAGTAGAAAAATTTTCCCCCTTCAGGGTTTTAATGAAGGGGGGAAAAAAAATAACGATCGAAAATATTTTCCCCCCGCGCCCAGGATACAATGGGGTGACAAAAACAAAATTTTTTTTTTTTGGGTTCCCCCCAAAAAACCCCCCATTTACTCGTAAGTAAAAATTTTTTAAAATGAAATGAAAAAAAAAAAAAAATAAAAAAAGAATTTTGGGGTTTTTTAAGATTTTTTTTTCCCAATATTCATTTTCCCCCAAAAGGGGGGGGGGGGTTCCCCGGGGGAAAAAAATTACTAAAAAAAAAAATAATTAAAAATAAAAATACAAAAATTTTTTTTTTTTCCCTTTTTTTTTTTACCCAAAATTTGTTTTGGAAAACCCTTTTTTTAAATTTTTTTTTAAACCCCCAAACAAGAAAAATGGGGAGAGTTTAAAAATTTTTAGCAGTTTTTTGAGGGCCCCAAAAGGGGTTTTTTTTTTTTTTTTTAACGCCCCCAAAATTTTAAAAACGGGTTTTAAAATTTGGGGTTTTTTGGGGGGCTTGAAAAAATTTATCTTCGTTTGTTTAAAAATTTTCTTTTATAAAAAAAAGGAAAAAACGTTTTAACCCCCCCTTTTAAAAAAAAAAATTCCTCCCCCCCTTTTGATTTTTTTTTTTTCCGTAATATGAAAAAGAGGGCCCCCCCAAATTTTATTTTTTTGGAATTTACATTTTGATGTCAATACATGGGGGTGGTAAATTAAATCTTTTAAACACAATTTTAAAAACCCCCCTTTGGGGTTTTTTACGATGAAAAGTAATAGAAAAAAGTGGAAAATTTTTAAAACCCCTTTTTTTGCATTCCCCTTTTTTAAAATTTTCCCTTTTTTAACGCCATCTTTCCCCCCACCCCCTCTCTCCTCCCCTTCTCTTTTTTCTATACTGTTACGAAAAAAAAGGGGGAGGGGGTTAAGCCCCTTTTTGGGAAAATTATGGAAAGTTTTTTTTTCATGTATGAAAAAATTTTAAATTTAAAAAACCCCCATAAAAACCTTTATCAAAAAAGGGGAAAAACTTTTTTTTAGAAATTTTTGGGGTTTTTAAAAAAGTACAAATTTTAATATTTTTTTGTTCGTTTATTATTTTTGAAAAATACAAGGCTGGTTTTTTGTTTTTTTTTTTCACTAGTCAAATGTTTTTAAAGGTTTTTTTGGAACCTGTGATTTGTAAAAAAAATAAGATAAAAAGAAAAACCTAGAACTGCATTTTTCCGCTTTGCAAAAAAATAAAAAAATGTGGTTCCCCCCCGTAGGTTGGGTTTTAAACCCCTTTTTAAAAGGGTAAACTCTGTATATCTCAGAAAAGTTTTTGTGGTTTTTTTAATTGGGGGGTTTTTAAAAACAAAAAAAAAGATTTTTAAAAATTTTTAATTTTTTTGAACGTGAATTTTTTAAGTTTGCCCCCTTGGGGGGGTGGGTTTTTAAAATTTTAAAAAATAATCAAAATTTTTAAAAAAATTTTTTAAAAAAATTTTTTTTTTTTGGGGGTTTAACCCAAAAATTTTTTGGGGTTTTTCCAAAAAAGACCTGGCCCCCGCCCCCCTTTCTCTTCCCCTTTCCCCCAAAAACCCCAAAAACCCCGTTTTCGCCCCCGGAAACCCCCCAACCCCCAAAAATTTCCTTTTTGCTTTTCCCCTTTTAAAAAAAGGGGAGGGAAAAAAAAAAAAAAGCCCGAAAACATTTTCCCGCATTTTAGTAGTAAAATTTTTGGGTTTTTAAAAATTTTAAAAAAAAAACTTTTTAAAAAGGGGCCCCCCTGGGGCCCGGGGGTTAAAAATCGGGGGGCTACAAATCTCTCAGCCCCCCCACCGTGTTTTGGGTTTTAAACCCGGGGGGACTTCCCCGGTTTTTAAAAAGGGAACCTTCCCGCTGGCCCTGCGCTAGGTCGGGGGTTCTACCCCCGGGGGGCCCCCGTGAAAATTTTCGGGGGTTTTCCCCCCCCAGACAAACCCCCAAAAATTTTTTTAAATTAAAATTTCCTTTAAAAAAAAAAGTTTCCCCCAAAAACCCCCCCGTGCTTTTTTTGAGAAGAGGGAAAACATTAACCCCAAAAAGGGGGAAAAAATTTATAATTGGAAAAATTTTTTTTTGTGTTTTAAAATGTTTGGGAAAATTTTTTTTTATTTTATCCTTTTTAAAAATTTTTTTTAAAAAAGTGGAAAAAAATTTTTCTCTAGAGCCTAAAGTATTATTGTTTGGAAAAATTTTCCCCCAAAAAAAGTATATATATTTTACTTTAAGTCCTTTCCCCCAATTTTTTTTCTGAGGGGATTTTAAAAATTTTTTTTTTTTACCTCCCCAAATTTTGTTTTATATAAAAATTTTTCCCTTTTAAGAAATTTTAAATTTTCAATAGTGAGCTTTTAAAAAAGAAAATTTTTGTCCACCTGTAAATTTTGCTTTTGGGACTTAAAAAGATTAAAAAAACTAACCCCCGGGGGAAAGGGGAAACCCCCCCAAAAAAACAAAAAAAAACAAAAACTTTTAAAAAATTTTAAATTTTTTAAATTTTAAAAATAAATGGAGCTAAGGAAAAAAATTTTGGGGCAATTTGGGAAAATTCCCCCTTTTTTTTTAAAAAAAATTTTTAAATGCCATTTTAAAAAATTTAAAAATACCTGTTACCCCTTTTTTTTTTTATAAAACCCCCCAAATTTTTAAAAAAATGGTTTCTTAAAAAATTTGTGGAGTCAAAAAATTGGAGGGTTTAAAGTAAAAAATATTCATACGAGGGGAAAATTTTTTTAAAAAAGGGAAAAAAAAATCATTTTTAAGGGGTTTTTTTTAAGCGATTTTTATTTTTTTTCACGTCCCTCAAAGTTCTCCCCCCCCCCCTCTATACCAGTTGTGCCCTGCGCCCTTTTTTCGAAAGCTGTCCCGGCTCTTTCCAGGTATTTTTCCGGGGAAAAAAATTTTTTTTTAAACCCCTTTTGACAAGTCCCCTTTGGGGGGGGGGAAAATTTTTTTTTTCCCGCTAAAAAAAATTTTTTCCCCCTTTTTTTTTTTAAATAACCCCCAAAAAAAAACCCGGGGGAAAACCCGGCCCCCAGGCAGGAGGGGAAAAGTGAAATATGGTTCCGATAGGGTTTTTGGGCGGGCCCCCCTTTTTTTGGGGGGGTGGCAATTTTTAAAACAAAAATGAATTTTTGGGGGGTTTCCCCCTTTTAAAAAGGGGGGCTGTCCAATTTATTTTGAAACCCCCCTTTTTTTTTAAAATCTTCCATCTTTTGGTTTATTTTTTCCTTTTGGGGGGGAATCTACAGCCACCGGTCCTTTTGGTTTTTTAAAAAATTTTTAAAAAGCCTCTTTTCCCCCCCCGAAAACCCCCGGGTTTTAAAACCACGGGGCCCCCGGGGCATTTTTTCCCCGCCACATCATTTTAGAAAAATTTTTTTTGGGGTCCCCTAGAAGTTTTTTCCAAGTTTCAACTCCCGTGGGGGTTTTCGATAACCTTTTTTGGTCCTTTTTTCTGAAAATGTCCAAAAAATTGCTTGGGAAACTAACCCCATTTTTTTTTTTTGTTTGGAGTCAAAACCTTTGGGGGCCCCCCTTTTCAGAAAACTCTCTTGGGCCCCAAATTTTTTAAGAATCAATTTTTGGGGTGTAAACCCCCCCAAAAAAACTAAAAAATTTTTTTTTTTCACGGAGAGAAACATTTTGGGTCATTTCCACCCCGTTTTTTTAAAAATTGCGAAAGGTCTTTGTTTACCTTTTGATTTTTTTGGGGCCCCTGGACTGGTTATCAAAAACATTTTTCTACCACTTTAAAAACCCTTTTCCCCCCGGCACATGTGTTAAAAGGGGACAGCTAATCCCCCCCCCGTATATACAGTTTAAAAAAAAACCATTTAAAACACAAAAAAAATGATCAAAAAAAATGGTTTTTTAAAATTTAAAAAAATATTTTTAAAAAGTAGAAAATTTGTTTTTTATTTGTGTAAAAATTTTTCTTCCCCAAATTTTTTATATTCCCCGCAAAAAAAAAAACCCCAAAAAAAAAAAGAAAATTCCCTTTTTTCCTTAAAAAAACCACCCCAAAAAAAAGAAAATATGTTTTAAAGCAAAAAAAGTCCCAAAAAAAAACGGGTTTTGAAAGGGGGAAGGGTTTTTTTTAATATTTTGAAACACCCAAATTTTAAAATTTTTTTAAAATTTTTAATGAACAATTTTTAAAAATTTTTATAATTTTAAAAGGGGGTACCGATTTTTCCCCTACCGCATTTTACTTTGGGGCGTTTTTAAAAGCCACACTTCAAAAAATTAATCAAACACGGCAAAGCTGACGCTAAAAATATGAAGGGAAGGGGAAAATTTAAAAATTAAGTTTAGGCTTCTGTTCAAATCACCTCATCAGCATGTAATGATTTTATATTATGAAAAAAAAAAAAATTTTTTTTTATAATATAATCAAAAAAACTCTGTGTGTGTTGTGTGGGGGTTTTTTGGGTTTTTTGGGGGGGGAACAACCCCGGGGGCCATTTTAGGGCCCCCTTCTTCAGCCCCTTATCATAACGGAAGGGGGGGGGTTCGTTAAAATTTTGGGGTCGATTTCAATTTTCTAATTTTTTTATTTTTTTTGGCTTTGAAATCAAACCCACATCATTTTCTTTCTCTAACCCCGGGGGAAATTATTTTAGATTTTTAAATTTTATAAAGGGTTCTAAGTTTAAAAAAAAAAAACCTTTTTTTCCTATTTTAAAATTTAAAGGCCCAATTTTTGAAAACAAATTTTCCACAGGTGAGCCGGCCCGGCCGGGGGACAGCCGGTTTAAAAAAATTTATTTTAGGAAATATTTGTAATTTAAAAATTTTCGTTCTCAGGTTCAAAAATTTAAAATTAAAAAAAGGGAAAAACTATCTTTTCTTTGTTTTCCTATTTTTTTTTGGGAAAAATGTAAATGGGCCAACCATTCCCTCTTTCCCAAAAACGGGGGGAAAAAAAGGGGATTACCTGTTTAATAACGGGGAGCCGGCCACAGGGGAAAAACGCGGACCCTAAATTAAAATACATGGGAAAACATAAAAAAGGGATTTTAAATCAGTAGGGGGGGGTTGCCCCGGAAAACCCCGGGGTTATAAATACAAAAAACCCCCGGGGTTTTTTGGGAAGGAAAATTTTTTAACTTTAATTCGGGGCGGGAATTTTAAATTTTTAAAAACGACACAGGGGAAACCAGGGGAGAGTTTAAAATGCCTTTGAAAACCTCTTTTCCCAAAAATATAATTTCATTTCTTAAATTTTTACCTTTTTTTGTGGAAAAAAGGGCCTTCCCTTTTTGGGGTTCTCCCCTTTTTTGGAAAAGGAAAAACGGCCTTGGGGGAAACCCAGTCTCTTGGTGGGGTTTTTTTTTTATTTTTCCCAAATTTAAATGGGGGGGAAAAAACGTTTTTTTTGATTCACTGGTATATTTTTTTAATATTGGGAAGAAAAATTGATTAAATTTATGTTTTGAAAATTTTTTTATAAAAGGAAAATTAAATAATTTAATTTACTTTAATACAATTTTTGGAGTAATTTTTTTTAATATAAGGGAAAATTTTTGGGTTTTAAAAAGGAAAATCCCATTTTGGGGGGGTTGCCGGGGAAAAAAGGGCTGTTTTTTTCCAATTTTCTTAGGGGAGGGAAATTTTCAAGTTTTTATAAAATTTTAAAAAAAATACCGGGGGTTTTTGTTGGGTTTACGCCAAATTTTTGTTTAAATGTCCCCAAAACCCCCTTTACGGGGAATAATTAATTTTTTAAAAACTTAAAACTTGCCCAAATTTTTTAATAAACCCCGTTTGGGGCCCCGGGGGGGGGAGGAACTTTGGGGAAAAAAAACTTTCTTTTTTGGATGTGTGCAAAAAAATTTTTGAAAAATTGCTTTTGGGGAAATAAAAAAAAACCTTGGTTTTAAAAATGGGGAAAAAAAAAATTTCTTTGTTTTGAGGTGGGACCCGAAAAACAAATACTTTGTTTTTATGTGGAAATTTTCCCTGTTTTGGTTAACCCCAAAAAAAAAAAAGCACCATAAAAAAAAATTTAAAAAAACCAAGTTTAAAAAAACCCATCCCCCCCCAAAAAAAAACCCCCTTTTTTGGGGGGTTTTTAACATTTGAAAAAATTTTAAAACCCCCCCCCCCTTTTCCCCCCAAACCCCCTTTTAAAAAAAACCCCCCCCTGCCCCAAACCCCCAACCCCCAAACCCAGACCCCCCCCAATTAAACACCCCATTTAAAATTTGACCCCCCCAAAACCCCACCCCCCCATTTCCCCCTTTAAATCCCCTTCCCCCAAATTAAAAACCCCCCCCCAATCCCCCAAACCCTTTTCCCCCCAAATCCCAAAAATTTTTAACCCCCCCCCATTTATAAATTAAAAAAACCCCCCTTTAATATAAAAAAATTTTAAATTACCCCCAAAACCCCCATAACCCCGGAAAACCCCCAAAAAACCCCAAATTTTTATAAAACTTTTGTAAAAAACCCCCAAAAAAATTTATCCCCCCTGAAACCCCCGGGTAATTAAAAAATTATTTTTTCCCCAAAAATTCCAAAAAAAAACCCCCCCAAACGTTTTTTTTCCCCCTTTAAACCCCTTTTTAAATAAAAAAAAAAGGAAATTTGAAAACCCACTTCCCCAAATTGAAAAAAACCCCCCAACAACCAAATCCCCCATAAACCCAAAAACTTTTCCCCCCCCCCTTGTTTCCCCCCCCCCCCCAATTCCCCCCCCAAAAACCCCCTGCCCCCCCCCCCCCCCCGAAAAACCCCCTTTTTAATTGGAATAAGGGCCCTTAAAAAACCCCCACCCCCAAAAACCCCAAATTTTCCCCCCCAAAAATAGCCCTACCCCCTTTTTTTCCCCAAAAGGATTGATTCCCCCAAATTTTTTAAAAATTTTTGGACCCAAAAAAAATTAACAAATTTTAAAAGGACCCCCCCAAAAACCCCAATCCATTAAAAACCCCAACCCCCAAAAAACCCCATACAAAAAAAGTTTAATGGATCCAAACCCCCCCCCCCATTAAAAAATAAAAGTTTTACAAAAGTTTAAAGGAATTCCCCCCCCAAAATTGAAAACCCCCCAAAACCCAAAATTTTTTTGTAACTTACAAAAATAAACCCAATTAAAAAATAGAAAGGGGCCCCAAGGGGAACCAAGAAAAAAACATTTAAAAATTTTTTTTATGTGGCCCCTTGGCCCCCCAAAAACCCCTTCCCCCCCAATTTTTTTAAATTGAAAACCAATGGGGCACATGAAAAACATTATACAATATTGTTTATGTGAGAAAATGTGACAAAAGAAAAAATTAATACAAATTTTTAAAGGCATTGACACTTTAAAAAATTTTTTTAAAGATTGTTTATTTTGATACAAGGTGACAAATGAAAAACATTTTAAAATATTGTTTTTGGGGGGAGCTATGTGACACTAAAAAATTTAAAAAAAATTGTTTATGTGAGGAAATGGAAAAAAATGAAAAAACATTAATTCAAAAATGTTTATGGAGGCAATGTGACCAAAGAAAAAATTTATACAATATTTTTTATTTGGGGAAAATTGGGGCAGCATATTTTTTCATGAAAACCAAAATTTAAAAAATTAACAAAGGCAAAAAAAAAAACCAAAATTACACCCTTTAATTACAAATATATTTCGTATTCGGGTTTAAATTTGAAACAAAAAGGGCACGTTTCATCCTTATCAATATGATATGTTCTAGTTTTAGGATTAATAGAAAGGAAAAAATGGAAAATTGATACAACCGTAATACAATATGATATTTTTCTAATAAAAACCAAAATAATAGAAAGGGGAAAAAAAGCCCTGATACATCGTTATACAAATATATTTTCAATATACAAAAATTAATGGGAAAAAAAAAAACATTTAAATAAAACCGTTATACCAATTTTGAAAAAGGTACGGGGTTTACAGGATTAAAGAAAGGAAAAAAAGGGCCACTGATAATCCGTTTACAATATGATATGAAGGGAGTATACGGGTTTAAATAAAAAACCCAAAAAGAAAACTGTTTCATCCGTTTTTACCAATTTGATATTTTCCGAGGAAATAACGGGATTAATAGAAAGGGGGCAAAAAAGACACTGTACATCTGTTATTACATATAAATATGTACGATAAAACGGGATTAAGAAAGGCAAAAAAAAAAGGACTGATAAAATCCGTTATGCAATATGATATGTTTATATACGGGATTAAAAAAAAATGGAAAGAAAAACATTTGATCACCCGGTTATACAAAAAAGGAAATGTACGAGATACAGGATTAACAAAAAGGGCAAAAAAGCATTTGTTTCTTCCTTTAAATTAAAATTTATATTTTTTCCCGATTTAAAACAGGTTTTAATAAAAGACAAAAAAAAGACACTAAAAAATCCTTATACAATAGATTTTACGGTATAAAATTTTTAAATAAAAAAGGGCCCAAAAAAAAGGACACTGATACTTCCGTTATAAAAATTATGATATGTTACCGGGGGTTTTACAGGATTAATGAAAGGAAAAAAAAGACACTGATACTTCTGAAAATACAAATTGATATGTCGGTATACAGGTTTTAAATTAGAAGGGCAAAAAAGACACTGTTTAAACATCTTATACAATATGATAGGGTACGATATATGGTTTTAATAGAAAAAAACAAAAAAAGGCATGATACACCCCGTTATGAAAATATATATTTTTCTAGTTTTACGGGTTTAAATAAAAAGGGCAAAAAGGGGCATGATACATCCTTTGAAATATAATATGTACGAGTAAAAAAGGATTAATAAAAAGAAAAAAAAGGGCACTGACACACCGTTAAACAATATGGTATTTCGAGTTTTAAAAGGAAAAAAATGGGAAAAAAAAAAAGGGCACTGCACACCCGTTTTACAATAGGGTATTTTAACAGTAAAAAGGGAAATAAATGGGAAAGAAAAAAAGGGCACTGACCTTCCTTTTTTTCAATTTTGATAGGTACGGTTTTTAAACGGGTTTTTTTTAAAAGACAAAAAAAAAGGCACTGTTACACCCTTAGGGCAATTTTGAGATGTTCTAGTTTACGGGATTAATAAAAAGGCCAAAAGGGGCACTGATACATCCGTTATGCAAATGTTATGTCCCGAGTAAAAAGGGGATTAATAGAAAAGGCAAAAAGGGGAAAAAAAAATCATCCGTTAAAACAAAATATATGTACGGTTAACGATTAAATTAAAAAAAAAAAAAAAGGGGCACTGACACATCCTTATACAATTTTGTATGTACAGTAAAAAGGAAAAATTTGAAAGACAAAAAGGGCACTGCCACTTCCGTTAAAACATTTTTAATGGGCCTATAACGGCAAAAGTGCTAAAAAATCATCTACATCTTTATTTATTTTAATTTGTCACGAAAAATTTTAATTTTTGTTTAAAAATGATATGTTTAAGCCATTTTATCAAAAGCGCTTTTTAATGTTTTTTAAACTAAAAAGTCATACATTTAAGGGAAAGGGGTGCTCACCATTTTCCAAACAAAAATGAATTTCTAAAAACCCTATATTTTTTAAAAAATGTATGTGTTCTTGGGAAAGGGCAACATTAGCTGTTTCACAAAATTTTTTATTTGACCTTTTAAGAAACAAAAAGGAAAAATATCAAGACTTTTTTTTGCTTAGTTATAAAATATTTCGAATTTTAAATGATCTTTTGAAAAATTTTACTGGGGAAATTTAAAATAAAAAAAAACATGAAAAATTACCCAAAAAAATGATAATTTCCAAAATTTTCATGCACAGCGGGGGGGGGGGGGGGGCTGGGGAATTCTGGAGTTTTTTTTTTTATTTTTTAAAAAAAATTTTTCCAGAGACAAGATTCAAAACGTTCCCAAATTTTAGACCGGGGGGTTTATTGATTAACATACTTTATTATTTTTTAAATTTTTTCCCATCTTTACGTTAAAATAGAGATTTAAGATTTTTTTTTGGCGTGTAAAAAAATAAAAAATTTTATAAAAAAAAAAAAACACCCGACTTGAAACCATGGGTTTTTTTACCCTTGCAATATCGTTTTTTCTGTAAATATTTCGTTTTAGGGAAAATAAAACGTTATGGGACGACTTTTGTGTTTTCGGTTTTTATTTTGTTCCACTTTTAATATTTGTTTTAACCATTTTTTGTGTATTATTTTCTTTTTGTCCCATTTGTCTTTTTAAATTAAAAAAATCTTGTCTGTTTTTTTTTTCCCGCCTCCTTTTCTTTTCTTTTCTCTTCCTCTCGGGTTTTATTGAGCAAAAACTCAAAAAATATTAAATGTAATTTTCCCATTTTAGTATTTTTATAAATTTTTTTTTAAAAGGGCACACGAACATAGATTAAAAAAATTTTTGAAATATTTACAAAAAACTTGATTTTTGTAAAGGGAAAACTAACTGCTTTTTAAAAATTCCAAAAAGTTTTCCTTTAAATTTAAAAAAATTTTTTTCCATTTAGAAACCTTCGTGAAAAATTTTCAATTTGCCATGTAAGTTAAAAACCCGGGTTCAGGGGGCGGGTGTGCTATGTAAAAAAAAAAATTTAAATTTTGCATTTTGTAAACCCAAACTTTTTCCATTTTTTCCGACAACACTCGCAGAAACCCAAATTTTTCATTATGAAAAAAAAAACTTTAAGTTTTACAAATTGGTTCATGTGCAGGGGGGTTTTAAATGTTTCATTTTCTTTTTAAATTATCCATGCAAAGCACTTAAAAAATTTGGGGGGAGAAATATTTTAAAAGAACCCCTAGGCCTCACCCGGATCCCCCTTTCAAAAGGGAAAGTTATCGGGAGAACATAGTGCTCACAAACAGACCACATAAGATGTTACCTGGGAAAGTGTATACGTGACTTTTTATCACAGGGGTTCACTACCCGACAGAAAAAACATCAGTAAATTTCTTTTTAAACAGTTTGGTCCTGGTTAAAGGGGATTCCCGGATTCCCCTGATAGAACTTATTAAAAACTTAAATAATTGAAACAAAATTTAAAAAGGTTGATGCTTAAGATTTTTAATTACATATAAAAAAACAAAATTTATGTAATATAAAAGCAAAATACACGTTAGCTATGAAATTTATTTTTTCAAATAAGGGTTTTAACTAGGGAATTTAATCAAGCAAAATACAGTATAACTAGGTAATTTCAAGAAAAATACACGTATTGCTTTTGTAATATCAAGCAAATACACGTTTTGGGCTATGAAAATTTAAAAAGGAAATACACAATATAAAGGGCAAATAAAAGTTTAGAAATTTTATATCAAAAAATTTCACGTTAGTAGTAATATAAAGAAAATACAGTTTTAGCTATGTAATATAAAGGGGCAAATACATTTTATAGTTATGAAAATTTCAAGAAAAAATACACGTTTTGGGGCAAAGTAAATATCAAGAAAATTACACGTATAGCTTTGTAATACAAGAAAATTACAGGGTTAAAAGTTATGTTTTATCAAGCAAATACACTAAAAATTTTAATACAACAAATACACTTTATACAAGTAATACCCAAGCAAATCACGTTTTAACTATATTTTTATCAAGCAATAAAAGTATAACAAATGTAATACCCAAGGGGAAAATTACCCCGTATAGCAAATTAAAAACCCAAGGGCAAATACACTTTATAGTATGTAATTCAAGCAAAAAAACCCCGTTTTGGGCTATGTAATACCCAAGAAAATACAGGGTTTAACATGTAATATCAAGCAAATAAACGTTTAGCTACTACCCCACTAGATAATCTTTTCCCACTTTAAAAAATTTTTATCATGTTCATAAAAAAAATTTTATCTTACGGGTGATCATAGCAAAAGTTTTTTAAATCATCTGAAACCAAAAAACCACTATTTAAGGGCAGCATTGGAGGAAAAAAGGAAAAATTTTCGAGAAAATAATGAAAATTTTTTTTTTTTTTTTTCAAACAGCCTTAGAATGTTTTTATTTATTCCCCTTGAAGCTGAATTGAAAAGCACATGAAATAACCCTTACGTGATTAAAATATAAATTTAAAAACTCTGAAAGGGCCCCCGGGGCCGAAGGGAAAAAGGCGCTGACTTAAACACTCACTAAATTCCCTCACCGCGTGGGTTCGAACCCCGGGGCAGGTCATTCGGTTTTTCTTGTGAGGGGGCTTCCACTGGCTTGGGGTAGGTCGGGGGTTCTCCCCGGAACCGGTTTTCATTTTAATTAAAAGAAACTTTTAAAGAAATTTCATGAACCCGTTTTTTCCCCGGGCCCAAAAAAAAAATAAAACTTTTTTATGGGGCAGGCTTAGTTTTTTTGTGAAAGAAAGAAATAAAAGAAAAATTTGGAAATGTTAAATTTTTACATTGCGAAAAAGGTCAGCAATTTTGCGTTTTGTTTTATTTTCCCAAATTTTTTGATTCCTTTGTTTTTTTTTTTGGCAGATTCAAAAATAATAAAAATGGAAAAAAGGCAGACAAAAAAAAGAAAAATTTTTAATGATTTGTTTGTTTTTTTTCGGTAGATAAAGCATATTCAAAATTGATTCCGTAAGTAGTTGTATAGATTTATTCAAAAAAATTTTGGGAAAAAAAATGATTTTGGGGGCGAGTCGACCCCCCAAAAATAGTGCCCCTTTTTCTTTGTTAAATTTTTATGTTTTATATTTCTAAAAATAGATTTTGGGCCTTTTTCATTGGGACTTTCCGTTGAGAACGAAATGGGGGGGTAAATAGATACCCCAAAAAAAAAAAAAACTCAAGGGAAAATATTTAAAATTGTTTTTTTTTTTCCCCCGAAAAATTAAAGATTTTGCTTAAAAGGGGGGATGCTAAAAAATTTTTAAAAATTGGAAAAAATTAAGGGTTTTTTGATTAGAAAAAACACACGATGATTTAATTTGAAAAAAGTAAAAATTTTCCTTTTAAAATTTTGCTTTTGAAATTAGTTTTAATCTTGAAAAAAAATTTAGAGACCCATTTACAAAACTTTTTCTTCGTTGAGTAAGTCTAAACGCCTGCTTTCAAACAATTTGAACACTCCACATTCGAATGAAAACATTTTAGTAACGGAAAAAAAAAGAAAGTCAACTTTAAACCCCCGGGTAAAAACACCCCAATGACTGGCACTAAATAAAAAAACCCAAAATGTCAAAGGTAAATTGGACCGCAGTACTATTGATAGATTTTGACAGGTGTGAAAAAAGGGAAATCCATAAAACAACTGCTCATAGTAAATTTGGTTATCAAAAGCCATCCAGAGTTCGGGTTTGGGGGAAAAGGTTTAAAAAAAAAAAGCTTATGGGCAGGGGACTATACAGGGCCGCTTTCCCCAGGGGCGTATCTTTGGGTTTTATTTCCCGGGTTTAACTTGGGATGGGGGGAAACCCCCTTTTTTTTGTTTTTTTTTTTTTTTTTTTTTTTTTTTATCTGAAATTAGGGTTTTATTGGGGTTTTTTTTGGGGGGTTGGGTTTTTTCTACATTTATGATGGGGGGAGAAATGTAGGGGGGGCGCGCCCCGGGGTCCCCCCCCCCCCCCCCCCCCCCCCCCACCCCCCCCCCCCCCCCCAAAAAATCCCCCCCCCCCCCCCAGAAAAAAGGCCCCTGAATCCCCCGCGGTTTTCTTTTTTTAATTTTTAAATTATATAAACCTTGGGCGAGCTTTTTCTCGACACCAAAACGATTTATTCCGAAAACGTATAATTTTTATAAAAAAAATTTTGGGAGTGCCAGGTCAATATTTAAAAAACAAAAACAGAAAGGTTTAAAACCCATAGGGGGCCTTTTTCCCGGGGGTTTAGGTTCAAGAGGTAAAAATTGCCTTTAATCTATTTTAAACTTTATTTTTGGGAAATAAATTTTCTTTTTAAAAAACATGACTATTCAGTCAGGGAAAACCGAATGGTTAAATTTTTTTGGGGTTAAACCGTTTGGTTTGATCCCCGGGGGGGCCCGAGTTTAACCTAGTATAAAAGAGCATTGCAAATATCTCCTTTGTTTGGGCGCCAGCATGAAAAGGGAATTTTCAAGGGGTGGTCGCCCGGGGTTTTTCGGGATAATATAAAGGGGGTGGGGGTTTTAAAAACCACTTTGCCCCGGGGGGGCGGAAATTAATTGTAAAAGGGGTGGGTTTTTTAAAAAACTTAACCCGGGGGGGGCAATAATGAAAAGGGGGCCCGGGTTGTTTTGGAAATAATGAAAAGGGGGTGAGGTTTTAAAACCACTTGACCCCGGTTGTAAAGGATTTTTGTAAAAGGGGCAGGGCATAAAGCCCACTTGCCCCGGGTGTAGGAAAATTTTAAAAAGGCGAGGGCTTTAAAAGCCACTTAAACCCGATGTCTGGATAATGAAAAGGGGTTGAGGCTTTTAAACCACTTAAACCGTTGTAAATTTAAAAATGAAAAAGGGGGCAAAGGTTTTTTTAAACCAATTGAACCGATTGTCTGGAAAATTAAATTTTAAAGTGTCGGGGCTTTTAACCCACTTGAACCGGGTGTCAGGATTATTTTAAAGAGGCAAGGTTTTTAATCCATTTGGGAACCAGGTGTCGGGGATAATTAAAGGGGGGCGAGGTTTTAAACCACTTAAACCGGGTGCCCTGGATTATGTAAAGTGTGGGAGGAATTTAACCCACTTGGCCGGTGTCGGGGATAATTTGAAAAGAGGCGGGGTTTTAAACCACTTGCCCAAGGTGTCAGGTAATGAAAAGGGGGCCGAGGTATTAAACCCAAATTAAAAGGGTGTCTGGATAATGTAAAGGCGGGGCTTTAAGCCACTTGACCCGGTGTAGGGAAAATTTGGAAAAGGGGCGAGGTAAAAAAACCACTTGACCCGGTTTGTCTGGTTTATTAAAGGGGGGGTTTTTAAATATATTTTATTGTTTCCCTTTATTGCATTTTTTTTTAACTTCAAAATTTTATTTAAAGAAATGTTTAATTTTTGCCCTTCTTTTTGTTGGTTTTTTTTTTCATTTTTTTTTTTTTTTTTTTTTTTTTTTTTTTTTTTTTTTGAACAGGGCCAAAAGATAGCGCATATTGTATTATTTCTTTTATTTTTTTAAAACCATGAGTAAAAAATGCAGTTTTTAAAGAAAGGGTAAAAATTTCGTCGACAGGGCTTTTTTTGGTATCATGTTCGCACACCCCGCTGTAATTAGCAGAAGGTAAAGACACACATGTAATACTTTATCCCAGATCATAGGGGTTTTGTTTTAGTTTGGGAGGTTTGGGGTTTAAAAAACTGCATCCTGAATTTTGAAAAGGGTTAGTTGGGGAAAAATTACCTTTTTTTTCATAGCAAAATGAAAAGCGGCAAAATCCCGGGATAAAGTTTCATACATAAAGGGGGGTTTAACGTCCCCCAGCATTTATTTCACTTTTGGGAAAACAATGTCTACTTTAGACAGTATATAGTGCTTTCAAAAACCTGCTGTTTTTCCCCGGGGAAAACAAGTGGCATATTACCGCACCCATTTCACATTACCCTTTGGACCCCCCGGGGGCAAACCAACCCTTTGTAATTTTCAAGAATAAAATGAGGGGTAAATTATAATTATGTCGCTCCCGGCCCTAAAATTTCCAAAAACCCCCAAAACCCCGTGCCCGTACGATCTTACCCCCCGGCTCCCCAGAACCTTATAAAAAAAACTTCTACCCCTCCGGCCCAAATTTAAACCTTTCCGAAAAATCTAAGTGAGAAAACTCAAAAATGCAAAAAATTTTTTTTGGGGACTGCACCACGGGTGGGGGGAACTCGCGGGGCTCACAAGGCCCTGATTTTTTTTTTCCTTTTTGGGTTTCGGGGCCCGGGGGATCGACCCCCGACCTCCAGTTTCCCGGGGGAAGGGACGTTTTAAACCCTTTCCCGGTTTTGGGTATAAATTTAAAACTGTTCTCTGACACATAAGCGGGTTTTGGGTATCAAAAAAAAAGAAAACAAAAAAAAAAAAAAAATCTTGTTTTTTTTTGGGCCCTTAAAATTACAATGTTCATGGTTGGTGGGGATATGAAAGTAGAACTTTTTAGGGCCCTTTTTTTCAAAAACCCGGGGGCCTTTCAGTAGAAAATTTACCAGTAAATATTATTGAAAAATTTTAAAAATTTTTGCTCCCTTTAAACCGATTGGGTTGTGCTTTTTACTGTCGCTTATTGATTTTACAAAATGTATTTGTTTTATCTTTCCCTTTTGACATTTTTCATCATATAGTAACGTCCAGCTTATTAAGGTGGGGGAAAGGGACCCCGAAAGCACGGGGGGCAACCCCGGGGAAAATCCCCCGACCTACATCAACCCAGGGGAAGGTTCCTACTGAAAAACCGAATGACCCGGGGGATTCAAACCCCCACGGTGGGGGGCTTTACCCCCCCCCTTAAATTTTAAAAAAAAAAGTACAGCTTTTTACTTTGGGAGAAAGACTCCGAGCACAATGATGCACCCAGGTAAACTACCGCCCTTTATAGTTCACTGGGGGTTTAAAACCCCCTAAAATTTGTTTTAAAATATCTTAGTCACCAAGTTTCCATATATGTGGGAACCCAAAGGAAACATAACATTATTCTGTTATCACCACCGTATATCCCTTCGATATTTTCGGGAAGGGAAAAAACCCTTTCGTCTGTGTGAATTTTTAATCATTTTACCTTTTGATAAATTTAAAACCACTCTAGTATTTTGAAAAAGTTAAAAAACAAAACCTGACTATTGTGTCCGCAAATTAACCGCTCCCTTTTAGACGAAGCTTGGTGTCATTACTTGACAGAACGAATTTAACTTTCAAAACCCAAACGCCGTTTCAAGGGTTCAACTGTTTGGGGGCTGTGTCCCCACGGGTCCAATGGACTGCCTTACAAAAAATTCATGAGTAAATTTAAGGGGGCCATTTTTAAAAAGATATAAAAATTTCACTAAGTCACCTGTGTTTTTTTGTTGTAATATACACGTTTGGGATGGGAAATAATAACTTAAATTTTTTTATCTTTTTAAACTAATTTTTTTCCCTTTTAGATTAAATTTTTTTGCAAAACCTTAAGGGGAAAGTTAAATTTTTTGGGGAAAAAATGCCCGGAAATTTTTCGTTAATGTTGGGGTTTTCCGAAATTGGTGCGCTTCTTTTAAAGGAAAAAGATAAAAAAAACATTATCAACAATTTTCTCTTGTAGAGTTTTGGATTTTTTATAAAGTAAATGTGAAAAATTTATCCCCTTTTTGACAAATTGTATTTTAAACCTATGAAAAAAAAATTTGCTTTTTAAAGGGGGGGGGGGGCCGTTCCCAAAACTTTTTACGAAAAATTATAGACTTTCCCCAAAACATTATCTTCACAATAAAGATTCCCTTCAGTTCGTTTTACTTTTATGGGTTAAAAATTAAAAAAGGGAAAAAACCTTTTGGGGGCCCAAGCTTGTCAAATTTTTCTCAAGTTTTCACTGTTTTTTTAAAAGGTTTTTTAAAAATTCGGGAACCAAAGAGAAATGTCCCGGGTTTGGAAAAATAGCCCTGGTGATGTGAAGTTTGTGAGGGACAGTTTAATAGCCCAAAGTTTAACCGGGTTAATTTTTCCCGCATTTTGGGCCAAAATTTATTAAAATTTGCATTTTTAAAATTTGGGAAAAAATTTAAATTTTAAAGACTGACATTTTTTTCTTTCGTGTGTGTGTGGGGGGTTTGTGTTGTGTGTGTTGTGTGTGTGTGTTTTCGATTTTTAATGCGGAATGGGGGCGTAGCGAGGGGGGGGGGGGGGGGGGGGGGGGGGGGGGGGGGGGGGGGGGGGGGTTTTTTTTTTTTTTTTCAAGGGGGGGGGGGGGGTTAAATTTTAAATTTTGGGATTTCGGGGGGCAACACACACGCATCGGGGACAAAATCTAGGGGGCAAAGTATGGTATAATGTTTCAACTTATATTATTCCTTTAGAAATTCACAAAAACATTTTAAAATTATTAAATAAAAACGGGATTTTTTGAGGGGGAAAAAAAGGGAATTTTATTCCGAAAAAAATTCCCAAATTCAATTATGAGAAAGCCTTTTTCGTTGGTAAAAGTTCTGCGGGGAAAGATTTTTTTAAAAATCCTCCCCATCCTGGAGAAGATCACTCCCCGGGGGTGGGGACAAAGGGCCGTACATAGAGGACAATCAGTGCGTTAAACTGAGACATTTAAAAAGGGCAGGGCCCTTTGGGCCCCGTTTGGGACTCCCCGAAAAATATTCCCCTGGACCCTTATGGGAGGTACCTTGAGCACATTTTGATCGTGCTGTTTTGGGGGCCAATGGGGAATTTGTATTTTGGGCGCTTCATATCATACAGTAAATATTTTTTCATGATTTTTTTTTTTGACTACCCCGGGTAGACGGGCCCCGGTGGGTAAAAAGCGTCCACCCCCGGAATCGGATGTCGTGGGTTAGACCCCCGGCGAGAAATAAAATAGTCAAAAAAAGTACGGGCAACCATTTTTTGGGCTTAAAACAAAAATTTTTTATTTATATTTTTCAAAAAAAAATTTTAAAAAATCGAAAAAAAGAAAAAATTAAAAAATCGATAAAAATTTTTTTAAAAAATAAAAAAAAAACCCCCGAGGGGTTTAAATTTTAAAAACCCCAAAAAGTATAATCATTGATAATCGTGGGGGCTTTTTTTATGTATTAAACTTTTTAATTTTTATTAAAATTTTAAATTTTTATTGGGTTAGGGCCCCTAAAATTTTTTGGGGAAAATTTTTTTTTTGGGGATTTTTTCTAAAAAAATGAGGTTATATAAAGGGGAAAAAGGTTTTCTTTTTGGGGGAAAAAATTTAAAATAAAACCCCCCCCCAAATCGTCAAAAAATTTGTCTTGCGAATTTTTTAAAGTAAACATATTTGCAAATTTCAAAACCCCCAATAAAAAATTTCATGTAGCAAAATTTTAAAATTTAACAAAGGCCTTTACGGATTCCCCCGAAAAAAAACATTTTCCACATAAAAAGGTAAATTAAATTTTTTCCCTAGGGGCCCTTTTTTTTACGGGGGGTTTCCCCCCCAAAAAGTACAAAACAAAAAACAAAAAATTCAACCCCTACGGGGTCTCTCTCTCCCCTTTTCTTCCTTTTCTCTGAATTTAGCAAATGGTTAGCCCCTTTTAAAAAAAAGGGCAAAAGACATTAAAAAGTATTTGATATTTCTCTTCTTTTCATGCAAAAAAACATGAATATACGAAAACAAACAAAAAAATTTTGGGGAAAAAAAAAAAAACGGGGGGTTTTCTTTATAATTCTCCCTTATTTTAAAATTTTTTTTGGGATCCCCTTCGAAATTTAAAAAATTAGTAAATTTTTTTTTGAGGGCCCAAAAAAAAGGGGCTTTTAAAGGTTTTTGTCTTTTTTGTTTTTTAAATTTTAAAATTTTTTTTTGACAGGGAAATTTTTAAAAAATTTTTTTTTCTTTTAAAAAAAATTTCGGGGTTTTTTGATAACGGCTATCCCCTTTTGGGAAAAAGAAGGTAGGGAAAAAAAGGGGTTTAAAAGTTTAAAAAAAAATTTTTTATTTTTCAAAAAAATTTTTTTCTTTGGGGGGAATCTTCGGGGATAAAAAATTGGGAAAAAAAAAAAAAATTTAAAACCCCCAAACCATGAAAAAAAGGAAAAAAAAAACTTTTAAAAAAGAAAAGAAAAAGCAAAATATATACTGCTTTTTTATTTTAAAAAAATTTTAAAATTGAAACCTTTTTTAAACCCCAAAAAAAAATGGAAAAAAAAAAGAAAATTTTTGGGGGACAAAAATAAATCGAAAAAAGAAATTACTGTTTTTTCTCAAGAAGGGGGGGAAAAAAAAACTTTTTCCTGTTACCGGGGTTCCCCCCATTCATTTTAAAATGAACCCCGGGGGCTTTATTTCAATGTTCTGATCAAGGAACCTTTAGGGAAATTTTCTTATATGAAAAAAAAAAAAATGAAGCCCCCTTTTTCTCCTAAAAAATATGACAAAAAAAAGAAAGTTCCCCGGGGGAAAAATTTTAAAACCCCTTAATTGTAATTTTAAAATTTTTTTAATTTTTTTTTATAGCATTATTTTTTTTCTTTTTTCTTTTCAAAAGGGGAATGTTTTTTTTAAAAAAATTTTTTTTAAAAAATTTTTAAAATTTTTTATACAACGTATAAAAAAGGCTCGTGGGCCTTTTTTTTTTTTTATTTTTTTTTTTTCCTTTTTTAATTTTTAAGGGGAAATTTTTCTAATAAAAATTTTGGGGAAAAAAAAAAAAAAAAAAAAAAAAAGATTTTAAAAAATTTCCCTTTTTTAAACTAAAATTTTTTTAAAAAAAAAATTAAAAAAATTAAATAGGGGGAAAAAAGGGGGAACCCCCTCTATATATGTTCAGAAAATTTTTTAATGTTTTTTTTCGGAGTAAATTGTAACTTCGAGTCGAGCTAAGTTTTAAAAAAAATTTTCACAAATATAGAACGAAAATCACGGGGGGAAAAATGAAAAAAAAGATTTTAGCAAACCAAAAAACCCAAAAAAAAATTTCATGTAAAATTTTCTTTCAATTTTAAAAATTTGGGGTGGAATGTTTTTTTAAAAAATGAATTTCTTGATTGATGCGAATATTCCTCAATTTTTGGGGGTTTTCCCCGGGGTTGGAAAAACCCGGGGCCCCCCTTGAAAAACTCGCACCCTGTTTTTTTAAAATGTCTGATTTTATATTTGAAAAAAATTTTTTTTAAGGGGTTTTTATGGGAATTAATCCTTTAAAAAAAAAAGGGGTTTTTATATTATTCTTAATTCTTCGCCAAAAAACCCTTACCAGCAAGGGGGTTTTCTCCCCCCTTTTTCCCCCCCAAAAAACCCCCCTTTAGGGTCCGGTATGAGAGACCCCGGCAAAAACTTCCCCCTTTATGTGATGACCAGTATGGAGTTTGGGGAGTAAAACCAAATTTTCTACACGATTTAAAAATTTTCAGGGCCCCCCACACTTACCCAAAAAAAGGGTTTTCCTGATGTTTTCGGGGAAAGTTTTGAAAAAATTTTATAAAAAAAATTTTGTTTTTTTCTTAAAAAATTTAAAAAACCCCCCTTTTTGGGGAGAAAAGTTACGGTTTACTATCCGGAATTTTTAAAAACGGTTTTTTATAGGGAAAAAAACCGGGCATTTTATGGGAAAAAAAACTTTTAAACCCTCCTTTTTTCCAAAAACCCAGTCCCTTGTATCGTCCAAAAAATCTTCAAAAAAACCCGTTCTTTTTTCCTTTTTCCCGGGGTTGGGGGGGGAAAGTGACGTAATTTTTCCCCCCCTGGGCAAATCTATACCGAAAAAATTTCCCGTCACTTTCAATGATTTTTCCCCCTCTAAATCCCCCCTGTAAAGAGACAAAAAAAAATTTTTTGTTTCCCTGGAAAATGACACAAACCCCTGTATCAGGGGGCGTTTCAAAGTCACTGGTTTTTGGGTGGTTTTTAAAAAACATTCTCCTTAGAGGGGGGAAAAGGGGGGGGTTTAAAAGGGGGCTTTTGTTACGAGGGGGGCCCCCTAAAAAAAAGGGTCACCCCTGGGGAGGGAAAAAATTTTAAAACCCTTTTCCAACCCGGGGTTTTAAAAATTTATGTCTTTTTTTTACTTAAAAGTCAAAATTTTTTGTTTTTTCTCTCCGCTGGATACCCCACTTTTTTTTAAAAGGGGGGAAAAACCCCTGGGGGGAGTTTTGTAAACCCCCGGGGGGAAAAATCTTTTATTGGGGGGTTGGGGTTTTTTTTGGGAAAATCAGGTTGGGCATATTTTGGGGGAAAAATTTCCCCAAATCTAATTTTCCCTTTTTTAAACTTTTCCCTTTCGTTTAAAAAATTGAGACCCCTTTTTCCCCCCCCCCCAAAAAAATTAAAATTTTTTATTTTTTGAAGGGGGACAGTCTTTCAAAATTTCCCCCCTTTTTTCGGGTTTTAACCCCTTTTTTTTAAAAAAAAATTTACATTTTGTCCGTGATCCCTTTAAATCCGATTTTCCCTTTTTCCCTTTTTAAAAATTTTTAAAAATTTTTTTGGAAGCCTTTTTTTTTTTAAAAATTTTTAATCGTTTCTTTTTTCTTCTCCCCCAAATTTCCCTTTACAACAAAGTAACTTTTCTGCCTCTTCAACCCAAAAAAAATTTTTTGGGGGCTTTACCCCCGGGGAAAAAAAAGGGGGTTTCTCAAAGTTTTTTTTTTTTTTTTTCTTTTTGAAATTTTTTTCCCCTGAATGTTTCCCCCCCTTTCGGGGGTTTAAACAAAAAAGGAGGGCATTTTCACATTTTCCCGGGGGGTTAAAAGGGACATTGGTTTTTTAAAAATTTTAAAGTTTGGTGTTCCTTTTTAGAAAATTGTGAGGGGGTTGTCTTGGATTCCCCATAGGGCGGGGGTGTAAGGTCCGAACCCCTTTTTTCTATGGAAATTCCCCGCCGGTTTTTCCCCCCCCGTTGGGAAAAAAAAAAAAAAAACCCAAATTTAAAAAAAAGGCAAATCTAATTTTCTTTTTTTTAATTTAAATTAAAAAATTTTTCCATGAAGATTTTTTTCCCTTGCTATTCCCCAAAATAAATGTTGGATTTTTTTTTCAACTTTAAAGGGGCCCTAAAATTTTTCCCTTTTTTCTTTGGGGAGGGAAAAAAAAAACATTTGGGTCAAAAAGGGGGGGTTTTTTGGGCAAAATTTTAAAAAAGGAAAAACCCTTTTGGGAAAAAAAAAAAAAATTTTGAAAATTTTTAAAAAAAAAAAAGGGGTTTTGTTTTGTTTGGGCCCCCTTTTAAACAGTACTTTTATATGGGGGGTTTTTTTATGGGGCAAAGAAAGGGGAAATTTGATTTAAAAATTTCCCCCCTTTTTTAGCTCTGCATTCACGCAATTTTCTTTTTTTTTTAAAAAAAAAAAAAATTTTTTTTTTACAGGGAAAAATTTTTAAATAAACTTTAAAATTTAAAGTTTTTTTTTAAAAAAGGGGGGAAAAAAAATTTTCCCCCAAAAAATTTCAAAAATTTTTTTTGCGATTCCCCTTTTTTTCAACCCCGGTTTTTTTTGCCCCTTTTATCGTTTTTAAAAAAAATCCTTTTTCCCCCGGGGTTTTTATAAAAAAAACAACCCAAAACCCCTTAAAAAATTAAGCTTACATACTGAAAAAAAAAATATTTTAAAGGGGGACGTCAAAATTTTTTCGTTATTGCTGTGTTGACAGTTTTTCGTTTTGTTGGGGCATTTGCCAAAATTAAAAAATGTAGGGGTGCCTCCTGGGTATCTTTTTGAAGGCAAGTGGGAAAGGGTTTTTTCCCCCACCAGCAGAGTTGCATGTAACTTTATTTTTAGATGATAAACAAAGGGAAAAAATTTAAAATTTTTTAAAAAAAGTAATTAAAGTGAAAAGTATTTAAAAAATTTTTTCCCCCATAAAAATCTGTTGTATTGTTGAAGGGGGGTGTTTTTTTTTTTCTTTTTTTTTTTTTTTTTTTTCTTTTTTTTTTTTTTGGGGGGGTTTTTTTTGTTCAAAAGGTTTTTTTATCAAAGATTTAATTTTAAAAAATTTCCCGTTATGAAAACCCAAAGGGGGTTTGGGATGTTTTAAATCATGAGTCCCCCCAACCCAAATCAGTGAGATCCCAATTTTTAAAAAAAAAAGTCCAAAAATTTTTAAAAAAACAAAAAAAGGGGAAATTTAAAAAAAAAAGGGGGGCCAAGTTTTTCCAAAGGGGGCGTTCCCTTTTTTTTAAAAAATTTTGTTTAGGGGGGGGGGCAAAAATTGGTTTTGGGATCAAAAATTTTTTAAAAGCCCCAAAAAAACCCGATTTTGATCCTACCTGAATTTGAACGAACGGGGGAAATTTTTTCAGTCAAAAATTCTTTTTTCTTTAATTTTTGATGGTACAAAAAATTTTTGGCCCCTAAAAAGGGGGTTTTTAAAAAAAATTTTTCCCAAAAATTTCCATGGGGGCCCCGTTTTGGAAAATTTTTTTCCAATTTTTATGGAAACAAAAATTTTGGGCGTTTCATTTAAAAGGGGGGTCTTTTAATGAGGCTTTTTTGATTGGTTTTTCCCCAAAAAATCATGCGTAAAGGGAAGCACATTTTTTAAATTTGGGATTGGGGGGCCAAATTTTTTTTAGGGGGGTCTCATTTTTGTTCTGTTGTTTATGGGGTTAAAATCTAAAAAAATTTTAAAAAAAATAAATTACTTGGGGGAAAAAAAAAAAATGTTTTTTTGGGGCCTTTTCCCCCAAATTTTGTTACTTTTTTTTTCAATTTAAAATTTTTTTTTATTATTGTTTTGTTTTTTTAAAATTAGTTTATTTCATTTTTAAAAAAACAAAATTTTTTCGGGGAAATTTTTACCGTCCCCCGGGGGGAAAACCGGGGGGAACGTCCCCCTCGGGGCGGAAAGTCGTGGGGTTCCCCAAAAACCCCCCCAAGACATTTTTCCAAAAATTGTAAAATGGTACTGGGGTTTTTTAAAAGGGGTTTGGGGGGTCCCCCATAAAAGAGTAGTTTTTGGGGGTTTTTGGCCCGGGGGGGGCGGGGGAATTTTTTGTAAAAAGGGGGGGTTTTATGCCCCCCATTTTTACGGCCCCCAACTGCAGTGTGGGTTATATCTTTTTAAAAAAAGGAAAAATTTCCAAAAGCTGAAAAAAATGGGGGGGGCGCTAAACCCCCCAAAAAAAAAACGGGAAACCCCTTTGGGGCCCTTCTTGTTTTAAATTTTTTTTTCAATGGGGGAAAAACACACGGGAGGGGGTTTTTTTCCCCCCAAAAATTTGGGAAAAAAAAAAAAAAAAAAACAAAAAAAGAGGGCCCCAAAGGGGGCCAATTTTAAAAAACCCCCAGTGTAAAAAAAGCATATTCAAAATATTTTTTTTTAAAGGGGAAAACAAATGGGCAAAAACCGAGTTTTTTTTTTTTTTTTTTTTTGTTGGGGCCCTGGAACCAGGTTTTAATTTTGGGGGAAATTTTTTTGAGCAATTTTTGTAAAAAGGGGGCCCAAAACCAAAAGGCATACTTCCAAAATTTTTTTCAAAATTTTTTCCGGGGGGGGGGTTTCAAAAGGGAAAAATTATTTTTAAAATTTTTAATTAGTTTTTTTATTTGGGGGTTTTTTTGGGAACCAGAAAAACTTCATGGGTTTAACTTTTTTTGAGCAATTTTTGTAGACGCCCAAAACCCCCGGGTCAACTTTTTAAGTTTTATTTAAGTTTTTTGTCCAAGGGGTTTTTTTAGGGGTTTTTTTCCCAAAATTTTTTAACTTTTTTTTTTTTTTGGGTTTCCCTGGGGAAAAACCCGAGTTCTTCATGGATTTTTCTTTTTTGAGCAATTTTTTTTAGAGGGGCCCCCCCCAAAGGGTTTTTAAAGGGAAATTTTTTCAAAAATTTTTCCGGCCCCGGGGGTTTAGGGGGAAGATTTTTTAAAATTTTTAAAATTTTTTTTTTTTTTTGTGGCCCTGGCAACCCGAGTTCTTTATGGGGGGAACTTTATTTAGCAAGTTTTTTTGAGGCCCCCCCCAAGGGGTCACACAGGGAAAAATTTTTTTCAAATTTTTGTTTTCCCCGGGTTTTAGAGGGATGATTTTTAAAATTTTTAATTTTTTTTTTCTAATTTTTGGGCCCTTTTGGGGGCCAAAAGGGTTTTTCATGGGTCAACTTTTTTTTGAGGGAAAATTTTTTTTGGGGGCCCACCTAAGGATTTTTTTCAGCCAAGTTTTATAAAATTTTTTTTCGGGGGGGGGGGGGGAAAATTTTTCCTTAAAAAATTTTAAATTGGGTTTTTTTTTTGGGGGGTTTTTTGGGGGGGATTTTAAAGGAAAAAAAATTTATTTTGGGGGGGAAAAATTTTTTTTTTTGAGGGAAAAAGGGGGTAATTTTTTTTGGGGGTTTTTAAATTAATTTTTAAAGGGTTTTTTTTTTTGGGGGAAAAAATTTTTAAAAAATTTAATTGGGGTTTTTTTTTTTTGGAGGAAAAAATTTTTGGGGTTTTTTTATTTTGGGGGTTTTTGGGGGGGGAAAAGGGGGGTTTTTAAAAAAAAGGGTTTTTAAATTTTTTAGGGGGGTTTAAAAAGTTATTTTAAAGTTTTTTTAATTTTTTTTTTTTTTTTTTTTTTTTTATTTTTGGAAAGGGGGTTTTTAAAAAATTAAAATTTTTTTGAGAATTTTTTTTTGAAAGGCCCCCCAAAAAGGGTTATTTCCCAAATTTTTTCAAATTTTGGGGGGGGTTTTTTTTTTAAAAATTTTTTTTTTTAAAATTTTCAATTATTTTTTTTTTTTTTCCTGGCAACCAATTCTTATATCAACTTTTTTCAATTTTTTAACCGACCCAAGGGTTTTAAAGCCTTTTATAAAAAACGTCCCGGGTTTTTTCAGAGGAATGTTTTTAAACAAATTTTGACGACGGACGAGGACGCAGGGACGACGGCGAAGGGGATCCCAATACTCACCCTGAGCACTTCGTGCTTGGGGGGCAAAAAAGTGGGTTCCCAAAACAAGGGTAAAAAAAAAAACGATTTTTTCCCAATCAGGGGTTTAAAATGGACCGGTTTTTATGGGTTTTTTGTTAGTTGAAGTTTTTTCTTTAAATTTAAAAATTTCCCCCACAGATTCTTTTTGAACCGTGGGAATTAAGACGTCATTTTGAAAAAATATTTTTTCTTTCGGGGGGTTTTTGACATTTTTTTTATTTTTTTAATTACCATTGAAAATTATGGCATTTTGGGAAAAAATTTATTCATGTTTTTAAAAAATTTTAATTTAAAATGGGATTTTTTTTCTTTCAATCTTTTACAGGAGGAACTTTTTATGACTTTTGAACTTCAAAACGTATTGATTCTACCAAGGGGCAATTTGACTATTTTGAAAAATAAAATGATTGCTTCCTCCGTTTAAAAAATTTTTTGCCATCAGATTTAAATTTTTAAGTTTTAACGGGGGGCGAAGCGGCGAAAATAAAAAGCTCACCCAGTTTCGCTTTTGACTTTTTTTTCGATCCCCTATCAGAGATTTTTTTTTTTTTTTTCGTCCCCGAATTGTAGGGCCCACCCCTTTGTTAAAAACTTAAAACTCGTTTTAAAAAGTCGGTAAAAAGGGTCTAATTGTATGGCTTTTTATTTCAGGTTTTCGTTGATCCTTTTTTTTTTTAAATTTTATTTAAAATTTAAAAAATGTGCTTATTTTAAGAAATTGATTTACAAAAAATAATCTAACCCCCTTAAAATTTTAAAAACAGAAACCAACAATCAAAAACTAAATGTTTTTTTTTAAATACAAAAGGGAAACGCCTTTTTTCCTTTTGTTATTTCAAAGGGTTAATATAAATTAAAAAAGAAAGGAATAAGTGTTCAAAAAAAGTAAATTTAAAACGTAAAACATTTATATAAAATTACTTTGTTCAAAAAAAAGCTTTAAATCTTGTGGGGGGTGGTGTGTGTGTGTGTTTCCTTTTTTCTTTTTAAAAAAATTGAGAAAGTAAATAGGTTTATTTTTTTTAAACAAGTTTACACATGAAAAAACAAAAGGAAAATTTAAGTAAAAACTATCCCCCATTTTTTTTCGTTATTCTATTTTTTTTGCGTTTTTTGTGTGTTTTTTTTTTTAAATTTTTATTATTTTTTTATTTAATATCCCTTTCTTTGTTGCCTGGATTTAAAAAATATTATTTTAATTTTTCCCCATAATTAAAATTTTAAAAAGAAAAAAAAAATTTGAAAAAACCCTGACTGTCAACCTTTAAATTATTGGTTTTTCATTTTCAAAAAAAAGAGGGAAAAAAAGGTAGGTGTAAGATATCATGAAAATAATTTTTATTTTTAGTAATTAACGTTTTTAAAAACTCTTGAAACTTTTGAATTCTTTGTTTTTTTTGGGTTTTTTTACAGATTTCAAAAGGGAACCTTAAAAAAAAAATAAAAAGATAGGAGAATAATTTTTGGGATTGTCTTTTGGTTTGCGTAAAGTCGTGAAAAAGCAAAGTTTGGGTTTATTTTTTGGCTCTATATAATTGACTAATTCATCAAATGGGTCATTTTCCAAAAAAGTACACAATCCTATAAACGGGGCCCCTTTCCTCAAAAGAACAATCGGGGCTTTCTTTCCAAACAAAAACCCCTTTTTTTTTCGCAAATTAATGATTTTTAGAAATTCCTTTTTTGGAAAATAAATACGCCTTTTGTGACTAATCACTTAAAATTTTTTTGGGGGCTCTTTATTTTTAATATATTTTCTTACATACAATTTTCAAAACAATAAAAAAATTGAAATTTTTTTAATTTTCAACGAGTCAAAAACACGTGACTAAAAAAATTCTTTTTTAAAGGCAAAATTTTTTAACGTTTTTAACAAAAAAAAAATATCTTCGGAAGCGAAAGGGGTTTTTTTCACGTTTTTAAGTAGGGAAGCCAAAACATAATATTTCCTATTTGATGAGAAAAAATTTGAAAATTTCAAGACCTTAAAAACGTACGCAGATTCGACATTTTTTTTAAATTTTAAGTTCATTGGTCTAATTGGCGATTTTGTATGATTTCTTTTTTAAATAATTCTTGCTTGAGTATGCATGACGTCATAACCATGTGACAAAACAAACATTTCTAGCAGTATGCATCACTTCAATTTTAATTCTATCGATTCTGAAGATCTAATTAAGATTGACTCAAAATTCATGATAACAGAGCGAGAGAAATCTTTATAAAAATGCTTTTTGTCTTTTTAATGACGTCATAACCACGTGACTTAAGAGAAATTAATTCAGAAAATAGATTGTTAACCTCTATGCCGATATGCTGTCCAATTTTCGTGTTTCTAACGCATCAAGGGGCTTTTTAACATTTAAATATAATTTTAGGACCGAAGTTCGAAACTCCATTTTGTTATGAAATCTTAATCTTTTCGAATTTGGAAATTTGAATGCAACGGTGCACATCTATATCTTAAAATACATCTTCTGTGAAAATATCAAGATAATCAGACCAGAATTGAAGGCTCTAGAGCGCGAACAAGCTTTTGAAGTTGACGTCAAATCGGAGGTCATTTGACGCCATTGAAAATTAAAAACAAGAGGGCCAAGATGGCCCTGTGTCGCTCACCTGAGTAAGATTGCTGTGTTAGGCATGATGACAAAAAATGTGGCATTTGCAGTGTTTTTCTAACATTTGACTAAGTGACCTTGATTTTGAGCCTACCTGAATTTGCACTCAACTGGGAATTCATGCAGTCATCATTCTTATCAACTTTAATGAAGACTGGGACAAAAATGTAGGCCTCTAATATTTTCACAAGATTTTTCTAAAATTTGCCACGGTGACCTACTTTTTGACCCTACGTGACCATATTTCGATCTCTTCTAAGATATTATGTAGACAAACATCCTGACCCAATTTTATGAAGATTGGCCTAAAACTGTGGTCTCTACAGTGTTCTCAAGTTTTTTTTTAAGATTTCCGGCCTTTTTCCCCTGTGACCCAATGTCGTACTAAACCAATTTACAACTTTAAAACTGTGGTGTTCACAAGGTTTTTCTAAGATTTGATCTGGTGACCTTTTTGAACCCAAATGACCCAATTTCGAACTCCTCCGAGATATCAGGTAGACAAACATCCTGACTAAGTTTCATTAAGATTGGGCCAAAACTGTGGCCTCTATAGTGTTCACAAACATTTGTTGACGTCGGACGACACACGACGGACAAAAAGCGGTCACAAAAGCTCACCCTGAGAACAAGTGCTCAGGTGAGCTAATAACTGAACGTATATAAAAAAGTTTTTCATTAAAATTGTCTCAAAATGTATAATGCCAGAGCGAGAGAAAAATAGGATTTTGTCCTTTAAATGATGTCATAACCATGTGACTTAAGATGAAATCTTTCAGAGAAAAGAAAGTAGACCTCTAGGCCGATAAGCTTTCAAATTCCATGCTTCTACCTCATCAGTTTTAGGACCAAAGTTTGAAACTCAGTTTCGCCATAAATTCTTAAATTTTTCGAATTTAAAAAAAATGAAAGACAAGGTGCAAATCTACATCATAACATATAGCTTCTGTGAAAATATCAAGATAATACGACAAAAAATAAAGACTCTGGAGCGTGAACAAACTTTTGAAGCTGACATCCAATCTGACGTCATTGAAAATTGAAAATGATTGCATTTAAAAATTTAAACTTTTTTGTCGAGGAAATTCAATATTTATGCTGCCCAGACACTTGCAACATATTGAAATCAAGTCTTGGATTTGGTTGGGGGAAAAAAAGAATAATAATAAGAAGACAAAGGAAAAAGAAGAAGAAGAAGAACTAGATTTCGTTTGTCCCGAACAAACGATAGGGCTTTCTGCTTTAAAGACCTTAGTGTCATAGTGACCTTGACCTTTGATTTTATTACCTCAAAATCATTGGTGTCATATACAGGCTGTGGGCAATATCCCTACCAAGTTTCATAGACATAGGCTTATTTCTTCTCAAGTAATAAATAAAAAACAAATTATATTAAGTGTCACTTTGATCCTGACCTTTGACGTCAAAATTTAAAAAAAGATCGTGAACTGGACATGGACAATGTCCCTTACAAGTTTCACAAACTTAGGCTTATTCATTCTCAAGGAATTCAGTGGACAAGGATTTTTATATTAAATGTCACTGTGACCTTGACATGAATGACCTCAAAATCAATAGGGGTCTTCAACTAACAATGGGCAATTTCCCTATCAAGTTTCAAAAACCTATGCTTATTCCTTCTCAATTCATTGTACAGACAAGGATTTTACACTAAGTGTCAATGTGACCTTGACCTTTGACGTAATGACCTCAAAATCAATAGTGATCATCCACTATCCATGTCAACCTCTCATCTAAGTATGAAAACGGCACACATATTAGTTATCAAGTTATTGAGTGGACATTGTAATGGCTAACAGACGGACAGATGGACAAGCGCCTTATCATAATAAAGGCGTATAATAAAACTTGTTATCATGAGAAAGCTCTAACAATATCAATTATTTCACTTATTTATTATTTTCACTTATCTGTAACGGTTTTTAGGTATAGATAACTAAACGGCCACTGTAAAAGTGCATGAATCTTCTGAATTCTTATTTTTCTTGTATCTTCATAAAATGATGTCCAATATCAAAATCCTAGGTACCGTTAGAAAGGTCTTCAAATTCCCTAAATTTCACATACTTTTTATATAAGGATGTATCTTCAATCACGTTTAAGATATGGATAGTTATACGTCTAGAAAACTGCAAAAATCAATGTTTCTTTAGATATAAGCAGTTTATAAATGCTTGGAGTTACTCTATTTTCGTTTTTCTGCAAAAGCTCAACTGATTAACTCTGACCATCAAAAACTAAATATAATCTTGGAGGTCTTGAAAAGCTCTACAAATTATACCCATAGTGTCTCAGTAGAATATTAATAGTTTACCGAATAAAAAAACGATAACTGAAATATGACCTTGACCGTTGTGATTTTCCGGAAACGGATGTCACCATGTTCGATGGGACACTAGGTTGCACATTCATTGAAAGTTAATGCAAATCGGTCAAAAATAAAGCCTGCAGGGCCTGAAAAAACACTTTTTTTCAAAAGCAAAATTGCTTATTACGTTCTGATGTTAAATGACGTCATACTATGTTAGTTGTCATGGAATACACAGAAGACCTCAGGACACATATGCTGTCCGATTTTCACGCTTCTAGCTAATCAGGAGCCTTTGTAAAACGAAATTATATTTTTATGACCAAATTTCGAATCTCGATTTTGACATAAAATCTCAATTTCTCAAACTTTTGAAATTTTGAAAAGTAATTATGCACATCTACATCCTAATGTACACTTTCTGTGAAAATATCAGGCCGCCCGGAATAGAAATGACTGCAGTGTGCGAACCAAATTTGATAGCATTTTTCAATTATGACATCATATGACGTCATATGAAGATGAAAATTGGTGAATTCAAAAGGGCCAAAGTCATTCTGATTACTGTCAAAATTTCATGCTGCTGGCTTATTGAACCTCAAAAGGAGGAAAAATAATAATAACTAGAACTATCACTAAATGTGATTAATACCCCCGCAATACTGCTTTAGAAATGATGAAGTTATTAGGATTAAGAAGAAGAGTATGAAAAAGACATTTTTACATTAGTTTTTTTTCCAGATTTTTGGCCGGGTTACACAGGTTGTGCTTGACCATTGTATGAAATTGTTTTGAATTCCAACCAGTAGTTTTAAAGTTAAGCTCCGGACAAGGAAAAGTAACAAAGGGCAATAACTCTGTAATTCCTATAGATAGAGTTATGGTTCTTGTGCACTGCACTTCCTCTCATTGTGCTTGACCATTGTATGAAATTGTTTTGAAATCCAATCAGTACTTTACAACTTATACTCCTGACAAGGTTACAAGTTATACTCCGGACAAGGAAAAAAAATACAAAGGGCAATAACTCTGTAATTACTCTAGATAGAGTTATGGTTCTTGTGCACTGCACTTCCTCATATTGTGGTTGACCATTGTATGAAATTGTTTTGAAATCCAACCAGTAGTTTAAAAGTTATACCTTGGACAAGGAAAAGTAACAAAAGGCAATAACTCTGTAATAAGTCAAGATGGAGTTATGGTTCTTGTGCACTGCACTTCCTCTCCATGTGCTTGATCATTGCATGAAGTTGTATTGAATTAAAATAACGCAACGGACCGCTGGACCGACCGACCTACCGACCAACTGACCACAGGGTGACTCCTATATACCCCCCCAAACTTCGTTTTGGGGGTATAATAACTAGATTTCATTCGTTGATACAAATGATAGGACTTTCTGCTACATTTGTCAAACACTAAAAGTGAAAAAAGTAAAAGGATATCAAATCCCTGCATTAAACTCGCTTTTGTTTGGCCAAAACTTCTATAAACTTTGAAAAATAAGCCATTTAACCTGAAAGATATGGCAAAAGTAACTAAAAATCAATTCATTTTTTCATATCAATTTCATTAAACTTGACCTATTTCTATATTCTATGTAGCAAAACAAATTTATTGAAAATGCCTACAATTCGATTGTAACTTAATTTGGTCTAGCTTGATAGGTTTTCAAGATATAAGCAATGATAACCTTGAACTTAACATTTTCCAGAAATGGAATTGACATTGTTCCATAGGATCAAATGCTGCACCTTCAGTAAGAATTCATGCAAATCAAACAAACAAGAGGGCTATGATGGCCCTGAATCCCTCGCCTGATTATAAATGAGCAACAAAGGATGGATTGTTCATATTGACCTACTTTTTGACCCCACATGACCCAAAATCTAACTTGTCAAAGATTTTATGGAGACAAACATTCTGACCAAGTTTCATGAAGATTGGGACAAAAATGTGGCCTCTAGTGTGTAAACAGGTTTTTCTAGGATTTGACCTTGTGACCTACTTTTTGACCCCAAATGACCCAAATTCGAACTTGTACAAGATATTATGGAAACAAACAATTTGACCAAGTTTCATGAAGATTGGGCCAAAAATGTTGCCTCTAGAGTGTTAACAAGGTTTTTCTAAGATTTCACCTCATGACCTACTTTTTGACCCCACATGACCCAAATTCTAACTTGTCCAAGATTTTATGGAGACAAACATTCTGACCAAGTTTCATGAATATTGGGCCAAAAATGTGGCCTCTGGAGTGTTAACAAAGTTTTTCAAAGATTTCACCTCATGACCTACTTTTTGACCCCACGTGACCCAATTTCGTATTTGTCCAAGGTTTTAAGGAGACAAACATTCTGACCAAGTTTCATGAAGATTGACCTGAAAATATGGCCTCTAGAGTATTAATAAGCCAAATTGTTGATGACGCAGGACGAAGGTCCATCACAAAATAAGGCCTACAGGCTTTGTAAACTGTTAAATTTCAAAAATATTAATAAAACAAACTTTGGCCTTTTGAGGTCACATGACGTCATATGACGTTCATCTT
>CM037784.1:2797077-2847077 GCA_021229015.1 Solen grandis | reverse complement strand
ATGTACCTAATTGAATTTCGTCGGTACATTTAATCGTGGATCTATGTTCAAGAAAACGTGAGATCTATAAAAGAGAGATAAGTTTTCGTCGAGATTAACATTCGTGGATTAAACCCCACAACGAAACCAAAGAAAATTAGTGTCCCATGAAAATTAATGATTTCACAGTAGCTCAAGCGAATTATCCAATAATCACGATTATATGTGTAGTACATGAGAGGGAAAGAAAAGAAAAAGAAATATACAATACGCATGCTCGATCTATGTCCAAGTACAGGTGTTTAAAATCATTCAGAAAAAGAATCGTCGATTAATCAGCCCGTCATTTCTGATTGATTAATAATTAATCAGTGACATTGATACTAATAATGAAAACAATTAGCTCATATAAAACCGTTTTTCTGACATGCAAAATTCGCTAACAGTCATCAGGTAACGTCCATTGAGCATCGAGAGAGAAGGAAAAAGGACTGTTTAACGAAACAAAGAAAAAAAGTAATCAAGGAAAAGAAACACACAAACACACACACACACACACACACACACACATCTGTAATAACAATTTAGTGTTTAAACTGAAATGGCCATTACTGTTTTATACGTTTGTATTTTTTATTTTCATTCTCCCTCTTTCACGAGCACTTATAGATACATTTATATCGGAGGGAGGAAATAATCT
This sequence comes from Solen grandis, assembly GCA_021229015.1. NCBI lineage: Eukaryota > Metazoa > Mollusca > Bivalvia > Adapedonta > Solenidae > Solen > Solen grandis. The sequence goes on along the minus strand of CM037784.1, from coordinate 2,846,398 downwards.
ACGGTTTTATCTAATTCCCAAGCGGTTCCGGAATAAAAACATCCCCCCACAAATTAACAAAAAATATCCTTTTATACAGAACAGTTTGAAATTATTTTAACAAATTGTTAATCGATTCTTCAGAGAATGTTTTTTTTATCTCATAAATTGGAATGTTTCCCTCCAGTGCAGATATATCAGCTTGATATTTCAAATATATCTATGAATTTCCATTTGTAATACTTAATGCACTTTTCCATCAATCACGTTTATCCGAATGCCCGGCGTTGCATATCATTCAAAATGATTGAGTCTACCAAACTTGACGTGCTTTTCATGAGATGTTGTGTGATGTAATATTTTTAAGTATAATATTGTATAACTCACAGCTGTAAAATCATACTCTATGGCAGTAATGTGATACTGTGTGATGTGTTATATTCACGTGTTTTTCATGTTCACGTGACAGTAATATTGATGAAGTAAGTAGCAGCAGCAGATGTAGTAGAAGTAGTAGCAATTATAGTAGAATTAATCGTTTTTGTAGTAGTAGTAGTAGTAGTAGAGTAGTAGTAGTAGTGATAATAGTAAAAGTTGTTGTACTTTATATATATACTATGTACTAGTAGCAGTAAAGTGGTGGTCATACATGAAGAGAAAGTGGTTTTACTTGAAGCAACAGCGATAGTAAACGTAGTATTAATAGTAACAATAACAACAATAGAATAAGAAGTAATAGCAGGAGTGTAGTAAAAAAAAGGAAAAAAAAGTAAGAAAGATAGTAGAAAAGTATTAGTAGTAGGAGTAGTAGTATTTTACGTAGCAGCATCTGCAACAGCGGAGCAGCCACACTACAGCATCACACCGTAGACATGTGGCATGATAACCCACCCAGTCACATTATCCTGACACCTGGCCAACCAGTCCTACAACTGCTCTTATATGCTAAGCGACAAGGCATAATTTTATCGACTTTGGTATGTCGCGGTCGAAGATCAAACCCACGGCCTCTCGAGTCGAATGCTTATGAAGGTACTATTATCAAGAATGATAATATTTAAATTTATTGCGAGGATAATTATAATGATAATAACATGTATGATAAGTACTAGATTAATGATAATAACATGTATGATAAGTACTAGATTAATGATAATAACATGTATGATAAGTACTAGATTAATGATAATAACATGTATGATAAGTACTAGAAAAATATCAATAAAAATGATTTATATAAAATGATAATATATAAATATTGCTTTTACTACTCATTAAAATATTAATACACTTCTAACATCATGCACGACATATTTATTACTACCCCCCCCCCCTTCCATTTCTTCTTTTAATTATTTTCTTTTGTACAGCATCATCATCATCATCAACAACTATTACTACCACTTCGCCTCCTACTTCTACTACATAAATTACCAACAACAAAAACAACAGCAGCTACATTTCCCCAATAGTATTACGATCGATTCTGATAAATACTGGAAAAAAAAATGACGATACTCTAATAATTGACCTAGATTCTAAATTCCACGAACCCTGTTTCTCTCGAAACTCTGGCCCGTAACAAGTACATATAATTCCAGGCTGAACGGTTTTCATCAAGTGTTACAAGAGTATATCTACAATGTTATGAGGATCCGTACTTCACGGAAAGTGTCTAGTAAAAAAAAAAGAATCTGTCGACTTAACGTTGCTTAATCATTTCTCGATTCCCTTACAATGGCTACGTCATTATTGGACTCGAGAGCTAACCCGCTACAGTATAACTAGAAACTAGAAAATCAGGATCGGGACCCAGTCTAGGAACGTTTATGACGAGCTCGTGGTTTCGTCGTTTCATATCATGTGCTTTTGTTATCAGATTTGGATATATTTTCCATAAACACGGAAAGGTGATTTTGAACTTAACAGCAGAGAGAATTAACGTTATCTACGTCATTTTTCAATTTCTTGTTAAAATTGGAGTGTCATTTTAATATGGTTTTTGAAGTAAATCAAAATCGACGTAATGTGAAATATGTGTTTCTGATAATTGGATAATTTAATGTAGCAGTCTTTAATGACTGAATTGTGAGTACTTTTAGATTTCCTGTTTTTTTTCGTTCAACTGTGAGAACGAGGTACAGTTGCTAGCTGGTTTGACCAATCTTGAACCTATTTTGAATTAAGATATATGTGTTATATGTATATATCTATATATGTGGCGAAGTTAAAACCGAAAGTAGAATGCAAAACTTTAATGAGTCATTTAAGATCTGAAGTAGGTTTTTAATAAATATATCAATAAACAAACTGATAAGCATATTGATTCTGTCAGAAGCGAAATTTGGAACCAAAAAACTTTTTTTTTCTTTCAAAAGGGAGCAAGAGTTCAGTTTGCAAATCGATAGTTAAAAAAGAACCCTAAAGCATACTAGATTATGGAAATTATATATATAAATTCACTTGTTTAATTCTATTTTTTATAACAAAAAAATGAAATCCACCACAGTTTCAATTAACGAACAATTTATTCAAAATGATTTTACCAACTGTTTTGTAAATTTAGATTTTTTTCCTAAAACAAAATTTACATTTCCTTGATTATTTCAAGAAATCATTTTGCTATTTCTAATTAGCAAATTTAAACACGATTCAGAAAATTTGACTTTTTTTTTAAATATACTTATATTGATATTAATTTAGTCATTGCCCGAAAAATCCATGTCGTCGAATTAAAATTTCAACGTAACAAAATAATTGTTTAGCAATTCATCAAAACTGTTTAAATACCACATTCCTAAACATCAATTTACGGCATCGAAGTACACATTTTTCAGATTAAAGCGTAACTTTTGAAACATATTTGATTTAAAATCCATTACACAAATATGAGGACGTTACATTTGAAATTAACTCAATTTAAAGACATGCATTTTTCAAAATGGAACTAACTTTAATAGCTCTTTTCAATTAATTTGCCCAATATGATGAAGATTCTGTTTAAATATCAATAATAATTGTGGAACGATTCAAACCATGCAATGTGTTTCATTCGGGGGCTGAAGGCACATTATGATCGAAAAGGCTCATCTGAAAGTCCAGTGGACCAATTTAATCGTAAGCGGAGTAATTTCGCAGCTGCATTTGTTTTTCACAGCAATGTATGAGAGCTGAAATGCGCATCTAGCCTTTCGTATGAAACTTTAAAAAAAAAAAGAAAAAGAAAAAAATATACATTAATCGTAGATGCAGTGCTTGACCGTCCACGTGGTTAAAGCGTCCGCCTCGGAAGGTCGTGAGTTCGATCTCCGGTCGCGACATACCGAATCGTAAAAAAGTCGTACTGGTATAGCTCCCCTGTTTGGCGCTCAGCATATAGGGGTAGTTCTATGACTGGTTGGCCCGGTGTCAGGATAATGTGACCGGGTGTGGTATCATGCCACATGTCTACGGTGTGATACTGCAGTGTGGCATCACTATATTTGTCTCAAGTAAACTGTTGATCGGACGTTAACCCAACAAACAAACATGCAATATTTTAATAATAATAATAATAATAGTAATTACAATAATAATTATAATGATAAAATAATAATGAAATCATAACGACCGTAAAGCATCTCTAAAAGATCCTCATGATTTGTTGCTTTTATATGTTTTCAATTTAGAAAAAAAATAGATTTCATTATCATGTTAAGATTACTTTTTTTATACTATTTGCATTTGCAATACTCAACCAAACAGTTGTAAATTCATTATTTTTGTCTTGGAAACTAAATTTCGATGATTATGGTACATTTAGTATCCAAAAATAGCATTTCGTCGGTTCTATGTTTGGTCTCGACCCACCGAACTCGCTTAAATTGCACTGCTTGATAAATAGCATAAAAAGGATTGTTACAGGTCAGGGTCTAATTATGTAAGGATAATGTGACTAATTTTTGGTATCATGCCACATGGCCACAGCGTGTAAATGCTTTCATGAACTTTTAACCAGCGAGTATATTCTGCTAAATAGTTATGTTTTAAAAGTGATTTTAAATGTCATCGGAAATAATGAGTTTACAGAAGTCTATCAAGAAAATACGTGTGGGTGTCGTACAACATTCCAGTAAATATATGTAATTACGTGTATCGCAAATTCTGATTAGGCCGTGCTAACTAATGCCTAGTATGGCTTCCTAAAGATGTTTCTCACGTAGTTCCTAAAATGAGATTAACCGATTTAGAATGTTACGATTTGCGTGTATGACATTTCAGGAATCCCGTCCTACCTAGAACCCTACCATACCGAGATCATAAGATGTTCGTTATCTAGATCTCGAGTGGGTAGTACTTGTTTCAAGATTGTGCGCATGCCAGACGCACTTTAACCTGAATTCAAACAGAGTTTTATCATAAGAAATTATGATCTACAGAACTGTGAAACATATTTTTTTGGGGGGAAGGAAAACCATCATAGTAGCATTTGAAAGCAAGATGGAAATAGAACTCCGTCAGACTGACGGATGTTTTATAGTTTGCCCCACCCGAACTTTATCAGTGATTATGATTTTTGCAATATAACATCTCAGGTGGCACTTACAGAAGAAGTGATTAAGCTAAGCATGTTATTCTGAAATAGTCAGACCAGCTTCGAATTCTACCATCCTAGTTAGCGCTAAGTAATGCTTAAATGCTTAGTGGCCAATTTCGTCTTTCTTGTTTCTCTAATAAAAATACTCAAGTTATTCCTTGCTTAACAAACGTTAATAGTTTTAAGAGTATAACGGCCAGCGTCAATTTCAGCTCTATCATTAACTTGAATATTTCCTGCAGGCAGCAGAATGGCGGATCACGATCCTATTTAATTAAGAATTTTGGTGAGACGTGAAATTAACACACACACACACAAACAAAATTAAAAAAAAATAGGGTTGGTGGAATTCAACCTTGGTGCTGCATCAATATTGAACATTTAGCGCCGTGGCCTAGTTGATCCGATGGATCTAGGTTCGAACCCCGATTTAGGGAGCAATTAATATTCATGATATTCCCATGCACAAAGTACTGGTCCAACCTAAGAACCGGAAAGGGATAAGCATACGTTGTAGAAACTTTTTTTCTCAATCAACGTAAAATGAAAAAGCTTAGACTAAGTAATACTTGAATAAGCAAGCCATTAGTCCTTATAATCTAAACTTAGAAGGTAAGGGCTAAGTTTCTTCCCACGAATATTATTCCTGGCGCAAATATTTAGATGAGGCCAAAATACAGCATCCTCATACCATTAAATATATAACATAAAATATATATGATTATTCAAGATAATGCACTATCATTTAGTACGATCTTTAATCAACTAATGAAACTTTATTTTGATGTTGAATTAAACTGTTTGAACTGAAACATCTGGTAAAATATTTGACACAGATGCCAAACTCCCACATTCAACAATAATTAAAAAAAAATCTTTGTTTTATGAAGAAATATTGAAAATTTGAAATTTCCTTTTCACTGTCTTGGTATAAAATCGAATATATTAAACAAAACCATATTTTCTTTGAAGGAGTTATCCGCTATGAGGCGTATACTCAAGCATTGTTATAATTTGAATATTTAATTAGCACGTTATATTTCGTAATAACAGCCAAATAATGTTAAGCTTAACAATCATTAAGCAGTATATTGGATATTTGCCTTTTATTCAGAACTTCCTTAAATGAAAATCAAACACTGTCGTATTAAATCACACGTGTCAGATCGTGCATTTGTTCTATAATTATAGATTATTGCACACCGAAGTGTGTGATACAGATTAGATAATTGCTCAGATTGCAAAACGATATTTGGACGAATCATTTGGATACCCACACAATCTTATTACATATCAGTATAATCAATTTTACTTATTTAGATTTTTTTTTTAAAAAAGAAGCCGGATTAATTTAGGATTAATTAACAATTTATACTTCTCCCCCGACAAATAAAAATAAACATAAGAAGAAGAATATGGTGACTACAAAAAACAAATGAATAAATAAATAAACTTTACATAAAAGGGGGCCTCCGTGGCCGAGAGGGTAAAGTCGCTGACTTTAGCACTCACTAAGCCCCTTACCACGTGGGTTCGAATCCCGGCAGGGTCATTCCGATTTTCATGCGAGAAAGCCTTCAAGCTGGCTTGCGGTAGGTCTGTGGTTCTACCCGGATGCCTCCCCGCATTCGGGGTTTTCCTCTACCTGTAATTAGCTTGGCGTCCCTATATGACTGAAATACTGTCGAAGCGACGGTAAACTCAAATAGTCAAGTTGTTTACATAAATGATCAATAAGACAGATACGTCAGGCAAATATCAAGCAAATTAATGTTAGAAGTTACAAGTGACTGCTTTCTGCATCATCACAGTATTTTCTGGAAATTTTATTCTAATATAAGCGATTTACATGCATTTCATCTATTCCAATGCAAGTTTTACTGTTCAACATGCAACATAAAAGCAATATCTATATACAATTTAGATACACACAATTAAACAAAATATTAAAACAAAACGAAATTAAATTTCACTATCAAATAGGTTTCAATCATAATAAACTTCGATGATTTTTTCCCCGAGGATACTCTTTACTGAACGCCGCAATCCACGTGTTTCTGTATGACATTGTTTAAATAAATATTGGACATCCCCTGCAACAAATACGTGATTAAATACGTCCATGTTATAATGAATAGGAAGAAAGCAACAATAAAGCAACAATATTATCGACACTTAATGGCACCATTAGGACAGCCTGTTCCAGAGTACACGGTAATACCAATACCTTCTATTTCATTAACTGTGACTGAATCACTCCGAATGACCGCACATTGCGTCGATTCTAAAGCGGCGTCCTGCACAATGAAAGCTTTGGCCGTCGCTGAAAAACTGCTGTAGAATGACGAATATAATGAAAAGCTATTACTCTATTGTTCGTTAATTTAGCGATGATGTGTGGCCGCGACCTAGCGTTTAATACTATCCACAATTTCAATGCAAATGGGCTGTTTGTTTTATTGCTCGTGATAAGTTCTCGTTAATGGAAAATCCTTTTTTTCATAGTGGGTTTTATATTGATGACAACGTTATCTTTTGTCGATGTTTATTTACAATACAAAGTAAACACTGAGAATAAAACTAGCATGTTCTATTAGGCGACGGTTTATGTATCTTTATATGGATACTGTATCGCGACCATCGTAGAAACCACATGAAGACACTCTAGAAAATTGTCCCTGACATTCCTGTCTTTTTTTAGAACTCTTTGTCGCGTTACTGACTTTGATTTCAAAGGCGATTAAAGACCTCTTGTGTAAAATATACGGTATTCCATACCATAATTATGGAGAGAAATTTGCTTATGCTCGTTCTGTTCTGTATTATTGAACGGTCACACGGTATAAAATTTGGCCAAGATATAAAGTTTGTGAAGATTGCAGCTATATTGCCAAGTGATGACACGATGTTGTTCTCATATCGTCGCGTGTTACCAGCCATTGAAATAGGGATGGAACGGGTGTATTCCTACAAGATTTTGCCAAATAACATAAGATTCATGCTGTCCTATGCGGACTCTAAATGTAGCATTAAAGAAGCCCCGATGGCAGCATTTGATTTATATGCAAAGAAAATGGCTGACGTTTTCTTCGGACCCGTCTGTGATTATAGCGTAGCACCCGTGGCCCGCTACGCCCCTTATTGGAACCTACCAATAATTTCACCAGGGGCTCTTGCTCATGATTTTGGCGCCGACAAGCGATTGCCCGACGCAGAGTTTCCTACGTTAACAAGAGTTGGTACTTCGTTTAACGCCTTTGCTGAAAGCTTAGTGTACTTTATAAAAGCATTCAACTGGACAAGGTTCAACTTCATTTATGATGGTAATGCAATGTCTGAGGTACTACCGCGATTCTGCTTCCTGGCTGGGAGTGCATTTATTCATTATTCTATGGAGACATTAAAAGACACTGGAACGAAACTGGAGCATGATTTGTCAATGTATAACGACGGAATTAACATTGAAAACTTATTACGAGAGAAAATTGGGAGTAAATTCAGTGGTAAGTCTTGTGCATGGACATCAGTCATTTGCCATGTTGAATAACAAGCATGGGTTAATAAAGTGAAATTGACACATAATCTGAAACTAACACTGAGCATCATTTGACGGTTTGTTGTTTACTTACATATTAGCGTAATGACGTCATGATTGTTGAATATGTGTCAAGCCATTTAGTTCGACGCTGCTAAGGACACAGATTCTAATGAATTCTCGACACAAGAAATTACATATGGATTTCAGAAAACTATGAAACGTTATGGCCCCGACAGAACTGTTTGTTGTACGTCCCACAACTCGCGATCATGTTGTGACCCCCTGTATTTCCACATAGACTCAGAAGTAAACGGAAAGGCGTGTTGAAATTATTTCAGTATATTTACTAATTTATTTTAATTCAAATTCATGTGGTTGCCAGTGTTGCCACATATGTTAATTTATCGGTACCAAAATATTTCTTTGAAGTACTGTGTTGTTGATATTTCTCGATTGTCGGAAGTTGAAATTAGTTTGCCTCTATATAACAAGAATGGGTAGTCGATCTTAAATGAAAAATATATATTTGTTACTAGGAACCAAATCATTTAATGGGATTGGTACTGTTCCTACACGGATTTGCAGGTGGTCAGTAACATTCACGGTTCTATAAATATGGTTGACCACTCAGTGAAGGTTCTAAAAAACCAGGGTCGAATTCCACCAACATTTCTTAGTGCTAAGTAAATACTTAAGGACGAGTTTCGTTAGTCTTTTTTTTCTCTCAAATTAGATACCCAAATATATCATTCCTTAACAATTATTGTTAGTTATTTAAGTAATAATTCATTTCAGCTTAGTTATGTACTTGACTATTTCATAAAATGATAATGGTGGGATGCGTATCTACCTAGTTTAAGATTTGAAGTATTACTTAGCGCTTAGTATTGTTGCTGGAACTCGAGCCAGTTAAGACACAGATTGCAAGCGTTTTCCTAGAAAAAATCTAATTGAAACTTTCTGATAATTGTCACTAGAACATAAGTTTGAAAAGAAAAGCCATTGAATCAACTGTTTAAGTGACAATGACGTAAAAATTATAGCAACATTTAACACGAAGAAGGGGAAAATCAAAACAAATTCACAGCCAGGACCATGAGAAAGCAAATGAACACAAAGCGAGTTTAAGGTCATGACGATGATTATTTCGCGAGAGAGTTGCATTCAATGAGCCTAATTCGAAGTTTATGTTTTATCAGTGAGTGTAAATTCCAAATTAAATACCATTATTTGTGGCCAATTTTGTATTTACGCAAAATTAAATTCCAAGCAATTGACCGTTTGTGAAATTTATGCAATCTTCTGTCTATCTGACGAAACACTCACAGAATTAATTTCATTTAAATGTGCAAAGGCAAACAATTTGCTGAAGATTTTGTAGGGAAAAGATGAAATGAAACTTGATTAAGCTTTTACCGGGAAATAGTTCTATTTGAATTTTATCACTTCTTTGACATTTGTTTGTTTGTTTGTTTGTTTCAGGTTATTGTTTGGTTAAATAAAAAGAAATACTGTTTCGAGAACATTCATATGACGTAAAACTCGTTTAGCGATCACGTGACCACTATAAACTAATATATTTTTGCGAGAGCAAATCTTTGCGATTGGGATTTTACATTCTGTTACGGTCATTTAAATTTCGCGAATATTAATATGTCCATTTGAAACATAACTTCATTGAAAAAATTGCAAATCAAAATAGCTATATAATATTGGATTCTAAATTAATATTTGGTAAATTGTTAAATTTACTAACATATTCATTAAGTATATGTATAGAAATACTGGCATTGTTTTTACTAAATGTATCGGGTATTGATATAACACTAACCAATATACTTATTTCTTTCCATATATGTCTGCTCGGACAGTGGTTTAAGGGTGGTTCGCATTGGGTAGGGTCGGGTTTTTGAGTTTGAGTCTCGTTATTTGCGGGATACTTGTAAATGAATAGGAAATGTTGAAATGGGTTATTGTAGTCTGACATAACTTGGTTTCCAACAGACGTTAACTTTATTTATCGAATTATTCAACCCAAATTAGGATATTGATAGTTGAATAAACAAACCCATGATTCCTAGGGAATCCAATGATCACGTGATCATGTTATATCCAAGTTTGATCATTTGATAATTCGATATCTTGCTTTGAATACACCTGAAAAGCTTTGTAATGTCAAGTAGACACATGGACAATGTATTGTATCAACTCATTTGAATGTGAATTTCGAGGTTTAACATTAAAACATGTACACGGCCAGTAAAACAAATGAACAAATGCAATGCTCATACCAATAAAATAATTCATAGACTTGTTTCTAGCTTCCAACGACCAATAAATCATTCAACACATGCTCTGAAACATTTATTACATTTGTAACAACACCACCGGATTTAAATTACTGAAGTAATGAAAAACGAGACAAATATTCACTCACAAAACCTTTCAATGACATTTTAGAGACAACCGATGGTAAAGTATAGAGAACTGAATCACGCTTACATTATTCTGAAGTTTCTCGTGCTTTCTGGATTCCAAATATCTGCACTGAATGGAAGAAAGACAAAAAAAAAAAAAAAAAAAAAAAATCAAGTTTCCATTAACCATTAAGTCAAAGTTTAAGTGTTTATAAAGAACTTAATATTTATCAAAGAAACTGTAATTCAGTCAGAATTAATACTTTTATAAAAGAAACAGGTCGCATATTTTGACATGCCAATACTATATAAGTTTTCTTTTGAATCAAAAACGTTTGCTTTAAGTTACCAAAATATCTGTAAGTGTATTTTTCTTTTATATTGTTAGGCTTTAAGTACATTTATTTTCAAAATATCATATAAACCATTACACCGTGTGCATTGCAAATCGTCTCTGCGTTTTTGCTAATGCAGAATATATATTTAAAATAACAAAAGATTTGTCAAACCAATTAGTAATTGATTACATCTAAGTAATCCTAAGAGAGTTTGATCACTTGCATCTGTCTTTTAAGATATATTTAATGCACAAAAATATGACTACCAATATGAAGCGATGCTAGCGGTTCTATACAATGCAGATTAACAATTATAAAGGGTTCCTTCAGTATGAGACTTAATTTTCCGAAATCATAGTGGAATGCTTAGTCATGTACACAAAACTTGTACAAGGACTCGTCTGGCTGCAGGTCATGTGTGACGTGTTGCGCTGTGAACCTGCGCAGTCGTCTAATTTTTCAGTACAACTAGCCGCCATTTTACCTGAAAACAACAAGCTTTTTTCGATTGACAGCGTGCGACCAAGCATAGAATATGCAATTGAGCAAGTTTACAAGAGGAATATATTGTCGGAATCTGTTGACATTAATGTCCGTTTTAAAGATTCGCATTGTAACGCAAAAGATGCCCCCGTTGCAGCGTTTCAATTTTACAGCCAAAAGAAGGCAGACGTATTCTTTGGTCCAGTTTGTGATTACAGCGTGGAACCAGTGGCTCAATATTCCCACTACTGGAACATACCTGTCATTTCACCGGGAGCATTTGCTCACGATTTTGGAATCCATAAAACAATTAAGTTTTCAACATTGACACGTATCGGCACAACATTTGATTCTCTGGCCAATGCAATAATAAAAACAGTTTCTGCAAACAAATGGTCAAAGATAAAGCTTATTTACGACATAGATATCATGAGTGGCATTATTCCAAAGTTTTGGTTCCTTGCAGCAAGTGCGGTTGTTCATTATTCCAAAAACTCGACGGAAATAGATTACATCTCGTATAAGCCCGGCTCTGATATCAATAAAATACTGAGAAAAGAAGTAGGAACAGTCTATGGTGGTAAGTGACTCTTCCGATGAATGTTTCTTGATGTTTGGTCTCCATTTTGCAACGTTAAAGTACCAAGGCGAACGCAAATATTTATTAATTTAGAAGGAGACACATCTGACTTTAAGGTCTAAAACTACATATACACGTACTTGGGAAAGCCTTACCGTTTGTTACGTCATACAGTTAACCTCACACGTTGTCTAAAATAGAACATATTCCACCGCCTGTATAACTTAATTGCTCTTCCAGATGTTAATAAACATAAAATTTTGCACTTCAAGTCAAAAATATTTTATCTGATATTAATGTATTATGCTGGTAAAAATGAAGCTTGTTTTGTATTGTGTTTCAGATTCTAATCTCATACACGATTATTCTATGTTCCGCATTTTTAAACGGTCTGAGATTTTGCTTGTCTTGACAAGAATTAGATATTAGTACCAGGTATTTTTATAATCAAAATATAATATATTACACACGTGTTTTACAGGTAATGGTGGTTTTCAATTTGAGATCTGTGTCGAATTATTCCAGATTGCGTTTCGGTTTTAATTCCTGTCAAACGATTACACAAACATGGGAATAAGGCATTCGTTTTAAATTCCGTTAACTAAGTAATGAAATATACTTATCTCAAAACCTAAAATTCAATCATGAAAATCAGAACGCCAAGGTAAAATAACCGATATCAATATTGCATGTTTGTTTTACCCCATTTGATCACAAACATACGAAATGTATACAACTGTAAACATAGTTAAATTCGCTTTACGCTGTGTGTCCCCTAGGAACACATTTATACCTAATTCTATGTCAAGAAGTAATGATTCCTCTCTAAATGTCATCTTTCTCCTTTTAATCAAGCAGCCTGACATTGCTGTATATTTTCTTGGTATCGATTTCAAATTAGAAAAACGAGTAAACGTATCACTGGATGAGTTGAAAATAATCCGTTTCTAGCATGACCGTAAAATGGATATTTTTTTTTTATATATTTCAGTGTAAAATAGCAGAATTGATTTAGTGATGTACCCCTATAGGTTTTCAGCATGAAGGCGAAACATTGATAGCATTTTTGCCAAGAATAAATTGAAGATAAAGCGAATAATAAAATGGTGTGTTACAGTTTTTTGGCTAACATCGAAATTGTCTGTTCGTATAAATGCTTCTTGACAGAAAAATATGCATATATAATAGGTTTCCTTATCCTTTATTTTTATTCACAAAAAGAATATAGTTGCATTTGAAAGTATATGTAAGTGTATAAGTATGAAAAGGAACATAGTTCCATTTGATTAAACGGCTGTAAACTTAGGTATCTTTTCACAAAAGGAACACTGTAAAAGAAACAGTTTCATTTGATAATACAGGTAGCTATAAACTTTCTTAAAGAAACATGGTTACATTTGAAAGTACATGTAGCTATAAACGTATCTGTTGTTGTTGTTTTTTTTTTTTTTGTTTTTTTTTGTTTTTTTTTTCCAAGAAAGGAACAGTTTTCTTTGAAAGTACTTGTAGCTATAAACGTATTTTTTCACAAAAGGAACAGGGTTTCCTTTGAAAGTATACGTAGCTTTAAACCTTCTTTTTTCACAAAAGGAACATAATTTGAAAGCGCATGTAGCTCTAGCGTACCATATTTCTACTTTCCAAAAAGAAACATAGTTTCATTTAAAATTACATGCATCTGTAGAAGAACAGCATTTCCAGCGGAATAAATGTTTAGACATTTGTCTCAAGATTGGTCAAACTGGTTTACTTTCGTGCATATTTGACGCAGAAATGACTAATGATCGCATCATGGACATTTTGAATGCATTTTGAAGATTTCTAATTTCGGGGTTTCCAAGGTAATAAATCATGCAAAGTACCCATACGAGGATTGGTCTTTTGGAATACATTCTGATCTTCTACGTTTTACTTCTTCAAATTTTAAATGCGGACGGTAAATCCAATTATACCCACACGGTAAAAATTGCCGCCTTAATACCAAAAGATTGCCGTTGGATGTTTTGTGAGGACAATGTTCGACCTAGTATTGACTACGCTATCAAACACGTGTTCAGACAGGGCATTCTGTCTGATTCCATTGAGCTCATTGTTAATTACCATGACTCCAAATGCGATGTGCCGTTTGGGCCCCTAGCGGCGTTCGATTTTATAATACAGAAAAACGTGGATGTTTACCTTGGTCCCGTGTGTGATTATAACGTTGCCCCCGTGGCACTCTACGCCCCTTATTGGAATCTTTCTGTGATATCCCCCGGGGCACTCTCGCATGTATTCGGCAGCAACAAATCTTTGCCGGATTCCGAATATCCGTCTCTGACTAGAATTGGGGCTACGTTCGATTCCCTTGCTCGCTGCTTGCTGTCGGCCATTCACTCGCATAAATGGTCAAGTGTCAAGGTCATATATGAGAGTAAAACTGAAAACGTTGAAGTGATTAATAGCTTCTGCTATTTGGCAGGGGAATCCATTAGTGCGATTCTTAAACCAGTACCGGTAAAGGATAGCTTTTTAATTGACGCAAGCAGGAAGGTAGATCTAACTAAAATACTTGTATCTGAGGTTGGAAACACGTATGGCGGTAAGTGACATACTTTCCATATTCTTAATAAATATTTAAATTACATGTAAGTGATGGAAAGTGAGCACAGTATCCCACTGAAAGAGTGTTGGAATATGGCGAATATGTTCGATCTTTATTATAGACAGATTTCAATGAAAGCTTTATAGTCGCATGAGGTGTGACTGACCTTTAAAAACCGGTCCCGGATTCTCAATCTCCATTATTAAGTGCTTGTATAGGGCATCATCCTCAAGTCAAAAAGTAAGTTTTACTCCCAATATTTAAGAAAAATTCTCCATACAAAAGAAAATATTACAGCTAACATAAATAAAAAAAGGTAAAGTGATAGAGAGCGTATTGTATGCGCTTTGATTCCCATTTCAGTTTCACCCAATAACGCTGCTAGACAGAAACTATTTTGTACATTTTTTTTTTATAATTTATGTATTGTATTATTGCCAAAAATTCCCCCGACAAAAAAAACAACAAAAAACGGCACAAACTACTGTTCCCCAAAACTAGGAGGAAGCCCTGGATGAGTTCAATATGAGATTTTTTACCCCATTTGACGAAAAGTTATAGTTGCAGTCACGGATGATCCAAAATTATGCATTTCATCCTTTCGTTTCATTCGATATTTCAGATAATTTATGAGTTTAAAAGTAGGCCAGCAGATTTTATTATCACAATGAAATGTTGAATTATTTTAGTGAAACCTCTTTTATTGGGTGTTGTTTATGACAGATTGTAGCATTACGTGTAAAAATCTCCTCCCGAGGAGGGTACTGTGAATCGTTTGGGATTGCATACTGAGACAAAATCGCAGAAGAATTGGCCGAAAAGGGGGATATGGCGAAAGGCAGGGTAAACAAAAGGTTTTTTTGTTACGACTAATCCTATGTGGTCAAATTTAAGAACTTGTTTGTTTGCCTATTGTGATAAACGTCACACCGACAGTATTTCAGTCATTTTGAGATTATGTCTACGTGAGTCACATCATCCTGACACCGTGCCAACCAGTCCAGGAACTATCCTACAGAATTATAGACTATTTCACTCCGAAATGAGACGTAAACCTAACACTTCCATAACAATCTACATGCTGGTGTATAATTCTACACATTGATCTTTGGGAAATTAACATGTATTTAAGATTTTTCTCTGGGAAATTAGCATGCATTTGAAATTTTTCCCCAGTCACTGATTGGTCAGTTTAAATCAGCCAATTATAACGGATATTATTGACCCTTTGGTGAATTGGTCAAAATACAGAGCGAAAAGCAAGGGAGCTATACGGTACCATGTTTACGCCATTGATAATAATGAATATCAATTTAATATACTTAATATAGTTGCTATCACAAGGAGCATGCGTTATATGGTTTCTAAAACAAGTTTATGAACATTATAATTTTAATTTGGTGGCGATCCACTGAAAGCATTTGTTGTTGTCGGGGACATGTCGCCCCTTCAACAGTATTACAGTCTTAAAGCGACGGTCCAGATAATCAAAGAAGGGATTCACCAAGAGTTTGCAGAAACTACCTTTCTGTTTATCTTAGTACAGTACTTGTACGTTTTGAAGTGGATTTAAAAATCTATCCAACTCAAACTCTTTAGCAATTGATCCAATAAATGTAATTTGAAAGTTATTCAAAAGTATGCTTTACGGTACTTTTTTATATATCCCATTGCAGAGGTTACAGGAAGTGTTTCTCTCGGAGATATCTAAATTAAGCAGGTTACGGTCAACTGGAACATATTTTTGCGGGTATTTTTTCGCGTGATTAGTTATATGTTGCAGTTTATTTATCCGAGATGGATAAATAGAAACAGGAAGTGGAATGCATATATTGTTCATGATAAATCTGTTATGATTTATTCTAAAGATGAATCAGTAAATTAGAAATTATTCATCGGAACTTTGCAATAACCGTTATATTTTTTTTTCTCAATTTATAGAAGGTTACTTAGTAAGATTACAAATAATGTTTATTGTCAAACTACTTTACACTAGGCCTGAAATAAAATATCAAATTATATTTCCAATTTAAAATTTTAAAAAACCGCTAAAGGTTGGCCTAATACAAGTGGCCGCTAATACAGGTTATATATTTCATTTAATGGTGATGAAATATAGTCTTTAGAAATATATATCATTTACCTTACAGAAATAATTTTGCACATTCATGACCAAATAAACAGTAATTGAGCAAAAGCCGTTGCTGCATTAACCTGTATTAGCGGCCATTTGTATTAAGCGGCCAACCTGTATTTAGCGGTTAGTTTTACTATATGCAAACTATAACAACCTTCATTTAGCGACCACCTCTGTAAATCCGCCGATTTATTTTTTCTCTTGACTTACCGCGTAAGGCAGGTATGACAGTATACTCTGAATACAATTTCTAAACGTTTACCAATATGAGAAGAAAGACAATGACACAACATTTTTTTTTAATACACACGTTAATAATAACTAGGTGTCTGTGGTTCCAAAAATAATGTATGTAAAACAATTTATAACATTCTATTGGAATTGATGAATGAATTTACAAAAATAGCCATACTGCTAGCACGAATAATGCCAGCGGCTCTTGTCCGCTTTCACTGGTAACTATCGCCATCGTGTCTTTGTTTTTCCACTCGTATTGAAAAAATATTTAGCTCTAATTTCATAACACAGTCGGTAGTCATCGTCCCACGCGGTCAACTCTACATGACGGTCATTTTCTTTGCAAACTTCACTTGCACTCTTTCTTTTGTAACAATTTTATGCCATTCGAATAACCTCGAAGAAAAAATCTCCGCGTCGCTATTTGAAATGAGTGACTGAACCTCGAGGAATTTTGATTTCTCCCTTGTTCAATTTGTAACTAACAAACGAGTCAATAATTACACGTGGATAACGGGAAATGCATGAGTATTCGGGGATGAAACGGATGTCAGACTTCATAAACTGCCAAATTAAGATGAAATAAAAAATAATAGATTAAAGAAATTTGCGAGCGAACTATCGTATTGGGCTTTTTTTTATGCAAATCCAGACCACAATCTAGTCGGAACAATTTGCCAGCTAAGGAAAACAGTGCACATCAAAACACATTTTCTTAATCAAATCTAATGTATGACCCCACGTAAAAAATGAAAACATTGTGCAGATAAAATATGCAAAGAAAACATTTCAGAAATTGTTTTCAATATGATTTGTTTTTCAGATTGCGTTGATCTTAAAAGTGATTTCTTTAAAAGACAGCAATGATTATGAAATAGCAAACTTTTCATACATCAAGTTTTTTTTTTAAATATATTCATAAAAATAGTAAAAAAAAAAAATTAATTAAAAAAAAATAATCAAAAAAAAAAAAAGGAAATTGAAGAATTTAAAGGAGATGTGATATTAGTATTACAGTATTGATATTTCATACAGATACGTAGACAGAGAGATTGAAGAGGGGGAGAGAGAAGGAGGGGGGAGAGAGGGAGAATCATATACATCAAAGTGGTGCACATAACACTGTACTAACGTCGGCGTGGTATATAATTTAAAGGTATATTTATAAGTAAAGAACTTACCTCTTACCTCTGACCTATTACCTGGTGACAATTCAGGCTTTCTTGTTTTAATATACGTGACAGTTTGTCATTTGTCTAATGCGCTGATTAAAAATAAGGCAAACATTAGTTCTAAAAACAGTTTTTTCTATAACATATATAATTATTTATTTGAGAGTTCGATTTTCAATTCAATTCAATTCAATTCAATTCAATTCAAATCAATTTCAATTCAATTCAATTCAATTCAATTCAATTCAGTTGAATTTGAATTGAATTGAGAGTTCGAAAGTCATTTAGGATTTATTCCTTAACATTGATTGACTTCGGTAGAGTTCATATTATAAGGACTCAGTCAAATTGCATGTGTTCTGATATTTAATAAGCGTAATTTCCTCGATATTCTGCCACCGTCTTAATCAGGATACCGTTTGTTTTCCCGTAAGTGGCTTTGTTTTATTGTTAAGTCGAACGAAACTAATTTTTAAAATTAGATTTCTTATAATCATGAGCAACAAAAGAATCGCACTCGCTTGAATAAATTTTAGCTATTTAACCGTCCGTGTAATCCTTATAAATTGTTTTGATTTTTATCAGAGACCACACCACGTGGTGTACATGTATGACGTCATTTTAGGCTATTACAAGTACATCGCCCATTTACTGTGATATATTTCTTCATCAATTTTATTGGGATATGGCGCATGCGAAATGGATTTTGTGCTCTTATGTTTCTTTTTTAGATCTACAGTCTTTCTTAACATACGGGAAACATTATTAGCGATATCCTATTCCCGATAACACACACATACACACACACACCGCAAAAATTAAGATAAATAAATAAATAAATAAATAAATAAATAAATAAATAAATATTTTCATAATAATGCTCACGAACTCTGAAAGCTGTCTACAAATGTTTTGAAATCATGTACATCTGACAAAAGTATTGCTTGGGCTTATGTGTAGAGCACAGTATTTCGCTTCATTCATTAATGTGATGAAGAAATGAATAAATAAACTCGCAGTCGAGGTGTGATTTAAAATGACATTATTGACCACGTGGTATGGCCAAACAGTTTATGCAGTTTTTCGGCCGTTGACTGTTTTGTTTTCACCGGAATTTCCTGTCTTAACTTTAAGGTGAGGGACACTAAACAGCTGATGAATACTGTAAGTTTTGACTGGTCGACTAAAAAAATCAAAAGTATCCCTCCGGAAAAAAAAAACAGCTTGTTCGCTTTGTATATACTTTCCTAAAAACTCAGTATAATTAATTCAACTACACAAAAATATTTCAAAAGGATGAACATCGCATGTCGGATTTGACACCTTCAGACCCCTTCGTATCCGGAAATCACATATTCCGAAATTGTTAACTGGTCGTTCGTCTGTCCGATCGTCAGCAATTTCATATCCGCTCTATATATTTTGAACGCTTGAAAGACATTTCTAATACTTGGGTCAAATGTCCTCTCATTTAGTTGTAGAATAAACACTAAATACATTTAATGCACCACGGCCGTGCATCTTACAGACATGTCTTGTTTTAGCATGTCATAAAAATATCTGCTATGAAACGCGTTGAAAATACTACACCATAGCGACCAATTATGTCGCGTCACAACAGGGGGAAATAAGAAATTTCCGCACAATCAATAAGAAATAAAGTAGTTTTATGGATTCTCAAAATACATTTCTGAAACAGATAAAAAAAATAAAGGCAGAAAGTGCGAAAGTTCATGTCGCGTTAACTGTTGTATGCGTTCTTGTTGAACATGGCCTTTTTTCAAAAAGAACGATAATGATAATTCAAATAAAACTAAAAGAAAAATTAAGGATACTTTTATTACTGGTTAATACATTATAGAACTGCAGTGTTTACTCACGCACTTCAAATCCATGCAACTATATGTTGTTGTATAGGATTAATAAAATCGTGTCATATGTAATAGTTTCTATAATTGAACTGTTCACATTTTATTTTTTTCTATCGTTTATTTCTTGTTTGTTCGTCTTTGTATTTCCTAAAATGTGATGAACGTAGAAATATGTCACGAATATATTACAAAAACAGAATGTTTGTAAACGATATTGTTTATAAGAAGAAGTATGATGGGTGACAATTACGATGACAATAAAAAAACACAAAAACATTTTTAGAATATTTCGCTCATTGAATCTCTCTCTCTCTCTCTCTCTCTCTCTCTCTCTCTCTATATATATATATATATAAGTTTCAAATTAACAAAATCCACAACGATTATCTTGTGTGTTTTGCTATGAGTGAGATATCTCCTTATTTTAAACTTATTGTGTATTTATTTTACGTCGTTTGGGAAACAAGGTCCTACAATTTAAACTAATCCCTCTCGACGGTTCCTGGGTTGGACCAGTGCTTTTGCGACTGGGTAGGTCATGAAAAATCCTTGCGCTAACGGGATATGAAGCCACAACCTTCGAACCCGCAGTCGGTTATGTTACTACTGGACAAAGGTATCCTTAGATATTTCCATAGTATATCATGGTATCAAAGAAGCTCATCACATACGAGGAATTGAAAATATATCTAAAATGATCATTCTCACCGCAAACCTGTATCCAATTTGGAACATTCTACGATATTGTATTTTCGAAATATTTCTCGAATCCTTATTTTGACTATTTGAATCCGTTAAGTTAGGTCCCGCTGCTAAACATATTGACTTTTACAATTGATTTTAGACTCCCCAGACATTAGTGTTGAAGTTTGAATGTACACAGATATTCCATTTTGTAAGGTTAATTCTGGTTTGATTTAAAACGTTTCCAGTTGCATTCGGATCTAAATGTCTCTCGGACTGCAATATGTTTTGTTATTATGTCCATGAAAACAGGATTAATTTTGTGAAATATGGCGCCAACTTATAAAAAGATGTTTACAGCTAAACAAACATACAGCAAACAACCGTACAGCAAGCAACCGTACAGCAAAAAAAAAAAAAAAAAAAAATAAGACATATTCAGTGGTCTATGTTTTAGATATACGAATGTGACTTATAGGTACGAAAGCCAAATCGTGCCAATAAAAAAAATTCGACATTATATCTCGATTCTTTTTCTCATTTATTATCTCGAAATTCTTTATTTTACTTCAATTTGGCACTCTTGGGCTTCCATATTTATATTTACGTTGTGTGTTTTGTAAGAAGTCATATCTCCTTAATTAAAACATATTTTTCTTACATCGATTGGGAAACAAGTTCCAACAACTTATACTTATACCCCTCGACAGTTCCTGGGTTGGACCAGTACTTCGCACTTTCGTATATAAAAGTGTATTCGGCAGTAAAGATTCTTATTATTTTTTTTATTTATTTATCTATTTATTTATTTTTCGTTTGAGAGGACTTCGAAAAGTTAAACCTTTTTCTTGAACGGTATTTGACTGAATCAATGTTTTATTTGTATCATTTTTGTTTGTTTCTTTTAATGATTACACGTCACACCGACAGTCTTTTAGTCATTTGGAGACTATGTCTACTTTAGCCGAATAACGTGCTGCCACACTGCAGTATCGCGCCGTAAAAACGTGGCATGATGCCACACCAGCCACATTATCCTGACACCGGGCCAACCAGTCCTGGAACTACCCTGCATGTAGACAGCGCATAACTAGTAGCTATCAGTACCATTTTAATATCTTTGGCATGCTACGTTTTGGAATCGAACACATGACCTCCCGATCTCGAGGTGGATGCTCTAATCACTCGCCCATTGGGTAAGGTCTCATTTATAAATGAAATATGAGACCAAAACAATGTAGACGTGTTACTCGTATGGACATTTCTGTTGAAAAGTTATGCTTTGATAATTCATGATGAAACTGGTTTCGGAGTACATTTTTTACACGATTCATCTAAATTGAAGAAGTTCGTGCAAATTTGATCATTAAATTATTGTCTAATATAAAAGCACTTTAAGATAATTATGCTATTTACTCACTGTTGTCGGAGAGGTAAAAACTATGATCGTGCAAGGCACATATGAATAAAGTGTAAATTAATGCCTCTAATGCACTTGTCATTAGGAAATGATACCGTATCGACACCCAGTACGTTTAAGCGCGAACACTATCAGTTTTATGCAGATGGAGATTAAACATTTAAGGAAATTGGAAAAAAAAAGTTTATATTGGATGAATCGGTTTGTGGGATCAAATTTACAAGGAAATATCTATGATAATTATTATGATATTCTGTGTTTATTGGGATTAAAGAAATGGAGGTATAAAGTAATTTAAAAGATTCTACTCGACCGCAATCGACGGAGTGAACATTACTGTAATGAATTGCCAGAGGCTCGCTTAATAACATTTTCATGAACGAGTTAAGTAAAATTTGATATGATATGACATTCATGTCAGATTCTTTTTATCATGTGACCTATACTGACAGTAAATCTTGATTATAACAACAAACAAACAAAACATGATGGAATGCCTGTGAACGGAATTCCTATTGTAATCTACCACCAAGGAAATAGTTCTAAATAATAAGTGAATTTCTCAAATATTTTCAACATCATATGAATAATGCATTTTTTGATGAAAGTTAGTTGCATCCAATACATTTAATCAAGCTGTTCGAGTTCAACTATGCATTTATGTAGAATACATGCGCGTCACGCGGAGTGATGTTATTCGGCCTAAAAGTTATATGTAACGTGTTAAATATATGAAAATATGTAATGGTTATACGAAACCGGAAACAGCTGTCTGAGCACAATGTCATATGATAAAACCATCTATTATTCATACGGAGACAGTGAAACAGATCAGATGTTTAGTTTAAATTTTATTTGTTTTACATCGATTACGAAACAAGTTATTACAACTTATGTTAATCACCCCGATGACTCTGGTGGCGACGTATGTGTTCATTATTGTGGGAGGAAACCGGAAAGTCCGGAGAAACCACGGGTCTGGACTGACGACCACTGTACCTTCTTACGTACGTGACCAGGAATCGAACCCGGGACGCATTGGTGAGAAGCGAGGCGCGTTACTACTACACTATCCACGACACAAGCTGTTTACTCCGTTCGGCCAGAAACAAGTGTCGGCGTGAAATCTAAAATGTTTTGATAAAACAAATATATTAATCAAAGAAACTGTAATTGAGACCGAATATCTTATTATCATTTCATGAATACGAAGCATATATTTTAGCTAGTATGTACGTTTAGCCATTTTCTACCAATGAAAATCGTTCAGATATTCATTTGGTCTTATTTTGAGTCATCATTCATAAACAGGCCAAAAACGGGGTTAGACAGGTACGCTGAAAAACGGTTTTGGTGCCCAAATGTGATTGAATCCTTCATTCATACATATGACAATTGCGTATATAAATATTATAAAATGTACCTCGATGGAATGCCGTCCCGCTCAAAATTCAGAATCGTTTATTTAGTCAATTGCTGTTTAGTTATATGAACATCTATCTACACCGAAACGGGGCTTTGCTCTCTTTCTTCGCGCTTTGTTACATTTGAGGATTAAATTTATTTTGAAATGCAACACAATTCAGCATAATACGCCACTATGAGAAAAGGACCGAGTGACGAGCATAATTATATATATACAAACACGTAATATTTAATTTTCTTTTGAAGTTTTTTATTAAACACCGATTGGAAACAAGATCTGTCAATTTATACTTCTCTATGGTTCCCGGCTTTGACTAGTACTTTACGCTTGTGAAGGTCATTAAAATTCCTTGCCCAAAAGGGGTTCTGTCTACAACCCTCCGCAGTTGGGTTCGTTTATACTTGACCACGGCCTCCTCAATATAAGTAAAAACTAATAACTGAAAACAAATAGTCTAATTAAGAATCTGTATAACCAACCAACCAACCAACCAGCAGCCAGCCAGCCAGCCATCCAACCAACCAACCGGCCAACCAACCAACTGACCGCCCGTCCGTTCGTCCATCCGCCAACATATATGCTCTTACATCAACACATCCAGCAAGTCTTTACGTCACCTCCTTTCTCCCTTGAGAACAAAAATTTCCTCTTCGTTCGTTTAAAGTTTCTTTCAGCCACTACTTTAATCACCTCTAATAAAGGAAGACTTGCCGATTTAAAATCTATGTTTTAGTAATATTTACAATGAGCACACAGCCATTAATCAAAATTGATGAGGCATTATTCTAGGCGCATGATGTTTATGTCCCAAAAATAGGATAAAATGAAGATTATGATTGCAAGTACACGCACGTTTTTAGATGCACCATTAATCATGGTGTCATCTTTGTTAAAAATAATCAACAATCTGCAGAGTAAACGTCTGGCTAGCTAGTTTTAATGAGAACAATGGAATACATTCTGTAAAATTATGTTATCAGTTTGCCGATAACGATACCGTGCTTCATACAACGTAATGGTATGCCTGCAAACGAGGAGTCCTATTGAAGACTAAATGAGTCAACGCAAAGTCTGTCCGTGGATTTGTCGATCGGCGGTTTTCTGTAATATATCTCAAAGGTCCTGTATTTCGGTGGAAAATTTGATATGTATTGTCATCATAGATGGGTGTGTAATTTGCCTTATGCTTTTTACGATGCTCTTCTAACATTGTTCGCACAGTTGTGTGCCCTTGGAGATTATTTATTACGGTGGTGTTAGAGGATAAATGTTTGCCAAAATTACCACATGTTCCTCACAATTTGATTATAGTTGTATAACTTTTGCTGTAAGTTGCAAGTCAGGGGAAATTAAAACTACTGATTTTTTAAGAGAAATAAACCCTTAAGGACTCATATTAGCTTTTGCAAACACTCTTATTGCCGAAAGGTTTAGTATGGTAAACTCAAAAGTCTGTAAATAAAATTCCTGACTCACCCGTGATATTTCATTCTGAAAATATAATGCGGATATAATTAGTCTCTTATGTGTGTATTTTAATTATGTAATTGTATTATAATTAACATGTATTTCTCTTTTATTTTCATATAACATTTAGCATATTTTGACAAAGATAGAACAATTCATACAGAATGACACAATTCAATATAAAGAAGTTGATAGTATTAAATTTATAATTAACATGCATGGATATACCTTTTAATACTTTTTATCATATGACATTATGCTTAAACAGATGTTTCAGGTTTAACCATCACATATTTTCTTCATATATTTTACACGTTACATATTACTTTTAGGCCGAAATACATCACTCCGCGTCACGCTTGTGTACTCTATATATATATGCATAGTGTGTTAAACTCGAACAGCTGGATTTAATGTGTATAATGCAACTAACTTTGATCAAAAAGATGCATTATTCGTATGATATTTAAAATGTATGAGAATTGAGAAATATACAAAATAAATTGTTATTTCCAGTTATTATTTGAAACTATTTTCTTGGTGTTAGATTACAAATAGTAATTCGTTCACAATCCTACATATATGCACCGAGTTGCTGATATTTCATATCATACCAGGACATGTTTCGTTCATATTGGAAGCCATATATAACTGTAAGCACAATCTCCAACGCAGGAGAACTCACACATACCCCTGCGACATTAAGAAAAACAGCCGAGATTTAGCTAAATCACAGGTAACCAATAGCATCATTTTTGGTACATTCCATGGTCACGTGGTAACTCAGTGTGGCAGTGATTGATGCGGAGCCGATTCACTGCGCCGGAGTTCGTCTTATGGGGTTAAGATATATGTAGTCATATTTAGACATTACTTTACTTTATTGCACAAACCGCCGTGTTGCGTTTCTCCGATGGTTCCATTTTCCAAAGATGTAATCCCGTAATCAACGTTTGTTTTATTGAAACTGTTACTCTGTTTAAAGGCATAAAGAGGCCAAATGTTGTTTATAACAATAAAAAAAACACTGCTGTTATTATTATTGAACCAAAAATAGATATTATTGACCCACGTGCTTCTTTCATTCTAGTTGAAAAGATTTGCTACAAAGCTCATAAGTTATTTATCTATAAATAGTGGACAAACTGTTATTCAGTTTTTCAGCATTGGGAGAAAATGTCCGGATACGGAGATTTGTTGCCAGTACAAAGTAATTATGGCTTTCTCGTGGCCATTGTTGATTATTTGCCGGACCCTGTGACCTTATGATTAGAACCTCCCCCCAGGAATCGGAAGGTTGTGCGTTCGATCTCAACTGGCGACTAAATGGCTCTCAGTATAAAATAGTAGTTCCAGGACTGGTCGACCTGCTGTCGAGGTAATGTGACTGGTTGTGGTATCATGCCACATTTCTATGGCTTGATACTGCAGTGTGGTAGCACTATATCTGTCTGAAGTAGACATCGTCTCAAAAATGACTGAAATACTGTCTGTGGGACGACGAAAAAAAAAATCCAACAAAACAAAGAAACATCGTTGATGATATTTAAGAAATAGTTCAAGACGAAATTTCTGCTGGCTTGCTGTAATTTGGCGGTTTTACCCGGATGCATCCGTGCATTCGGGGACTTCTTCCACCTGTAATTAGCTGGACGTCGCTATATGACTGAAATACTGTCGAAGCGACGGTAAACTCAAATAGTCAAGTCAAGTCAAATTTCTGCAATATTTGAGCACGTTACCCATTCAAACAAGTCTTTATACATAAGTGCTGTTGCAATTTGTCTCGTTTTATGGAGAAAATACCTATCAAACAGCTAGCGACACACTGTCGTTAAATAATCACGTTTGACCTCGCTTTGCTTTTGAAAGGCCTATTATTCTTCCAAAAGCATTGTATATTCATCGGATAGAAAAGCTAAGTGTGTGCTACAGATTTGTTACGTTACGAAATGACGACAACATTACTGCATTGCATACATAAAAATAATATTTTATTTTAGATCATTCAGTTGTTTACAAAAATAAATACTTTGCATATTCCGCCTATCTTTGTGTAATTTCCATAGAAAATCCGTTTGTCTCTGTTAAAGAATCAAGAGTGCATACATTGATGATGTAGCTTATAAACAAATTTTGATTCAACGGCGGTGTTTCAAATTCAAATGATTTCCGATGACAGACTGTCTTCGTGAATGCTCGCCAATGCAAAATGTAAACAATGAAATTATTTTGACATCCATCTAAAAAACTAAATTGCGCAAATAATTAACATTTTCAATTCGTTTAACTGTTACTTTACAGGTGATATTTACACATTATGTACCATTTGTGTTAGTCTAAAAATGTCAATGCTATTTTATATTTTACTTTTCATGAAATTGAAACATAATGAAATATAATGGGCTTTAATCGACTGTTGGTTATTTGATATTAAGCAAAATGAATGAACAAATGAAATATAAAGCAGCATTTCGTAGGATCCGTTGTCCGAGACATCATGGCGGCTAATGCAATTGTCCAAGTATGGTTATACAATGTAGGCGTGACCTCGTCTATGAATTACGGTTTACCTTGCGAGAAAAAAAATATTCAGGCGTCGATTTTATAACTTTAAAGAAAATTATTAAAACTATTACGCGTGGTTTCATTGGTCAGCTAGTAGCTGATTAATAATCAATAAAATAGGATTTTTCCAGTTGAAAATCCCACGGTATATACAATGTTGATAACGGTTGGTTCCGACGATGTTTTACAGTACTATGCCATCGAATGCTTTCAATTGAACGTCTCCCTTGCCAGGAGAGACCCATCACAGACATGCTGAAGTAGGTGCTTCCGAACATGTTATCATTGTGTATAGCAAGTAGATTGAAACATGTTTTCAATGAAGTTGGATGCGTCTACAATGGCTGGTTTTGAATATTTCTATTCGTGCAAAGTTGATAAAAGAAAAATAAGGAGGTATGTCTGATAGAGAATGACAAGTATTAATTATGTACAATATAGCTTAAGTGTTTTCTATTTAGATAAATGTTATTGTTGTCTTATAACGCTCAATTAATAATCCCGAGTGAAAGGTAACCTGATTGTTTTAGGTTTCTGATTAGTCTCGGTTCGTAGTTTTAGATTCCTAATTACAGGATTCAGGTTAAATTTTTAATATATCTACACGATATTGTTCTTCATTAACATAGACAAAACGTAAAATAGAATCGCAGATATAAACGTCGGGAGAGGTTATTGCTTTTCTGATTACATCTATAATTAAATCATTAATTAAATTTGATCGTTGGGGTTTTGTTTGAGGTAACAAAATAAAACATCAAAACAATATCTGCTTAAAATACTGACGGCATAATGTCAATATCAATTTGTTTTATGAAACTTTAAACTGATATCAATTTTGCAGATTGCCAGATTGTGAAACTCAGAATGATGTTATTTCAATAAAATGCAGTCTAATACAGATTAAGGAGTCATTACTAGTTGTAGCATTAGAGGAAAAAGAGTGAAGGTTTGCATCTATATATTTCTTAATTTTAGACTTATTTATTTTACGTCGATTGAGAAACACGTTTCTTAAAACTTATATTCATATCTTTTATTGTTATTTCTTGCTGCTAGAATAAACTTGGTACCAAAATATTACATTTTAAACAAGTCACTATGTATATTGAATGTCTGATTGTGGTAATAAATATTTAATTGAAGTAAAAGTCAGCTATTTTTCTCGATTATTATAGTATCACGTATGTGTTTGTGTGTGCGAGTGAGAGAGAGAGAGAGAGAGAGAGAGGAGAGAGAGATCATCGCGAAAAGTTAAAAATGCACTAAATACAGATTTTTTTTATATTTTTTTCGTACATGCATTACAAAATAATTACCAAAACTTTGAAGGATGGTATATCTTAAAAGACTAATTGAATTTCCGTGCATAAGTTAATACCAGATTGTATCATTAATCCACACATCATTGATGGAGATACCCCTAGGGTTGTCATCTTTCTAGGAAAATGTAATTAGTTTGCCAATTATTTATTATATAAATAGTAAAAAATATATAGAATTCTCGAATATTATTCACCCAAACGTTGTCAGTATCTTTTAATCTACTCACATTTTCTAAATTACTCTCATCCGTCATCCGTTTAAAGGATTAATTGATAATGAATTATACTCATGGTCATTCAAACGCTTCAAAGGACTTCAGTGCAAGCGTCCGTTGACTAGGTATTTTTGCTCAAAATCTATAAGGGGCTGACGTTTACTATAAAATTCCCATGATCATTTGATGGATTATTATGTAATGATGGATGGCTTACCGTAATATTTTCTTTTATCACTTCAATCATAATCTTGATCATTCAGATGTTTAAAATGACTTCAGTGCAGATGAAAGCATTTATTTACTTAGAGTTATTTGCCATTTTGCTCTAAGAATATAAAGGCGTGTATTTACTGTAAAATTCCCACAATCATTTGATGTACCATGATATCGCAGTTTATTGGTGGAAAGCATTAAACTGGTATCTCATTCACTTTTTGACATTGTCTCCTTCAAATAAACGCGAAAAAAAAAAAAAAAAAAAAAAAAAAAAAAAAAAAAAAAAAAAAAAAAAAAAACGCCGCATATCGGTTTTTAGCAACGTATCCAGGCAAAACATTTGAAGTATTTGCTTGAGATATTGAGATATCATTTTTTTTTTTACTATTGTGTTACTTCAAAACATCTGAAAAAATTAAAATAACAAATGTGTCCATTAGCTAGTGCTTTAAGCAAAAGAAGAAAAAAATCGCCGATACTGAAAGTGACAATTTGTAACAAAATTATCGGTTCTGTTGAGCATATAAAAAGAAATTTGACCGTTGGTTGGACGTTAAACCGAACAAACGCAAATCGATTTTATTAGAAAGAAAAAAAATGTTCAACGTTGGACAATTTCATACTAAAACGTCCCTCAACGATTTGTCTCCCCTTAAATCATGCATCTACAGATTTGTCAGAAGAAATACTAAAATTGTGTTTGGCACAAATCAATAACAAATTAATTATTGTAATGTTCTTGTCATTATGGGATCAAATCAGTTCGTCAACCGATCCATCAGTCATTCTAATATCGGGTTTTCAGATGAACAGAAAACGTTTTAGAAAATTAGGACTAGTTTCATGGGTGAATTAGAACTCGCATTAAATACGTCTAGAAAACATAAAAAGGGATAGATAGTACAACATGCCTACCAGATAGGATAAGCCAATAGATAAAAAAGGTTAATATCATTTCCTCTCTCCATGTAAGTGTTTGGAATATGACAACAACAACAACAACACAATTACAAGTTCGCCAAATGTCCGTATATCTGTCTAGAAAACACATTTTAACACGGTTGTTGGAATCTGAATCCGTCCGTCCGTCCTCCCGTCCATCCATCCATCCATCCATCCTTCCTTCCATCCTTCCTTCCTTCCTTCCTTCCTTCCTTTCCCTTCCTTCTTTCTTTCTTTCTTTCTTTCTTTCTTTCTTTACATCCAACGTTTTCTTCGCAAGCCGAGATATCTCTCATTTTCCTTTTTTACAGTTATTTTATACATTCTTTTAAATCCATGTTCCATTTAAAGCTTCGTTCAACAAATTTTATCTCCTAATAAACGAAGATTTGCCGACTTGAAATGTATGTTTTGGTAATATTTTTTTCTATTCGCAGTGCACAAACAGCAATGAATCAAACTTGATGAGGCTTTGTTCTCCTGGCATGATGTTTTTGTCCATGAAAATGGTTAAAATGAAAATAATGATCAGAAGGTCATGGACGCTTTCTCTGGATCCATCAATCACTGTATCCACAGCGTTGAAATAATCTATGCCCTGTTAAACAAACGTCTACGTAATAGTGATCGTTTGTATTA
Organism: Solen grandis; assembly: GCA_021229015.1. Classification (NCBI taxonomy): domain Eukaryota; kingdom Metazoa; phylum Mollusca; class Bivalvia; order Adapedonta; family Solenidae; genus Solen; species Solen grandis. Next base: position 2,815,581 of record CM037784.1, on the reverse strand, counting down.
AATATTTATGAAATGCATTGCATGCAACGCGAAGCAGGGCACTGCGATAAATTCACAAGACTTGAAATATAAATGATAACATATTTACAGTTTGTCACGTACGCCATAAAGCATTGCCTTTGACCTCGGTTTTTGGAACCGCTTCCAGTTTGATTGATAGTTTCACGTGATGTTTTAAATAAAATGTTTAAAAAAATACGGTTCAGGGGACGTTGCAAAACATTACATAATCAGTCGCCGCCGTAACAAGCTCGTGCCAAAATTCTCTTAGGTCACGCAGGCACCATGCAGTCATATTTTCTCCACATCAAAATCCTCACGATTCCAATTAAGCAATATGTTTAACATTTTTAACGAAACACAAGCATTTCATTGGATGATGAAAAGCCCATTATGCTTCCAAAATCAGTGTATATTATTTAGACAGAAAATCAAAGTGTGTGCTACAGATTTTTTACGAGATGCAATCTGTACATACTCGCCAATGACATAATGCATAAATAAGATAGACATTATTACTTAAAATCGTTTATTGTTTACAAAAATAACTAATTTGCATATTCTGTATATCTTTGTCCATTATCCATAGACATTCCAAGTGTCTCCGTAAACGAATCACGAGTGCTTAAATTGAAGACGTAGCAGAAAAACAAAAATTAATTGTGATTCGACGACGGTTTTTCAAATTCAAATTATTTCCAATTACAGACTGTCTCGGAATACTCGCCAATACAAAATATAAACAATAGAGTATTTGACATCCATCTAAAATACTAGATAGCGTAATTTGATTAACATTCCCCAAACGTTTAACTGTTATTTTACAACATATAGTTGCTCATTATATACCATTTCTGTTACTCTACACTGTGACATTGTTATTTCATATTTTCTTTTTCATGAAAATTGAATCATTGTGAAATATAATGGGCCTTTAAGTAGAACACTGTGAAGTTGATTGCCTTATTGAAATTGACGGAATTGACATTGCAGTAAAACCATAGTTTAACTTATCTAACGATCATAGCAATGCCATAAAGTATGTTAGGACTAAATGATCATGTCATAGTTAGACAATTGTTTGGTCGATTCGGTGCAAAATAATGATTGGGATGTTGTTATTGCCTTTTTTGTCAATATCCCAATGTCTGTGACAAATATGATTCGTGTTACCGTCATGAAGTTTTTATAGTATTGTTGGTTGGTTTCAGAACAAAATGATGACGTTATTTTACACATGTTCGTGTCCATTTAACGAATGCGACTTTTCTGCGGCCAGCAACTTTTGAATAGCATGCGTGATAAGATGAGTGATTTCTTCACTTGTAAACTTTTAAATATGTTTAAGGGTTATGGGTTATGGGACACATTTAACCTTCTGCTTCCTGTCTTAAAGTTTAACTTATGGGTATTTCTTTCCTTCTTGTTTTATCTTTCTTTCTTTCTTTCTTTCTTTCTTGTACAATACATATATTCGAATGAGATTTTGGACAAGCGATATCAAAATTCTGTTACCCACGGACTTTCTACTAGGGTCGCATTATCCATAGCTTGCTGACATCTGCTTGGGGCCTTACGGGACAAACTACTGCGCCTGTCAGAACTTCATTTCAGGCCACATAACTAATTTTGAAGGTGATAGTTATTAAAACTATGTGAACATTAAGAGTCACGATACGTCATCCCCTTGTCTCTTAATCCGTCCGTTTGCAGGCATAGAAAAAAAAAGACAATGCAAGTCATGATCATGACAAATCCATTAAATTTTAAACATTCACTGCCATTACCGGATTCGCAAAACATAAAATAACTTTTAGAATTCGGAACAAGTTTTGTCGGTTGCTTGATCCAATATCCTGATAGAACCATTTTGTGCGGTTGTTACGCCAATGTTGCAATGTTTTTTGTTTGTTTGTTTTTTTTGTTTTTTTTTTTAAGTTTTTACATAAAGAGAACTGACGCTCCGGTAAAAATTGACAAAAAGAGAGCTAGCTTTTGAAAGACAGGCACTCATAATTCTAACGTTCCCCAAGGACCATAAATCAAAATGGTTTATTTTATTGTTTTGGAAAGGTTAAAACAATTCTTGATGAGCAAAAAACGTATTGATGTTTAGACAATCAAATTTTACCCAATCAATTGTTGATATGGAGTAAATGTTTAAAAAAATGAAATCGAAATTAAAACACTTATCTCGTCATCATTGTCGTCGTCATCATAAAATCAGTAACAAGATCCCATCATCATCATCATCATCATCATCTTCTTCTTCTTCTTCTTCTTCTTCTTCTTCTTCGTCACCATTAGAGAACCCGTGGTCTTTAATAAAAGATAGTTGTCGTCATCAGCAGCAAACAAGGTATCGTCATTATAAGTCACTTTTCAAGCTAGAGAACATTATGCAGAGTCGGCAAGAGCCGGCACGGTTCCAGATACGTTTTTTAATTGCTGAACAGTGTAACAATGTTGTAAATAGACAACATATATTGATACAAGTATGTCTCTCGAAATCTTAAAATGGTCTTTGATAATGATTATGACAAATCTCATTATACAGTCCATTTACGATAATTCGAACGGTCTGCGGACTGACTGAAATGTTCGAAAATTCGTGTCATTCGAATTACCGTGTTGTTTACCTATCGGTGGACATTTTGTGTATTTGTAAGAAATACACGTCGTGATAATCAGTTGGCGTATTATATGCATATTTTGAATCAAGTTTGACGTTTTATGTTTTATCTGCTATATGTTATATTGTGCTTACACAAAGTCAAATATACAGTCACGTGCTCTACCCTTTTCGTACTTATACTTGTCTTGTTAACAATAATAATAACAACATTTGGCTATGGGAACACAGGTTATAAAACAGATAACACCACATTATTGTTTATTTTTACTATTTTTTTATTACATGTACCAGTTACTTACTAGAAATGTAGATCTTCGATTTAGTCCTATTGTAATTATGCAGAAATCACATCCACCATCCAGTACGAAAACCAATAGGTGCGAAAGTCATTTATTGGGACCATCTCAAAATCCATCTTTTTTAGTTAAGTTTTTTAATTGCTGGTTGCCAATGTATTACGGCGCTAAGTGAAGAGGCAAGTACTAGTAGAACATCAAAATGGATATTACACCATTTTCCCGCAATGACAGAGAATCACGCCAGATTTTTTGACACTTGCGTCAAAAGTTCTCCTGTTTTACTGTCATAGATTAAATTTGATATATTTGTATTGTTCCATAATCCAGGACTGTATCGATAAACATACGCTCATTTTGCGGTTAAATCTCTTGGTTCTTTTACATGCCTGGTGAATGGCACCGGTACACGGGATACAGTTTCCTGGGTAGAACCAGTACTGAGTACTCCGAGTTCCGATATCAAACCCAATTTGCCGAGTTCCAGGCATGGGTACATTTGGTTCCAATTTTATACATCTTTGGTTTGACGCGGTCAACGGAGCAAAGTGCCTCGGCTGGGATTTGAGCCCATGACCACGCGGAACGTAAAGCGGACTGAGCTATTGCGCCGGTCCATGACAATCCTCTTTATGAATAAATATATCTTACAGTACTATGATTTATGGAGAAAGAAATTCACTAAGGCTGACAAAACGTACATCAAATATTGCTCTGGACACGGCCAACTCTACGTAATGAAACAAAAGAGCGTACAGCAAGCTAGTGTGAATTATGTCTCAGACTATGCGCAATGTGACACCCCATGGAGGTCTGGTAAGATACTTAAGCACCATCTAACGCCTTGGCCATACAGAACATCGTCATTAAACGATACCCTGTGTCTGTATGGGCACAGGGGCGCCCAATGAGGGGGACATATCATGCTGTGATACACGCAATACTGTGTGGGGATATCATTTCTGTATGAGTTAAGGTAATCCAGTCATTATTAAATTTATACATGGTCCTTAAAATGCTTTAAAAAAAAACTTCAGGGCAGTTGTACGCCTTAAGTGACTTGGAGTTACAGGCACTTTGCTTGAAGTTTGAAAATGCGTGCATTTACTAAAGAATTCCGACTATCACTTGATGGACAACGATCAAAATTAAATGATGGATAGGTTTCCTTAAGATAGGTCAAGACGGGTGCTTATTAGTCCCCTACCGGCGTTGCCGAAGGGGACTATAGGTTTGCACTCTGTCCGTCCGTCAGTTAGACCGTCAGTCACACACATGTTTTCCGGACTTTTATTATACTCGCTTGCAGATATTGATTTAATCTTTGGTATCTAAGTCTACCACATGAGTTAAAGATTTAGTTCGAGTTTCGTTCCGGTCAAATGATATTTGAAGAAATTACGGGCCTTGGAATTAGAAAATTTCTTTAAAATAGCAGTTTTCGGGACTTTTTTTTCTAAACGCTTGCAGATGTTAATCTAATATTTGGTATATGAGTCTACCACCGTTAGTTACAGGTCAAGTTCTAAGAAGGGCGTGAAACAAAACAAAACAGCGTAAATAGGGGCGGGGATATTAGTTTTCTATTTGCCGGTAGGGGGCATAGTATTGCCTAAGCAATACTTTCAGAATGTTTGTTGATCTACCGATGAGTGGTGCAGAGTAGTCGTAGAAACGTCCTGGAATATAACCCTAATATGACAGGATGTTATAACTCGCTAATTATTGCATTAGTCCTGCATTTTACAATGTATGGCCTTATTTTCCTGTCTTTAATATGGTAACAAAGACCTTATAATCTGAAGGAGATCCGCAAGTCAGATATAAAGCAAATTACGAAAAGCTCTCGTTAAGTTACGTGTACGATCATGTGACCACGAGATAACGTGATATGCGTTAAATTGTTCAAATCAGTTTTTAATATACTGAGCTTTCTCTTCATTTTTTTTTTCCAATTTAACCAAATGTATATATGTCATGGATGGAACCCACTCTCAAATTCCATAGTTCACCTGTTAGCTTTTGCAAGCCTGTTACCCGAAACAAACATTATATAATGGCTTAATGCGTCTGCCTGCTATTAGTTACCATGAAACAAAGTTAATGGTCTGAATATTTGTATTACTACACGTTTCCTAAAGACCTCATGCAGTGTTGAAAGCTATGAATAAACGAGTACAAAAAGTGTGTAAAGAATTTCCCAGACAATGGAATTGCTGGTAAATGCAAATAATTGACTACACAATGAACTGAACGGCGTTGATCATTTTTTGAAATAGTTGCTGATGAAATTGAGGGGAACTTTACAATAGAATCTGTCTGTCGCTCTCTATACAGATCACTTCGAATACAGCTCCCCGGTTAGCTCCCTTTGCAGAATATAGCTCTCGTGCTAAATGAGGGCTGTGTTCGGGGTACTCGGGCAGTACAGCGCGGTATACCCCCTTAAAGACCAATATGTGTTTTCAACACGATAATGCACATTTAACTTTTTTTTTTAATTTTAGTTTTCATATAACTTCTGACTGATATATCATTAGTTTTTCAAAGAGTATTCAAGCTTTTTTTTTTTCGTATACAGCTTAAGTGCTTTTCACCGAAAAGAGCTTTCCCGGGGAGCTATATTAGAAGTGAGCTCTATTATAGGGCGCGATAGTGCACTACCTAGCAACACAAGCCTTTAGCAGCTGCATGTACATGCAATGCATAAAAAACACACAGACAGGATAAAATATAAGAAACAGTCCGTAGTGGCTACAGGCGTTGTCTTTATAATCAAATAAAATTTATTACTAAATCAGGACTTGTTGTATACACAGGATGACCAACAGGGATATAATCGGATATCGTCTTGCTATTGTCCGGTACTAATACACATCAAAATATGTGTAACTAGGAGGAAAACACGTATTAAAACAGAATGCGACTTCCACATGCTTTATATATAAATATAGCTTCTGTGTACAGTGTCATGATTTGACCAGTTTAATCCTCGCCTCTCCGATATGCAACAGCGCGATAATTATTGCCCTATCTCATATCAAAAATAAAAAAATAAAAAAATAAATAAATTCGAGATTTCTCAATCCTCGTGAGTTACCGCGTCTTTTTTTTTTAGTTTTTTTTTTTACAAACACCTGCTGCAACAATCCGTCACAATCAGACGGGAGCCATCATTGACATGTTAAAGATAGTCGTTTAGTCGGCGTGCTTGAATACATCATGGTTCAGAACGTGATATATCATTATGTTTCTGTATATAGCAACAGACTTAAGTATGCTATAAATGAAGTTGGATGTGTCTAGGAGGTCTCATTTTTTGGTAATTTGTTCAGAGAAAAAAAGGAAACAATACATATTCTCTATTTGGTTTTGTCTACAAATTAAGTAAAAGTGAGTTCAATTTAGATAGAAATGTATTTGATGCCTTTTTCTGTATATATATGCACTTGGTAATATCTTGTCTGATAAAAAAAGAGGTTATTTTAGCAATGTTGCTTGAAATCTATTCAATGGTAACACCCAGTTAAGCATCGGGCAACATATCGTGGCTATATTTAGACATTAAATGTCCCTTTACTACGCGGAGATATAGTTCCTAATTTTGCTTTCATTCCTATATCATAGTGACATTTAGTTTTATGTTTATTTCAATACGATTAAATTTTATAAATCAAATCTGAATTAAAATGGGTTAAAAACTGAAACATGCCCCAACTTAAATACGATTCGTAAGTAAACTGACAAACCAATCGAAATTAATTTGAAGATACAGTCAAGCCTGTTTTAAGCAGTCAATCAAATGGACAACAAAAATTAACCGCTTAACAGAGATGGCCGCTTGATGGAATTTAAATATATACCAAAATGCGCTAGGTCGGTGATATTGAAACTGACCGCTAAATTCAGGTTGGCCGCTTAATGCAGGGTGTCGTTAATACGGGTTCAGCTGTATTTGAACCCTCATTGGCCTGGATTTCAACAAAGGAAAACACTCTAAAAATATGCCCACCTTAGCAACTGCCGTTAATATATATTCTTTTTTTTTTTTGTAAAATGTTACAACATCGTATTGACAAGATCTTTGTTTTGTTTTGCCATATCATTGTTCACATTATATTGTTAAAGGGAGAAGAACACGATAAGAAATTTCTTTCGTTCTAATCCCTATATTTATTGTATTTCCAATATTGTATTTGATACAATTTAGAAATAAATATGTTTAAACTAACTGCCTAGATAGCTCTGTTGGTAGCTTACTATACGCTGCGCCTCCATGCGGCAATGAGAATTTTGTAAGCAGTCTTTTCACATAAATGACGTGATAATTGTTTCTTGTTAAGACCGTTTTTAACGCATTTAACATTGGGTTTAGTGGCACCGCTTGAAGATTTTAAATTTACTTAAATGTACAAAATAAAAGCATAAATAACATTGCATTAAAAGCCGTGTTATCGCAGCACTATCGGCACTTTGAATTTCTGTCTCTTTAGACGACGAATAAAGAATATTCCCACATAAGAGTGTGAATCCTATGAAATATTTAAAAGAACAACGTGTGTCATAAACACGAAGAACACGGGATGTTGTCTCGAACCGAAGTTTAATTATATAGACCATCTGCTCGAGGAAGTCAAACGGTGTTCTCTAGCATAATTTCCCGTCATATCAATACATCATGATCACCACTTTAAGGTATATTCGTCCAAATAGCCACCATTCCATCGAAGTCATGCGTATTACTTCGCAATATAAGCTTTTAAACTGTCAAACAATAGAAATATTGGGTGCAAATTGACATTCTAGTTATTTAGAGACCTAAGAATTATTTTATCAAAATTGATGATTTTGTTTTCATGAGTTATCTCCCCTGGAAACTTAAAAAAAGTGACTGTGTCCATTTTCCTACGGAAAGATTTAAGGCTTTTTTATGAAAAATCGTGTAATGCATATTTTTATCGTGAGTTTTCTCGAAATTCATATTCACAGAATTTGTATAATAATTTCCTATAGCCTTCAAGGTTAACGCCGTTGAAATATGATACCATATCTAGTCGCTTTATCATGACGTTTATCAAACCAGTCCCGGAACAGCCCTGTCTATACGCTAAGCGCCAAGCAGAGAGCTATCAGTCAGGACAGAAACCACGATATTTTAGGTATTTGCAGATCGTGGATACTGGTAACATCAGACGACACACTAGGTGTTTAGTTCTTACGATGATATTTTAGTGACTAGGTTTGCCATTGTCTGAAATGCGTGTCTAGGCGTTGTATCATGTCACCAGTGCTTTTAGTTTGAAAACGCTGTGGGAGGCATCTTGTTTATTTCTTGTACACAGGGTTATCAATATGATTGATAAACCTCCGGCTAGATGTACAACCAGGCACTGTATTCGTTTGTTTGTTTTTTTTTGTACTTTTACCGAATTCACAGACGTACACTTTTCACGCTTATGTGTGCATTTATTCTTCAATCTCACTAAAATCATATCCTAGTTTGCTCTCCTCTACTTTACGCGATTATGATCTGACAACATCGCATTAGCGGTCACGTCAGATTGACCTTTTAAGTAATTTATATGCAAAAACAAGTGCTCTATTTTAAAGCAATGAAATAGCGCGTTCCTTACTTCGGTAAAACATTTTTCACAGGGTGAGAAAAATGTGCAGCTTGAGCGGGATTCGAACCTGGGGCCTTTTGCGTACAGGGCGAATGCTCTACCGAATGAGGTACCGCTCTACCTAATGAGCTACCCGGCCGCTTAGTTATCTTTCTACCCTATTGTGAAATTGATGCGGTTACTTCTCCATGATATACTGAACAATTCTGTAGACACCGATTTGATTGGATTATACAAAAGTCAATCTGAGACGACCCTCAATACGATGTGGTCAGATCCAGTAAGCATACTGAATCTGATTTTAATGATATTGTGTATTCTTGTGTTTGCAAAATAACATTACTAAAATTGCAATTTGATAACCTTGGTTTCTATAGTGTTTTCTTCATTACCCTGTTTATCCATTAAAAGTATTAGTTGGTAAAGTAAATGTAGGATTATTGAAAATTTATCTAATTAGTAAAATTAAATTATTTCGATTATTTATCAAAAACATGCATTTTATTTCAAAAATAACAGAAAATGTGGATTCAGAATTGAAAGAGGGTTTCTCTGCATCTGACAAAAGAGGTGCTTGAAAAAAAAGCGCTAAACAAATGCTTTTAATTAACGTACGATTAAAACATTAGAATTGCACGTCACTATTGATCAATACGTTTGTTCCTATATTTTCCTGATTTAAAATGTTTTAGAAATAAGACGTTAATAAATAAAGATGCTCACGATACTAAGTTAATTCAGATGGAGTGAAGCATGATTAATGTGAAAGGTGCACTTAAATAAGTAGACAATCGATACAAGCCATGCAAATAGGTTTAATGGAATAGTGGATGTTTAGAATAATGCATGTATGAGAAATGGTACTAACCAACCAAGTGAAACTTTCTGCCCCGAGCTGTAATCGAACTCGAGACCTTTGATAAGCACGCCGGAAAGTCAACCGCATCGCCACAAATGCTACCTCCAAGCGAAGGAAGCACACACGCCATTTTATGACAGTGCATGAACTTCGAACATCCATCATTTCAATAATATCTCCTTTGATCCTTCTGCGGGACTTTCCAAGGGTGTTATCAGTTCTAAAACTCTTATTATTTATATGTGGATTCAGATTAACCTTCAACACACTATAATAACCCAACCGAACTTTAAATAAAAGCTAGGCATGATAGTATGCGGACTGCCAAAACACATCTACGCCCACAATTACGCTTAAATGCCCATTATTCTTCCGAAAGTACCTTGTATTCTTCAGACAGAAAAGCAAAATGTATGTTTCAGTTTTGTTAAGAGAAGCAATCTATACATACTCGTTGACGACAACATTACTTCTGTGCATATGTTATTGTTTACAAAATTACCAGTTTTGCATATTCCACATTTATTTGTCAATTTTCTGGCGTGTTTCATAGACTTCCCGTATTTCTCCGTTAAAGAATCTCTAGTACATAAATTGGTTATTTAGCATAAGAAAAAAATAATAAACAATTGTGATTCGGCGACCATTTTTCAAATCCATATTATATCTGATTATGTACCGTCTTTGGGAAGACTTGCCGATGCAAAATATTAACAATGCCAATATATTGACAGCCATTCGAGTACGAAAAGCTAAATGGTGTAGATTGGTTGACTTTTTTCAGTGCGTTTATTTGTTATTTTACCGCAGATGTCTGTGTCTGGTTACATCTAAAACAATGGGCCACTTCTCAGGACAATCAAACTGGTGTGGTAACATGTCACATTTTCTCGGCCTTTTACCAGTACTCTGCAGAATTATTGTGTTTCTCCAATACACTGACTGTTTGAAATCAGTTTTTTTTTCGGCGTTGCTGAATAAAATTGATTTTGACCTACTTTTTCAACTAATCAAAGGTTGGTATGCAAATGAAGCCAGAGTAAATACAATGCTTTCATTAGCTTGTAATATATAATATGTATAATTTATTTTTTATGATATTTAGGATATTCCAATTTAAAATGGGGGTGTCAGGTTGTATATATCTTACAACTTAATATAACAGGTGTCTTTTTCAATTTAAACGTGAAAGATAACACAATTATGTAAATTTCATACTCCCATATCAATTTAAGAATGCTGCTTTGTCAATATGATTTAAAACAACTAAATAAGAAGCAGGCGTGTGTTTATTTTTAGACGACACTTTCCCCATTATTTGTAAAAGTGGACTCGGTCTTCAGTGGAGCTAACTACTGCGGAGAACTACACGTTATAGTTCACGGTGACTGAACAAATACTAGCATCTGATTGGACGAAAGGAAAATGCCATGTGCTAAGAAACGTTATTAGCACATGGCATTTTCCTCTCGTCCAATCAGGTGCCAGTATTTGTTCATAGTCACCGTGGACTATAACGCGTAGTCCACACTTTTGTAAAAAATCAAAAAGTGTTGACTATGCAAACCACATAACTCACACTTTTGTGACGTTTTGTCGCTAGCGGAGGAAAATAGCTCCGCCCTCGTGACTATATCGTGTAGTTGAAGGCAACTATGAACTAACCTATACTTAGTGTATGCTTCCAACGTGACTGAATGGGCGGAGCTTGTTGCGGCGGCTGATGATGTCATATTTTGCATGTATCCTTATAAAAATGTACCCAATGATACTGACTCTGAACCATCACGTGTACTGTCAATTAAATGGGAGTTGATTCCATAATGCGAGGTCAAAGGCAAAGACGTATGGCGTACGTGACAAACTGTAAATATGTTGTTGTTAATATTTTAAATTTTATGGATTTATCGCGGATTTTCGCTTCTGGTCGCTTGCGATGAATTCCATAAAAATTAAAATATAAACGATATCTAAAACATGTAGGTGTATATCGTGACCGAAGCAGTGTATTCCTCCGCAGAGTATTTATTTATTTATTTGCTCTTGCATTTTGTAACTGAATGCAATCATCATTTCTAAACTATTATAAGAAAATTCATTATCTTTTATGAGATTAATCAAATTTCCTTTTGGGAATTTCTTTTGCGTATTTATACATCTGACGTCAAATTCAAAGAAGCTAAGATTAATTAGATGCCCCAAAGGCAACATGTCGAGCCCGCAAAAGGACACCATATTACAGTTAAAGACAGTTATATACAGTTGGGTTAAAACTCTTGATATCATATAAACCACTTTTATTATTATTACAGAATACTCGCAAAGTAATTCAACTGCAGCCTAATTTTTCACCTTTGACTTCCAGGTATGTCCTTGACCTTTAATCTACAATTCTGGGTCATGAGCGCGACACACCGTCTCAATTACCTTGACATTCGTGCATTTTTTTTAGAATCCCTAGAAGTAACAGTCCGAAGAAGCAAAATAAAAGATGACTCATTTTTGACGTTTGGCCTCAAAGTATGACCTTGACCTTTGAGCTACGAACTTAGTTCTTGTACGCGACACAGCGTCTCACTTGTGTCAAGTTTTTATTGTCTTCCTTTATCCATGGCAAAGTAACAGCCTGGACAAGCAAAATTTAACTCATTTTTGACCTTTAACTTCTAAGTATGACTTGACCTTTAAGCTACGAATCTGGATCCTGTACGCAACACACCGTCTCATTAGCTTGACATTTGTGTCAAGTTTTTTGAATAGCCATCCATCCATGGCAAAGTAACAGCCTGGACAACATACACATACAACGAACTGTCATTGTGACAGTTTAAAAACTGACGATCAAAGCCGACAAGTTTCGTAATAAATATTTTATTTTTGGGGTCATCATTTTTCCGAGAAGGCAGGGGCTTATTTTATATCATTTCAAGTAATTCTTTGATACTTTCAGTAGACGATGATTACCCATGTTATGTCGTCTTTACATGAATCAATTTGTATGAGCATACAGATGCTAAAAAATGTTTGATATTGCTACACTGCGTTAATACTTCTAAAACAAACTTAATGTGACAAAACACTATATCGGCAGCGAATTTGTGTAAGAAATATACTAGTGCCAATGACGAATTGTGAGAGGTGGGGTTAAATCCAAATTGTTACATTTCAGAACCATAACGCAAAATCACGAAGCATATAAGGACACTTACTAAATTAAGTGTTATTACATAGCTTACATTAAAAACGGATAGAATGAAATTATGCCATTTTCCATAACCAGATATTCACTCTGTGTAAAATACAACCACGCAAAGAGAATCTTCAAGTCAATTGACCATACTGGTATACAGTAAGACCTGTACTAGCGGTCACCTGTATTAAGTGGTCAACCTGTATTTAGCGGTCAGTTGCAATATTACCAAACTAGCATTTTGTTATATATGTGAAACCTTCACTCCATAACCTCTGTTAACCGGCCACTTTATCTTGTTCCTTTGACTGGCCGCTTAAGACAGGTACGGCTGTAGTCCCACATCTGCTAAACAGCATGGATACTCGAAATCCGAATCGATCTAATCCATCATTGGTGTAACAAAATACCCCGTACCTACAAAAATGATCACACAATTTGATATTTCCTCTGTCTCGACGGCTCGACAATCCGTCAGCTCACCGTAATCTTGTTTAAGGCCGTGATAGCTTCAAGAAATTCCGAAATATATCCATCTCAAAAGCCGGCTTACTAGGAAGAACTGACGTGTTTGTTTAATGGTCTCCCGCAAATCGAAGTTTTCTACCAGTCGGATTCGAAGAAAGAGAAATAAAGCTCATAAAGCCGCATAGAGGCAAAATAATTTTATATAGTTAAGAATCCAAGACTGGGATATCACTTTTGTATATTCTTTAGAAATATACTTTGACATTGTTTTTTTTTGTAGACAAACAAAACGCTTAGACAATAATATTAGTGAATTCACGTTAACTGTTTTTGTTCGAGGAAGAAATACTGATGATGTCTAGAGGCATTGTTAAACTGTCTTGAGTCAGTTATTGAAACTTATTTCTCGTTAAAGTTCTTTTGTAACTTTAACAATATCGTGTAGTGATGGCACACCAGATTGCGACCTTGTTTTTAGCTGGTCTTAATATCAGTAAGCCCGTCAGCGTTGTTGGTTCTAGTCTCGGCTGGGTCACTTCTGCCTCTCACGTCTGGAATACTACTTGGTTCTCTCTCTCTCCCTCCATCTCTCTCTCTCTCTCTCTCTATCTCTAGCAACACTGCAACGATTACACCAACAACGACGTTAATGTCATTCAGTTACGATGATAAATATCAAGATCGTTAGTTTTATCTTTTAAAGAAGTATAACGTACCAATGCTCTTGTAGGTTCCTAAACGCAGCCTCTCTGTAAAGATTTCAGCCTTGGTTTTATTGTGTCACTTGCTGTAAGCAGTGGTGACATATAGGGACCACTTTTCCGTCGCCTGTCTGTTCGTCTGCCCATTTTCCGCCCCGCTTCAACAGGCGGGGTATGTGCTCAAAAGAACAATATCTTTTCTTTTTTTTCTTTTTTTTTTTTTTTTGGGGGGGGGGGGGGTGTATTTACGTTGTGGCATGCCTATATCATTAACTTCCTCCTGACAGGACAAAATGTATGTCATATGTGATAACTGGAACTAATTATTTGCAACCCTTGAAGGTAGATCAACAAAACCACACAACCTGAAGTGAATAGCGCATTTGAAGAAGTTTTTGTAATTATTGGCGTTTGAAAACGAAAAACGGATTCATTTGTTTATTACATAAAATGACAAATTAAAACAAACGGGAAAGTACTGCATTGGCGTGGCCTAATTTTATCGTAACGAAAAAGGTATGTTCATATTAAAATGATATATTAAGGCAAAGTCCCTGCAATGGTTCCACTACATGTTTGACCTCATGGTTTTTAAAGGAGGTTTCTTTTTGTTTCATTAGGATGCCTTGGTTATCTTGGTATAGGTTAAGTGGTCCAAGACATAGCGGAACCATTACAGGGACTTCACCTTAAATCGTAATAAACATGATGTTGATGAACAGTATTACTAACGCAATTAATGTAAATGATGAAGGTTGTTGGTGCTTATTTTATATAAAAAGCAAAAAATAAAAATAAAAAATAAAAAAAACGAAAAAGAAACAAAACATAGAGATAGATAGATAAAAAATATTTCAATGTTAGTGTAATTAAAGGAATCTCTTTACCTTCAAAAAAATATGTTCCTTTTAAGAAGTATTGTGTCTATTCTTATTAGAATTATCAATGTTCAACATGTGTTAAAGATTTTCATCCAATCGGCAAGTTAGTAGATATATGTTACAGCGAACCCCTAATTGCTTTACAGAGCATGCCCTAAAACTGGTAGAAAAATGGCGACGGTGCACTTACAAAGGAAACGGAATATTATTTAAGACTGATTTACGGTTGGTTTGATGTAAAGCAACACACCGTTATCAGCATATTTATGTATTTATTTATGCAAGAAGTACAAATTATTTTGCGTAGCATCACGAGAGAGCACTTTTGATGTATTGTCAGATACATAATTGGGATCAGACCTCAAAGATATTCGCGCTTTTGCAGTTGCAATTCGTTAATTGTTTTAAAGAAATACATTCATTCTGCTTGTAGGTACATTGCAGTTGGCCTAATAAAAGCTATCATGTATAATTCATTAAGGATTAATGGGACAATCGACCATTTTATAGTTTGACAAGATTCAGTAACTTAATATTATATCTGTTGTTATAATCAATATGTCACTCGATATTAATTTTCATTTCACTAGCATGTGAGTTGTAGAGAAAATAAGAACACCCATTTTCGAGAAGCAAGGGCAATCTGAATATCAAAAGTATTTCAGCTTGTTTTAATCTTTCTCTTGAACTTTATTTCTCAATGTATATAACGCAACTATCATATAATGAACTTTGCATTTGAAAAGTTTCTTAGTTAAAAGGCCTCGATGGGTGTAGTAGTTGATCACTGAAACAATATAATATACACAGGTTGCAAAACAGTAAGAGAAACAAAGACACGAATTCCTGTGTTAATTTGTAAATATTCAAAACAACATTAGCATTCTCATAAAAGAACAAAAAACAAAGAGTCACTTCCACAGAGCACTGTTCTAAACACAAGATTAATTTTAGAATTATGAATGATTCATTAGTTAATGTTAAAAATAAGAGAAACAACGACAAGAAGATTTTGTTTTCAAATTAATGAGAAAACATCTTTTATCGAACTTCAACACGACAGTGCTTGACGATTTTGAGTAACTAAACGGTGCCATGTTGAAGAGAATTACGTTTTTTTAGTTTAAACTTGATTTTTTCCACATTCTTCTGTGATTTCAAAACGTGTCTTTATTTTTATCCTTTCAAATTGACGGCCCAAAAATCGCTACCACAGCAGATGCATCTTTTGAAAATCGAAGTTTAATCGAAACTTTTATTCAATTCTTGTCCGCACTCAGCACGCGAATTCTATAGTAAATGCAAGCCTATATAGACTTTGAGCAAAATTACCCTTGTTACTCCACGTCATTGGATGCTTGCAACTGTACGACGCTTTTCTTTCAGCATTTGAAGAACCGTGTGTATAATTTAAAGATGGATGGATTACCTTAATCACACACAACTAATAATGGGTATTGATGTCTGAGTGGTTAGCGTCCGCACCGTTACCTGGATATCGCTGGTTCGATCCCCACACGTTGCGTTCAGAAGTTGTTGAAATGATAATTGTATTCCCTAAGTGCTTGGCGCTCAGCAATCTATATCTTATATAGTTAAACTTATTCATTTTGTGTCAATTGGAAATCAAAATTCTTGCAATTTATTTCGACGAATGGTCGTGAAAAATCTTGGCTTCAACAGGGTTCGAACCCACTACCTTCGGATTCGCAGTCGGGTATTGTATGTTGCCACTGGACCGCGGCTTCCTCTATTTGTCTGATGTTAGTATAGACAAAACGTCCCCAAGGCGACTGGAAGAAAATAAATGCAATGCAAATAAACAATCAAAAACATTGTAAACCATTGTTTCTAGTCTAGTAAGATTACTTTTGGGAAATTTAAGAACGTACGTAATACATCATTCTAAGTTAGCTTCAGTCTCAAAGACATTTGCTTGAGCTTTTTTTTCTTACCTACAGACAAGTGTAGATCCTTCCGTTTTCAAATACAACGACTTTGATTACCACCTAGAATCAAGGATGCCAGACCGAATCGTCTTATGGTCGCCCAGAGTAATGTCCTCTGTGGTTTTCGCTCTATGCCTGGACCTCTATTATATTTGACAGTTCAGCAGAAACTGTGTTTATATCTAGAATAATTCGTGGCTTGGGATTGTCAAAGATGTCACAATCAACTACGCTAAACAGCCCGGGTCTATTTCGTTTGCCATGTTTACTTCTACATTCTGACGTTAATGTTATGTATGGCTCGGACCACGCCATTTCGTAACCAATGTTTTCAATCTTCTTTCGGACTTGGCATGATCGACACGGAGTCGAGAGTATAGAGAAACACATTTGATAGGAACACTTTATTTAAAGATCACCTCGCGAACAAGACTGCCAAATACAGGTCCATGTTCCTTTTAAATTATGAACATCATAAACAGACCACGTCTGTATACATAGTGCGCGAGTGACTAGAGCGTCCACCCCGGCATTTGGAGATCCGTGGTTCGATCCCCGACTGAGACATACCGAAGTTGTATAAAACGGTACTTGCATAGCTCCCTTGCTTGGCAAAGTAGTTTGCACTGACAGCCCTTATCTGTCTCGTATCATTTCTGACATATTGCATTTGACAGATAGCAAAAAATAAGAGATAATCCATATGTGTACACGTCAAATGCGGGTTTTCCAAAAGATAAATTTTGGAGGGACAATATGAACAGCTTGTTCTGGATCTCTGCTTCGATTCGTAAAAACTGAATTAAAACTTTAAGTCTATTCCATGGTACTCGCTTATTATTCTTTTGTCATAACTTGGAACAAACTCTGTCGGTGGTTAATCAACAGATCCTTTTGTTATACATGTTTATAATAAACTGGGCAAGTCTTCCTTTCAAAGGGAAATTGTATTTGTTATTACCGTTTACTGATCGTTTTTTTTTTTTTTTTTTTTTTTTTTTTAGCAACGTTCATTTGTTACTACATGTTTATTAATTAGCATATGTAATATTAGGAGGTAATATTGTAAATTTTATATAGGGGTTTCACAATTCAGACAATTGTGCAACATGTTGGAAACAGAACTAGTTTAAATTTAGAAATGTAATGATAATAAAACATAGTTGCAAAACATAATTTGTTGATATTAGAATGTGATGTCACTGAAAATATGTTGTCATTTATTACAATTATATTAATTCATTTAATCTTTTTCGATGGATTACCTAGAAATAACAGAAATAATATATCTTGATAATGTCACTGTTTTGAACAGTCGAATTATCAGGAAAACAGTGAAATTATCAAGAACTTGAACCCAACCCTACGTTATAAACTGATAGGAGCGTCTTACGCAAAAAATAACGTCATAAATAACATCATGCACGCGGGGTAATCCCGCCAATTTTGACGTCTTATCTGAACATAAGAGCTTATTTCTGGCCTTCAAAACATTAAACAAAAAGAAAAACTGTTTGTTTTGGTGAAAGGTCGATGTATAATTTCATTTGTGAACATAAAGAGATACATGTAGTTTGATTCAGGCCAATCGATTTCCTTTCATATTATTAATTTGATTAGACACTTTAGCTTGAATAAATTTCCAAACAAATGCATATTCTATCTTTCCAGTGAGGTCTGGTAATTCTCCATTATTCATCAAGCACTGACGACATCGATGATTTAGTGCGTCTCGTTGGTCACGTGGTAAATGAACAAGAGACACATTTCTGATCGTCGAACACGTAATACTTGACGTTCTAAGTGATATATCGCTTCGTAGAGAAAAACATATTTACAACCGCGTTTTCATTGTCGTCCTTGATCATTTCTTTGCGACATTTTCCAATGAAATAAATGTC
>CM037784.1:2746977-2796977 GCA_021229015.1 Solen grandis | reverse complement strand
TTTCTCTTCATATTTTTGGAGGGGAAAAAGATGTATAGGAACATTGTTATTTTTGAATAATTATGGGGGGATCAAAGATGTTCGGCGCAAATGTTTGTCATATCTCTTAAATTGCGAATTGACGTGTAAATAGATGTATATCTACGTCGTAAGGAAAGGTGTTCCTCGTGGTCTATAGTAGATATGCTTGTTTTACTATTACATGTTGAATATTATTGATTTGTGGGGTTATACTATCATTGCGTCAGTGTTTGTGTCATTTAGTGAAATCCAGCTAATAATGGGCGAAGAAAGACCCCCCCCCCCCCCCCGCGCTTGTGTACACAGATGTACTCGATGTACCCGGGTTGAAACATCTACAAAACCATCTATAAGTATTCTCCACTTTAACCCTTTCCCTCATAGAGGATACCATGAAAAGACCTATGCGAACAGCATAAAACCAGATCAGCCTGCTGTTCGCTGCTCCTCAGTGGTCTGGTTATGAGGATTTTACAGTTAAATTTGATAAGGTTTGATTTTGGTTTTCTGCAGATCAGGCTTTATGTGGTACCTACTGAGTGCGTCAAAATGAGTCTATATGAGGAAAAGGGTTAAAAGCTAGTTGATCAGACAGGCGTTTGACGCCAAATCGAAAGAAATTCGGTAGTCTCCGGATGACTCCGTAAATCTTCGTGACTTGAAGACATGCCTAGCGTATACTGATCTATTGTTTACTACAGTTCTGCCCCTTATGAAAGACAAAGTAAGGTACTATACAGAGTCTAAGACAAGTTATGCCGACTGATGGTCCAATTACATCATTAATTCTCGCCGAATGTAAGAAAAAAACATCAATAGGCATCACTCATCTGTAGAAGCGACGAAAACCTTCAAAAATGACATCATTGCAATGGCAGTTGTGAACAGATAATGCATGGAGGCCTTTTGTTATTCTCTTTTTGCCCAAACTGTCAGATAAAAAAAATGCTGCTTCGCATTTTGTTTCACTGCATGGAAAATGGATTAAGTAGGATTTCTATTTTTTTTTTGGGGAAATTTTATCATTATAAATTTCATATTTCACAAATAAAATGTTGAAAGCTACATTTTGCGAAAGAAAAATGTCAATTATAAGTAGTTTCTCTCTCTCTCTGTGTGTGTGTGTGTGTGCGTGTGTGTGTGTGTGTGTGAAATATATCATCCATTGATCACCAAATGGATCTGCCCGTCTGGAAGTTCTTTAAATGTTTTGCTGATGACACTCTTATTCATGTACGTGTGTCTTATACGAAAACAGGAACTGATCAGTGTTACAAAACCGCTTGATATATGACGTCATATCTTTTTCCTTTTTTTTTAAGCGGAAACGTGTACCCTTCCACTAGTCCTTATAACACCTTCAAAGTTTTATGAAATTGCGTTTGATATTGCGACAAGCGCATCAATAATCTTCATCTATTAATTTTTTCCGAATTATGTGTTTAAGGTGAAAGTTTGATCACCAAAGAGTCTAACTTGGTTTGAAAAAAAACAAAAAAACAACAAAAAACGGTATTTCTAGGAGCGTTTCCTTCGAGTCACACAGACGAATTTCATGTTGTGTTTCTCCCATAGTTTTAACCTAGATTTTTAAAATCATTGTTTATTTTTTCCTGCTTGAAAAAGCAACTCTAGTTCATGATGGCGCCGTAAGGTGAATAAGTCGACATTCATTCTACTAAAATGCTCTGTGCAAATAATTCCTTTCAAACCATTTCTCTTCTCGAAATTCCCCTTAAAAGCTAAAGAGCTGTCAGCGAACTTTGTTATTTGATTTTGAGACTCTAAAAGTTCTCCTTTAAGTGAAATAATGCTCAGTGCATCAGTGCGAATTTTCTGTCGAAGAAATTGCTGATTAGGTTTTGGTAAATTAGACGCAGAGACTGCACAAAATAAGGTTCATCAGTAGTAGTTAAGCCGTGATACATAATAAAATGAGTACAACATTTGCTCAGCTCAGAATGAAACTACTCAATGAGTTATTTTCATTTGCGAAACAGGAGTCCGTATCGAGTTGCTTTAACCGACCCAGTGTCACGTTCGTATTGGTAACGTATTGCCACGTGTGTAAGGGTAATCCTATGTCACGTGCGTAAGGTTTTACAGTTGTCATCCGTCGATGCACGTGAGAATTTTCGATGATTTCATTCTCTCTGCAATATTGAAGAATTAAACAAGATTTGCGACATTGGGATACCTTAATCGTGGAACTTCATTTCTAATCTGTTTCAAAACTAATATACAACGCCGTCAACAACAGCACGAGTTGGTATACATGTATTTAAAAACGAGCACAACATTGGAAATTCTCCAGCCATGCTCAAGTTTAAATACATTTATGGAAACAAGTCCTTGGAGGATATCTAATCAGCGTTGAAGACAGTAAACCGAAAATATATCACTTGAAACCCAATGTGTGTTCATAAATTTGGACAGTACGTTGCTTTCTTTTAGATAATTTGAATGTGGGGAATAGTTTCTATATGTTTACGCGATCCCAGAAGGCAACATAAAGTTCCCGCCCCGCAGTTCCGTCGCTGGTGAGTGTTATAAATGTATCATACAAACGTAATTAAAACAAACGTAGGCAAATAATATCAGGGCAGAATTTGGCACATTTACATTTTACAAGTGAACAGTAACCAAACCTTGTGGACTAGTAGATGGATGTCACAGTAAGGCATTCGTCTGTTTTTTCCTACGTAATCTTCAAATGAAATGCTTTCAAAATCTCTGAAAGTTAATATATGGAATTATATTTTGACCATTGGGATTGCAGTAATTTTTAAAATGTTCGATCGGTTTAACTTGTTAAACCTCTAGTTTTAATGGGTATACATTCTACACCTGAAATCATTTTTGTGCGCATGCGTGTAGAGGTGGACACAGTATCGTCAAAACATAATCCCATACGTTAAGTGGGTAAATGTTTGATAGCGAGGATTGAGCATTGAACCGCTCGCTCGTCTGCGCCGAGCTTGAGCGGTTTAATATGTTAAACTCAAGATTACAAGCATTAACCTATACATATTGTATTAAATGATCCGCGAGGTCTAGATATAGATAAAACATGAGTGTTTATGATGCCTACAAGATTTTTGTACATAATGGGCGAAGCTCGCTGCGGTGACGACTGTTTTGCATGTAGCCTTATAAAATATTCACAGTGATACTGACTTTTAGTATCATGTGCACTGTCAATTAAACAGGAGTCGGTTCCATAAAGCAGGGTCAAAAGCAAAGCTGTTTGACGTACGTGACTAACTGTACATATGTTATCGTTTATAATTTAAATTTTATGGATTTATCTCAGCGCTCCGCTTCGCGTTGCTTGTGATAAATTCTATAAAAAAAAAAAAAAAAACATAAACGATAGCTTATTCTTGAAGATATGAGGAGACTGAAATACTGTCGATGGCAAAGAAAATCCCGCGTTAGTAAAGCAATACTTTTAATCATTAAGATGCCTCATAACATAGTGAGACATGTCATTCTGGGATTATTTATACATGTATTTTGACGGAATCTATTGCAATTGAAAGATCATCGGGCGCCTAGGAACACGGCGATATGTATTATATCCCGCCCTGTCATTTGTAGACGCGTTATGTCCCATTATCAACGGTGGTTCATTTATAATTCACGACACGCCAACAGCTTGTCTGCAAATTTATCTGAAAAATTAAATTTCGAATATCAATGTGTCTGAGTGCTACGCCTCTTATTTAGTGATAACTCATGCAAAGCCCTGTAAAGATACCGAGACTTCTCTTGCTTGCTTGAAGGTGTCCTCGGAGAAATGATTAAAGTATGGAAAGATATTACCTTTTTAAATAAATCAAGATTATAAACCCACACCAGATGGGGATCCGTGTATGAGTTGTTTAATTGTTTTAGTCGCTGCATGAGAATCCTTTTGGACTTCATGTAAGGAAGCCTCGTTGTCGTTCGAAAGATCGGTGCTTCTACAAGGTGCAACACGTTTCATCAGCATAAAGTCGCTATATAACGGATATATTGCAGGAACTGTTTATTCGAACAAAACAGCTTAACAATTAGCTCTTTATCGCTGTGCGTTTGCCATTTACTGCTTTTCGCTAAGCCCTTCACCGCTATGTTTTAGCCTTTCACCGCTACATGTTAGCCACTTCCTTTACTTTGCGTTAGCCATCTATCGCTATGTGTAGCCTTTCACCGCTATGTGTTAGCTCGGGGGTGTTTTCTAATTTGCTCATGGTATGATTATTTTAGGTACTTCTTCCGCAGCTTGTGTAATTAGCTGCACGCTTTTGTATCAATACAAAACTATCCCAGTACGGTAATCCACAATCAGCGACCACACCAACAAAGGCAAAGTAATTATGTCAGGATACCGAATTATCGGAAATTTGTATAATTTACAAAGTTTTCAAAAGTTAACATAGGAAGAATGATTACCCATTTCATCATTCTCAGCAAGACTTAGTTTTCCTATTAGTTCTGATATCATTAACATTAGTAGTAGCAGTAGCAGTAGTAGTAGCAGTAGCAGTAGTAGTAGTGTAGAAGTGGAAGTGGTAAATAGTTCTTTCATATTATAACCAGACCGTCACCCGTTGGCCGAGGATAAGATCGCTCGTATAGGGAACGGAAGGTTGTGGGTTTGATCCCAGGCAGGGGTATAACACAATAATTTAAAATGGAACTGGTAGCTCTCCGCTTGGGGCTTAGCGTATATATAAAGGATAGATCCAAGACTGGTTGGCCCGGTGTCAGGATAATGTGACTGGGTGTGGTATCATACCACATGTACACGGCGTGATACTGCATTGTGGCAGCACTATTTCTGTTTCAAGTAGACATAATCTCCAAATTACTAAATACAGTTTCCACATCAATAAATATCCCCGGTTTTGGCTATTTTGAGTTCAAGAGATTTTTACGGAAATCACATAGAAACAAAATTTTCTTTTTTTCTTATATTTTCGTTATATTGCTCAAAAAAAAAAAGAATGCACATAATTAAAAAGCTTTTTCGAGGATAAAATTTTTCTTGTATGTATACATGCACACACAATTAATCCCATTTAGATATACGTATGGGTTTATCCTTAAATAAAACTGTCAGTGTAATTGTTTTGATTATATTGTTTTTAATTTAAGTAAATCAAAGTATTATTTTCATCTTTTAAAGGATTCATCAAAACTTCACAATAAAATGTAGATTTCAGTAAGATAGCCTGAACAGTAAAAGCACAGTGGTGATTATAAAACAGCAAGAATCCTCAGATTTTGGACTGCATTAACGCAACCCAGACAAAATGACTGCCAAACAAGAAATATCTTTAAAAAAAAAGATACTCGGCCGTGGTAACCAGTTTGATGATTAGTGTCTGAATGGTTAAACATGTAATAGATTTTTTTGTTGGTTTAACAGTTGTGCAATTCATGTTTCAGTGCAGCTTTTTGAAATACAGCTGATCCAAATAATTTGTACCAATCTTGGTAGACACTTACAGCCTTAGATTTCGTTTCGTGGGCTAAAAAACGAAACCGGATATAACGTTTTTGTTGAATATAGGATCTGCCAGTGTCGAACAATCAATTCCGAAATCTATGTGTTTCCTATTTTTTAGCGTTTTACTCTTGCAGTTTACCTTAAAAAGGTGCAGTGTCTTACTATTCGAGACAAATCGTTCGCAGGGGAAGAAAACTTCAACTTTTAAAACAAACAAAGATCTAAAGACTCCTTTCTTTTCTTTTGACTAACTTTACAATGACCAATGAGAATTTAGCAAAGTGTATAATAACCAATGAAAAGCCTGCTTTTATTCCGCTTCATTACTGTGTGTTTCACAGGAAGTCAGCGTGAAAATAAACGGCCTTACGGCCGAAAAAGGTGCCCTATCAATGCCTGTGAATCAACACGGGAACTTAAAATAATGTCATCTGGAAATTAACACACCAAACAAACTATGGACAGAAACAGGATCTCTGACCCGAGTAGCCATCTAATATTTGCTATTCCAATACGCTTCCCTTCTACTGTTACTTTCCCTCTGGGGTCTCTATGAACTGATTGACCTATCCTCTCAAAAAGCTCATTGACTTCTCAATATCTCTCGTTAACCCCCTAATGAACACGGTAGAGGTTATCATTTCTGCTGTTAAGCTTTGGATCGTTTACGACAAGCGCTTCCGTGTGTCACATATAGTCAATATAATCTGTTAACAGTCGAATAGTATTTATAACTGGCCGCAACATGTTCGTTATTTAATTTATAGCAATACTTGGAAAATAACCCCCATCTCTCGATCTCTCTCTACTTTTGTAGAAATGTAACTGATCAATTGTGAAATAATAAACGTCAACTACGTTAACATGCTCAATGATAATTTTCTTTCATCCATAATCCTTTTTTTTAGCTGCTCACTGAAAAATGAGTATTACTGTTAAATTTGGTCATTTTAGGGTGTGTCAAGTTACGCTTTTTTCATTAGTCGCATCACATTTTTAAAACCAATCATAAACGCCTTTTTATACAGCTGCCGGACACAGTCATTTTTATGTTTACATGACTTTCGAGCTCCATGCTGAGAGTGTTTAAAAGTCTTTTTGTTTAGTTCTAAATATAAATATAAAGAAATGAACAAAGGATTAACAAAAAAAAAAAAAAAAAAAAAAAAAATAAGTGTTAATTCTTCATACAGGATTGATTTTTGTATTCAAGAAATGGCTTTACTTTATTCAACGTAATTATAAAATCAAAATTAGAAATTCAATCCCTAATGTACCCCTTAAGCTCAAATGGAACATAAATGAGATTTTTAAACAAGCATTTATCACCCAGGATGTTTATGCCAACAGCCAATGCGTCTTCCTAATTATATAATTAAAACAGGGAGAGCTGAAAGTCAGACTTATTACACTTATCAGCAAAACATTAACACGCGTATTTTCCCAAGTATACAAAAATGTGTTTAGCTTTTTTGAATGTCGTTAAAACGCGGTGTTTTTTGGTTATCTCGATCAAAGGAAGATAAAGGATCAGTATTTAGGAACGAGGTTTTCTTTTAGTAGCACATGTACATGTTTTTAAATCACATGTGTGTGTGTGTGTGTGTGTGTGTGTATGTGTGTTTTAAAGAAAATGTGTGTATGAATGTATCCGAAACATACATTTTAAGACAAAATTTAATATTTTCTTGATAATAATTTCATGCATAGACCATAGCTGTGGCATCATCTGAAAAAAATCGTTCCGTTAACAACAATGTTTGACCGCTGCGGGTTCGAATCCTGGCCGCAATGTCTTTTGATTTGTATAAAAAAATAGTTTTGAAGGCTAGTTGGCCCAGTGTCAGGATAATGTGACTGGATATGGTATACCTAATACCTTTGACGTAAAATAACCGCGAGGCAGTGAACTTTTTTTTTTTTTTTTTTGGTATTCATACATTTTTTTTTTTGGTATTCATACATCTTTTTTTTTAGTATTCATACATCTTTTTTTTAGTAATCATACATCTTTTTTTTAGTATTCATACATCTTTTTTTTGTATTCATACATCTTTTTTTTGGTATTCATACATCTTTCCTCCAACATAACCCATCTATGTTTATTTCATTTATTTATTTTTTATATATTACCACCCGAGCTCGAATAAACCGACACATGTTTGTTCCTCGTTTATATTTACCAAATCCACGAACAAGGGATCTTTCACCATAGCACACTAACAATCTATCACAAACTGACGCGAGGATGACATTCGAATTCAATATGTATTCATTCCAAAAAAGACCAAGCCACGGTTTCAACTCAGCAATATAAATACATTCTCCAAAAGTCCTGTCACGAATGCGACCAACGTGTTTATACAGAGATCCAGCGATCAATCTAAAAACAAAATTAAGAATTCTAGTTCCAGGATTTATATGTTCGTTTAGATTTATTGCTTTGACTTTTGACAAATAGATATTGTTCTCTTGTACGCTATGGAACTGACATGGAGGAGGATTTGAATTGTATATGGCCTGTGAATAATATGCAACTGACTTTTTTATATAGGTAATATCTGTGATGTGAGGTCATGAGCTGAGTCCTGTTTTCTGCGAATTAGAAATTCTGCTTTTATTAGATTTCACATTTGCTAAAGCGAAAAGGAATATATGTTGTGCGGAACTATTTTAATTTTAATGGTTAAAACAATGGTCATTAGAAATCGTGTTAGTTGTATGTATTTTGTGGCAAGTTTGACAACATTACTACTTTAAACAATTTTTTTTAGGACCCAGTGGTGCGGTGTTAACTCAGTACGTGACTTGGCTTGACTTGACTATTTAAGTTTACAGTCGCTTCGACAGTATTTCAGTCATATAGCGACATCCAGCTAATTATAGGTGGAGAAAGACCCCGAATGCACGAAGGCAACTGGGTAGAACCACCGACCTACAGCAAATCAGCCGAAAGTCTTCTTCACATGAAAATCCGAATGACCTTGCCAGGATTCGAACCCACGCGGTGAGTTACGTAGTACTACGTGGCTGTGAGTTCAAAAAATATTGGTTCTAACAACGAAGGTGGCAAGTATTATGCAATGTCTTCCCGGGCACCAAATACTGATCCAACCCGGGAACCGTCGAGAGGGATTAGTATAAGCTGGTATTTCTTGTTTTCAAATGGATTTTAAATAAATCTGATATTAAGTCACTCTGAAATTGACTACGGATATTTATTGACAGAAGTAGAAAACTGATAACCTATTCTCATATCCCGTATTTACCACAGACGTTCCGCTTTATCCTGCTACAAGACAAAGTGTATTCCTCTTTGTTCCACGCTTTTATGGGTTTTTTTTAATAATGTTTTTCTAATTCGAAAATAACCTTTTGTTTTCATGTCACAAAAGCCTCCATCTATAACAATCTAAAGCTTTTCTAACGCATAAATAAGAAAACATATGCCAAATGGCATAGTTCATAAATGCTGTGAAAAGATAAACGGATAAATTATACATTTACTAAAATTTACGCGCCTTTGGTCTGCAAGCATTGATCAGGCCTGTCGCTTTCACTTTTCTGACTTGTAGACCATCTCTCTATTTATATCAATACAGCCTTTGCAGAATATGCGAGCCCTTTAACAAATAATAATGGCTGAATACATTTATTGGCAGCAGATATTTCGTGGGCATCCCGGTGACGATGTAATGGCCGAGTTCTCATACAAGCAAGATTGCTTTTCCTGGCCGGCAGCCTATACGGAACATATTTTTCCCTAATCATCGCCACCACTTATAGTGTCTCCTTACAATGTCTGGACTGGTTTTTGCCTGTTATTTCTTTCCAGGGCACATATCAGCTTTATATTGAGCTGTAAGAAAAATATACACAAGATAATGGTATTATACAGAGGTGTCTAGTTAAACAGTGTGGCCAAGGTCGATGATATATTTTTCACCGAGCACTCTAACCTTTGGAATGAAAAAAAAAAGATAAATGGTGTCTATTTCTTTTTTTGTATAAATGGGAAAACAAAATGAATTTATCATATTTGTTACTAAGGGTATTCTATTAAGTTAATTTAACATGGCTGTGTACAATACGGATCTATATTTATACGAGTAAAAAGACTGGAAAATCATATTGGCCATCTGGCCCGTCCAATATGATTTCCCAAGCTGTGCACGCGTCCAGATATGTTTCATATTGTACAGAAAATATGTATAATATCCTTTTTATTCTATACCTAAATATATTCTATAGTGCTCAAAAAAATGTTCACGGGACTGCCCTAACCATCTTTAAAATATGCTACTGTCATTCATATACACATCTGCGTTTCATTTTACAGTGAATACATTGCACATTTC
This sequence comes from Solen grandis, assembly GCA_021229015.1. Taxonomy (NCBI): domain Eukaryota; kingdom Metazoa; phylum Mollusca; class Bivalvia; order Adapedonta; family Solenidae; genus Solen; species Solen grandis. Next base: position 2,787,101 of record CM037784.1, on the reverse strand, counting down.
TCAATAGCTTAAGTCATTTATTTAAGAAACAGACAGTATTTTAACTTTTGTTTATACAAATGGCAGTATTGTTCCAATGATTATAGAAGCTTTTCTAAAGCGCCTGTCAATTTAGACTTTCATTCTGAAACTTTGAATACTTTTTAATATGCGATTTTTTTAAGCGCGTGCGTCCAGATACGGGAGATATTGTACGGTCACGTGATATGTTTCGTTTTTTCCACGTCTTAACATGTTCGTTTCGGTTAATCGTTTCTTTTTGCCTTTCCGTTTTTATCATAAGTTGTGATTACATTTTGATGATAGCATCATTATATTTCATTAATTATTACTGTTATTATATTAGTATTAATTATTTTGAATATCTCATTTCATGTTAAGTAAAGTCAACATTATATCTATATTTAATGCATTTACAAAAAAATAAATAAATAAAAATAACATTTAAAAAAGAAGAAAAAAAAGAAAAGAAAGTTACAAAATCAAAACTTCATTACAAATAATAACAACAAGACCTGGATCTTCTCTTGGGTTAAATATATGTTAGGCCATTCTGGTATACGTGTATGAACATGGGTAAATATCTATTAATTTAGGGTTGGAAAAGAACCTTTAGCAATGAAGCAACCATCAAATATGCGCTAGTCAGTCACTGTTTTCAGACATTCTTCTTTCCTACATGTATAATAATCAATAATCAATAGGGAGCCTAGATTTTGTCACCGAACTGAAAACAATTGTGACACAAAATGAAGCTGAAAGTGGGAAATCTAACAATGCCATTGTCACCAAATTGGACATGACTTAATGTTAACGGCGCTCAGTCTTGTTTGGCTTGAACTAATTGGAATTTATAGCTGGACGTTTTGCGGAAAAGACTCTTGACTGACAAACGCCATGCTTTGTATGGATTCATGCTTTTTTTATCCGCGAAAACTTGTCATTTTTTGAGGCTACACTTTCTTTTCATTATGTTTGATAACATTTACCGTAATTTATAACCTATATAGTTGCTATGCATACTGAAGTGTATGTGATAGAAAGCCTTTTCATTTTACAGCCCTTGAAAGACTATGTAACATCATTCATCAAGTAATTTTATTCAATGTTATATAATTCAAATGAACTTGTCCTGACCTCAAAGCGAACAAAGTTGCTATTGTATGGAGAAATATCTTAATAGATTCTATGCCAATTAGCACTCGCCCATTTTTTTTGATTTTTTTTTTTTGAATATATCTTTTTTGTACATTTCAAAAATTAAAATGAAAGGCAATCTATTGAAATTAATCTCTGACGTGTGACTTCTATGTTATATATTTATTTATCATATTAGAAAGAAACGCATTCTAACAGTCAGTTCTACGTAACATTAAAACATGCACATGACTAAATTGGTTAAAACTATTACTTAAATACATATTTTTTTAGAAAAAAAGTTTTCGGTTATGCTATGTAACAAACTCGACCCAGGCCAGACTCAAACCTAGTCAGCCGTCACTCTATGGCTCAGTGATTAGAGCATTGGACTTGCACGCCGGCGAACCTGGTTCGAACCTGGGCCGGGTCGAGTTTGCTACACTAATAATATTTATTTAAAAAAATAATAAATATGAAATGAATATCAAACTTTAAGTTTTTCTTAGCGCTATGACTTGTTTGCTGATTTCGATTGTATGTTTTAAGTTCCTCATGTCTTCAGCATAATACTCTGTTATAGTTTCCCAATAACCATTGTTTAATTACTCGGGCATATTTTCCGACGAGAAATGTTTCTGAGTATGATTTATGGTATGATAGATATGCACCATTCACTTTAAACCGTTGCAAGTGAAAATTCGCGTGCCTTTGTCTATTTACGATTCTTTTATACTAATGTTTATGTAAAACAAAATGGATGCATTTTCTTGTTCAAAAGATAGACATATTATAATCTTAACGTGTCATTTTCAATTCCGCTTGAAATGCGTTTTCTCTTTAAACTACTCTACTTTTTAATAAACTTCTAAAATGTACATAAGGCAAAACTAAAAGGAGCTTCTAGTGGCGCCAATCTTAAGAAATATCGGCATACATACATTTGACTGGAAAGTACATTTCTGACATGTGGCAGTTTCAGAAAATTACATGTCTCCAGCTGAGAACTACATCCTTGAATGGTTTTTTTTTTTTTTTTTTTTTTTTTGTCAAAATGAACTTAAGTCAATATGGACGACTACGGGTCGGAAGATTATATAAGAACGCCGGTGATTGTCTATAACTAAATATTCAGTCGATAAAAAGACGTACAGGAACGATACAAGTCTGTCAGAACAATTGATATTTGTTTTGTCAGTAAGTCGAAAGAAATGATTACATTCAAAGCGGGATTATATTAAGTTTTCCAACCAGACTCCTAGACTGTTCTTCAACTTCATTTGTTTACTTTGGACATGCGTATGCCTCACAAACAAGCATCTGTTGGAGACTGCATTTGTCCGCAGATATTTCCTTTAAAATCAGTTCGCCGAAATTCGACTTATGTCCTTGAATCTTTTCTCAATATTATTCAGGAGTGTTAAACGTATTGATCTTTTTTATCATAATCACGTCAATGTGAATGGGTTTTGAAGAGATTACGAATCGGAAAATTTAAAATAATCCATTAAAATATAATCATGGTCCTTCAGATGCTTAAAGAGACTCCAGCGCAGATGCAAACATCCACTGACTTGGACTCATAAGCTATTTTTGTCTAAGTCTATAAAGGCTTTCATTTACTATACAACTCTCACAACCACTTGATGAACCATGATCACAAATTACTGTTGAAAAAAAAAAGTATTTTCAATCATCTATTAACCTTCACTTTGTCAGTCGAGGGAACAAGAGAAAGTCACCGCTTTTGTTAATATAAACAAAATGCTATAATTTGGTAATATTAAAACTGACCGCTAAATGAAGGTTGGTAGCTGTAAACAGGTGGCCGCTAATACAGGTTCAACTATATATTGTCAGTAAGTATTTATATGCTAACAACTTTTTTAGCGGCCCTGAAGAAGTGTATTCACCGTTTGCTGAAGCAGCAGGAAGTATTTAAGTAAAGAGTGTGCTTGTGAAATTTGGAGGCGACAGACAGAATTAAATTAAAAAAATATTTAGGGCTACCGTTACAAATGTAACACTGTTTGTAGATTTGGCGTATGGGTTCATACATCCTCCTATCGAAAACCCCAGTCGAGCATTGGTCAAATGTATAAACAAGGCCACTCATAATACTACCAGTACTAAACAAATTGACATCTTTTCACAGATATCCGCTGATTTTGATCGTATTACCAATTTGTAAAAGCAGCAATTTGTCAACTATGATTTATTAATATCTTTAACATGCACATCCTGTTACTAGATGCGCAAACCAACAATCAGAAGTTGAATATAGATATGTTTCGATATATTGTTCGATCTTAAAACAAAAACCTATATAGACGCCCTTTTATCACGACAATTTTGCCACTAGCTGAAATAAATTATACATTGATTTTGCCGCGTGAAATTATAAAGAAACTTGCGTTTTTACACCATGTCAGCGGTCAAAACACCGTGGAAAATGATTAGACGGAAGCACCAGTAAATAAAACATAATGGTGATGAAAAACTATCATCTCTCCGAGCTAGCATGGTTTTCCCACATTCGACGTATAAAAAGGTCACGAAGCAGACGACATTTTCCTCTTACGTAACAAGAATATCTATCTGTTCTACTCTCAGTATGATGTCTTTTTTTCCTTAAGGATTCTCTCCACATCTTGTCTGGCACATTGTCCGGTAAGACTTGTTCTATGTCTGACGAAGTGTTACAATATATGTTAAATATCTTTGTGAAATTGACACTTCCCCTCGGCCGAGTACAAAGTTTGGTAAATATCAGCAAATCTCCATCCATCAATACACTGTGACCAAGAGGTCGTGGGAAATGTATAGTAAATGCAAGCCTTCATATACTTTGGGCAAAAGAGCATGTAACTCCAAGTCGGTATATGAGTGCTCCAGCGTTGAAGTCTTTTAAGCACTTGAACGATCATGATTATGAATGTCGAATGTATGTGTTGTCATGCTGCAAGCTTCAGCCATTACGATACGGAACACGTACAATGCAAGATATTTGCTGATCGTTCAGAAATTTGTTGATCATTATTGATATGTGTTTTTTCTTTCTATATATGTATAAATAATTCATTACTGTCTGGTTATTGAAATATGGATAAAATACCATTGTCACACATCAAGAGAACTGTTAGTGTTTATTACAATCACACAATCTGCTATGGGATATGGAGAATTACGTGACAAAACATCTAAAATTCTTCAGGAAGAACTATTTGACAAACACATTTGCATGTAGCTTTAATATCAGTTTCGTGCAATTCCAGGACTAGTAGATATTTTTTTTAAAAAATGATTTAACTTGTGTGCATGCCATTTATCTACGGTGTGGTATCGCAACGAGAAATAATTAACGTTGATAAATCTTATGGTCCGACTCCTATGTATGTCAAAATATTGACTAACTGTGAGCCAAATAACATCTTTGTATTTTTTTTCTTTTGCTATATATTCATATATTGATATATAAATATTGCATATCTTGGTAAGGTATCCGGTTGCGGATCGAAAGATTGTGGGTTTGGAGCCCGTTGGGGGCTTTTGGGGATTTGCAAGGGTTTTCTATGAATTACTCATGCGCTAAATACTGGTCCAACCCAGAATTCGCCGAGAGGGATTATTTTAAGTTACACCCTTGACGCTAAACTTACTTAGTTTAAGCCGTAAACTGGTATGATTATAAAAGATACAGTTGAACCTGTAATAGCGGTCACCTGTATTAAGCGGTCAATCTGCATTAAGCGGTCATATTTAATGTAACCACACTAGTAAATAAAACTGTAACCTTCTTTTAGCGACCACCTCTATTAAGCGGTCACTTTCTCTTGTTATCTTGACTGACCGCTTATGGCAGGTTTGACTGTATACCGCATTAAGACAATACTAGTGAAGCTAATGGATCGTGTGCAGAATGTTTCCAGATATGTAAAAAGACGTGTTACTCGTGAGACTAGAATGTATCAGTCTATTGTAGACAGGGATTTTAAAAAACATCAACGTTCAGGAAGCAAAAGCCGTTATCTTAAAACGATAGTGTTAATGCATATGGGAACATTGGCACTAAACGGCAAGTTCACCAATCTCGAAAGCCGTTGAATAGCGTCATTTGATGTCATACAAAATGGCGCCTGTGAAGACTAGTTCAGTGTTAACTTCCGGACATTATATGTCTGAATATGGTTCTTAGAGATAAAAAAAATGGCTGTGAAAGTATATTCCAGTTATTATTATTTTTTTCCAATTTAAAAAAACAACAACATTTCTTAGGAATGTCGGCCGTGTAAAATTTCTATTTATTACTACAATTCGTTCTTTCTTTTGAAACATGACATACGCATGATGCAATATTGCATGTACAGGAAGCACGCGCTAATGTTCTTCGTTCTAGGACCCGTCGTATTTAGCAATTAATCAAAATTTCAGTGACGGTTGCATATCCCTTGAAAACCTTTTTAACAGTTCTAAAGCCTGCTTAAGAGTGAACAAAACAAGTGTTTATTTCGTTCTTGGAAACTTTCACAAGTTTATAGCTTTTCTCTCTCTCGTTTTTAATACATCGTAGATATTAAACTGTCAAATCTGTGTTATGTCTTTCCGTTAGAAAATCTTTATATGACAAGTTGGTTTGTTGTATTTGTAGTTTTAATAATTTGGAGACATACGGATTTGTTTATGGCTTATATTCTTAAAATCGAAAATGTTATTTCTTCCCCAATTTATGTATCTATTTTGATGTTATAAAATAATGGAAACCCGCACAGTTGTAAATAATTGCACAGCAAAACGTTGTTTCTGGGAACTTAAAATTTTAACAATTGATTCTCCAATATGAATGAAATATTTAACGATAAACGGGCTAAGCATTCTGATATTCTTGTTTCCTTTACTGAAGAAATAAATTTTAGTAATACTTGATATTTCTATTTTTTTCCCCATTTTTTCAATGTATTTGTAGTTACAATGTATGATAACATTGGCAGAATACTCGTTTTTCCATGTGTTTATGTTGCCTTTGTCTTTATCGATCAGTTTTATGGCTAAAGCGTCCAATTAGGAAATGATTTATTTATATGTCCATCAATGTCTAAATATCTTTGAACGGTCTTTTGATGTCGACAATCGTCTGGGAAGCATATTAAAGCAAGCTATAAGTCACTTTGAATTTAAAATAATGACCAATGCCCGATTGTGAAGGACCGGAAGTGACAAGCGGGATGTCAATGGAATTTCTATCTAGAAATATTTGGCTTTTAGTCAAATCTTAAAAATAATGAGGCATGTTTATTATTTGACGTTACGCGTAGGTCTGGAAGGACAGGTAGAGGGTAGCAATTTTTTTGTGATATTACAAACATAACAGTATAAAGACGCTATACGGAGATCCTTGCTTGTACAGTTCATCTGTGTTTATTATTATTGTTATTATTTTTATTATAATTATTATTATTACATCGGTATAACACCTCCAGTTTCCGGGACGGACGCTTGATTTTAAGTATCATGACTGGTTATGATATATAATACCACGTTTTTAGTGATCTCTCCATGTCAATGGAATATCTACATAATTTATTTGGTTTAGAAGTACATGAAATAATGATGTTAGGACGTACAACCAAATTCATACGCAAACAATATTTCTTAATAAAACAAACAATGCTGCATAGAGCAAAATATTTGTCATGAATGACTCATTGTGCCATATAAATATATATACTTACATCCGTATAAATAATTAATGTTTGACCTTATTTTGTTTTCCTTTTTAAAAGAAAATAATAATTTTTGCATTAAGGCGTCTGTCACAATGTTTATATGTTCAGTCTCTTTTTGAATTAATTTTCTTTCGGGTTCTATTTTCGTTAAACAATCAGTTTTCCTCCCAAAATCTATCTGCAAATCATACTTTTTGACAACAGCAAGCAAAATGCAAATATAAGAGAAATACAGGAGTTTTAAGGAATTCCCCTCGGATACTTTTTAACAGAGTGTGTATGATTGAAATCCCACGGGAATATCAGCCTGTCCCAACCTCATATAAATGTAAATACGAAGCGCATGAGAAAATCTCGTAAGGCAGTGTCTGTGAAAATGTAGATTACATAAGTTATCCAATCTTTGACAGTATAGTATTTTATTTTCGCGGAATGCGATGGTTGATTACGTAGCTGCTGTGAAAAAATCTCTCTCTCTCTCTTTGCCTCTCCGAAACTATCGTCTATAACAGCAAAAGATCCTCTGGGCTGATTGTTTAGAGCATCAGTCACCATGATATGTTGCAGATGTAAAAATGGCACCTCTTATAATGTGGAGGATAAAACATTGGCATTTTACAAATACAACCCAGGTTCGATCCAAGGTTCGGTCCGCGTTGAATAGGTCGACCGTTCGGACAAAATGGTTTTCTCCTGGAACTCCGGTTTCCTCCCACACCAAGAACTGCGGAGACTTTCATAGGCGATGTCACGTTCTGTCCAATTGTAATGATAAAAAAAAAAAAAAAAAAAAAAAAAAAAAAAAACGGCGCCCTGTATTAAAGAGTAATAATCCACCATCAGAATAAAGTATCATGTTTTTATCTAGATTTCCCTAATTATTCAGACATTATACCTAAATGACCAAATTCCTGGCGGTGTGACATTAAATCCAATCCAACAATCCCCGAATAAATATGTATGCCTTTTTTCGACTTGCTGCTGATTTACATACTTACAACTTATGTTTGTTCTATATGTCACGTCACTCTTACCTTCCCAGTGATTTACAGTGATTTACTCTGATTTAACACGGCGACATTTTGCAGCAATATTCATAACATCAACGGAATTTAAAGTCAATCCTTACTCTTCCTTGTTGACGTTTAAAGTCACGCCATTTGATACTCCTCGTACTTCATTTAACATTGATATAACATGTTCGTGAAGTTAGCGGCCTGGCGGCGTGAAGTTAGCGGCCTGGCGGCGTGAAGTTAGCGCCAGTGCGCCAAGTCGCAAACTTCACGAACATTGAAATAAGATGTTCGTGAAGATATCGGCCTGGCGGCGTGAAGTTAGCGCCAGTGCGTCAAGTCGCTAACTTCACGAACATTGAAATAAGATGTTCGTGAAGTTAGCGGCCTGGCGGCGTGAAGTTAGCGCCAGTGCGCCAAGTCGCTAACTTCACGAACGTTGATATAACTTTATTCTTGAAGCATTATTGGACACCAGAAAGAGGCTATTGTTGTATGAAGTCCGAATATATCACTGTTCCCAATGTGGTGTAAAAAAATGAATTTAAGAGTTACATTGAAAATATGCATCATTTGAAACTTTCGCTTCAGAATAATATGCTCAATTATACGATAACTGTTGTTAATATTTTAAAACGTCTGTTGTCACTATGGATTGTACCTATTACATATTTCCATCATCTGTGTATTTATATACATTGTATATGAATTACTAGTTAGCGCACAAGTATAAAAAATGTCCAGCTACAGATCAGATAAAAAAAATCTTGTTAGAGAGACCCCATACAGACTACCTCCAGATTCCTTGGACCTGAATAAAACTTTTAGCGGCGGCCATTATTTCAAGACAATCTGTACGGCCATATTACTACACATTCTTTGGCCATATTTATCACTCGCAGACCTACTGAAAAAAAAAAGAAAAACATAACATAGATTCAACAACATTCGCTCTAAATTCTAGAAATGATGTACGGCGTTTTTGCACATTTCTCAGACATAACAAACGCCCGCCGATCATAAGTAATGACGCGCGTGCATGTTAGAGATTCCATTTCCGGTGACCCCGAAATGAAAGAGAGCTACACTTACAGTAAAATATTCAATTAAATGTTATCCGTTATGCCCGGAAATGGAACATTACCGTCGGCGGTATAATGTCAAAGGTTACTTTATTGTACAAGCATTAATCTGTCGTATTGAATCGAGGGACTCATTTTGCCTTGTTCAAAGGAATATCAATAAAGTATTATTTGTAAATCATTCTGTCCCTTGAAAACATGGTTGTTAACTTCGGATGACATTCACAATATTACATTATAAATTGTGTTGCGTGAAATATCAACAGTTCCAGAAATTGTGATACAATTACAAGTTTTCAAAAACCGGTCCCAGTGGTCTTGTGCTCGGAGTGTCCGTACGGAATTAAGAGGTCGTAAATTCGAATCTTAAACATGGTACAAGTAAAGCTTTATTGCTTGACACTTAGCATACATGTAAGGGTATTTCCAGGGAGGGTTGGCTCGGTGTCAGGATAACGTGACTAGTGTGGCATCATGTCATATGTCTAGAGTTTGACACTGCTGAGTGGCAGCACTATATATGTCTCATGTAGACATAGCCTTCAAATGACTGAAAATCGGTTAGAGGGACGTTAGGAAAGTTTCAAAGTCACTAAATGTACCCAATATGGTATGTCGCGGTCGGTGATAGAACCCACGACCTCCCGCTACCGAGGTGGGCGCTCTAAGCACTCCGCCACCGGGAACGGTGAAGAAATATATGGACTTCTGTGGGTGAGGTATTAAACCCAAGTAAACATATAAACTGCAAACTAGCAGATTCGGTGATTGACAAAAAGAATAAAGAGTTTTAAACCCCAATTAAGTGATACAGATAAAACAAAACATCAGTTACATGATAACACTTGAATACTAGATTTATGACAGAATATCTGATAAGCAAGACCAAATAAAGACATAAAGAGGTCTGATTTAGTGATATTAACATTCTGTCAGGCTTTATCATCTAGTAGCCAAAGGTCTTTTGAGAATACGGCGATCAAAACCACCTCGGAAATCTGTATGTCTTTTTTTTATTACATGTGATCACTGCCGATTTAAACAACGAAAATTTTATTACTGAAAACCTCACTCAGACATGAAATCCCATAGAGAGGAGGATTGTAAAGTCTTGGAAGTTTTCAGACGGCTATACAGGGAGTTTGATGTACGAGATTACCGCATGCAAACGTCCGATCAAGTTGAGTTACCGCGAGCATCAAGGGACGTGAAGGAATCTGGAAGATTGGAGTTTAACGGAGCGTTACAAGACCTTTGTGGGGGACACTCTAATGAGACAAATATTGCAAGTAATCCTTGAAAAGATCCAGACAAGACGGTGTCATCTGTTCATGATATATCAGGATTACTCATACTTTCACCAGTGTAAACCCTTTTTATAAAGTTGATAAAATATGGTCTGCAGCCGAATTTTATTCTGAAAGTCAGAGTTTCTTCCTCATTCGACTTTTGATTATTCAAATGCCAAACACATTATTTTTACCGGTATCTTAAACAATGCTTAGCAGGCAATGTCGTTTTTCAAAAGAAAACATTTGACATGGCGACTGTTTGGCAATTCTGTCCAGTCGATGTGCTATTATGTTTATGGTCTTCCCTATTTTCTTCAGGTTCAGTGTATGAAAAAATGCACAGTAGTGCACACGTCTACGGTTTGGGATTTTTACGCGACGAGGCCCTCTGCCTCGAGCTGAAAACTGTCCGACCTTAAAATGTTTAAATTGTATCGACTGAACATTTAGTTCTAAACTACATGTGTTTAAAATGCGAATTCAGCTTCGAACTCATTTACGACGATTGGGAAACAAATTCTTACAATTTAATCTAGTTTACGAAACCACTAGGCCACAACGCATTTGACATGTCTTAGTGCTTCATTTATAAGCAAATGTAATACTTTAAACTGAATATGCCAGAAAAGCCAATACATTAACAAACACAGTCTTGTATTAATATCTTAACGAGGTATCCCGTGTATGCCTCAAATTCCACTATTGTGCTATGTTTGTTTGTTTGTTTGTTTGTTGGATTTAACGTCCCACCGACAGTATTTCAGTCATTTGGAGACGATGTCTACTTGAGACAGATATAGTGCTTCCACACTACAGTATTACACAGTACACATGTGGCATGGTACCACACCCAGTCACATTATCCTGACAGCGAGCCAACCAGTCCTGCAACTACGCTTATATGCTGAGCGCCAAGCAAGGCAGCTAAAACAGTTCCATTTTTTTACGGGGGCCGCCGTGGCCGAGCGGTTACAGTCGTGGACTACAAATCTCTCAGCCCCTCACCGTTGTGGGTTCGAATCCCGGTAGGGACTTCGGGATTTTCATGTGAGGAAGCCTTCCAGCTGGCTTACGGTAGGTCGGTGGTTCTACCCGGGTACCTCTGTGTACTCGGGGTCTTCCTCCACCTGTAATAAGCTGGACGTCGCTATATGATTGAAATACTATCGCAGCGACGGTAAACCCCAATATAACAACAACTACTTTGACCCTAACACCGAAATGTACAAACCGAGGTACGAAATGTCTTCCTCAAAAGTTTAGGTTTGCAGAAGCACGCGCGCACACACACACACACACACGCGTGCGTGTGTTCATGCAAATATATGAAATGGGTTTTATTTAAAACAACAACAACAACAAAAACACGTATTTATTTAGATTCAGTTTTTCTTGGCAGTTTCAACAATTGTACACATGCCAACATTGACAATTGAACAAAATATATGGATTTCTTCCACGAAAGGATCAACGTTATATATCAAATGTTATATCAAATGAACCCACTAAATCGCAACATCTTCTAATTAACTGTGGTGACTATCGATTTGTTTTCTTTTTTCCTTATCTTTGCAGCCATAAAAAAAACCCTTATCATCCTTCTCTTGAACTTTGTTTTCTCGTCAAATGGTGGCAACATTTTCTCTGTCAAACTGCTTAATTGAAATGAATGATAAGAGATCCCATAACTAGACAAGTTTGCGAATTTAGTCCAGTATTCTTGTCTGATCTATTCAACAAGAAGAACAGGGGACGTAGAAAATATCATGCCATTACGCATGACTCAGCAGATAAGCAGTTCTATCTTCATATGTCAGAAATGAATTGCTTTAAATATTTTCCAGGAAAAATAAAGTCAACATTTTCCGTTTCATTGCAATAACCTTCGATTAACTGTCAGTGTGAATCCTGTATGCTACTTTTCCAGATTCTAAACTGATGTTAAATAGACATTTCGTACAGTTATAAAACTAGAAAATGGCCTTTGTCGATAGAGGCCATTTCCAACTGATTGAAGCATTCCTTTCGGAAGTGACAGACCCAAAATAGATACTCTTTCCCATCAAAGAAATAAACTTGACAACTTAAAATTGTGTGAATCAGAATTGCTCTCCATTTTATCTATGTACATTTTTTTTTTCCAAATATACGTACATCGTAACTATGCCTCATCGACTTCTCACAGATGATATGGGCGGAACGTCTCACCGACATTATTTTAGTTATTCATTGACATGTGTCTACATTAGACAGTTATAGTGCTGCCTAACTTCGATATCACACCAAAGCCTTTTGAGCATGACAAAATCCTGAAGTCGGACCTTCCGGGCCAGGTCAAGCTCTAGTTAGAAAGCAAAACTTGAAACATTTACAAGCAATGCTATTTAAGTATCATTTTCTGTGTGTATTTAGCATCCGGGATGGTCTTCAAAGACTTTTCTTCAACGTAGTTCTAACCATAACCATCGTATCTACAGTCATGTTCGCTATCTCCGAACCAGTGTGTCCTTACTATTGTATTGTTTTATTATCAGTCTTGTTTTACAGGCAGATTCATCGAGTTTTGTCCTTCTATAACTGGTACGCAAAACAGGACCCATTCATATTTTAAAAGGGACCGACATTGATTCACAATTCAAAAGTATATTTTTCGGCATGATATAAGCCCGTCATACTCAGCTGAATTAATTTCAAAAACACATCTCTTCCACAACATTTCAGTTTCATGAAAGTATGAACCATTTTTGCAGAAAAATTGCAAGGTAGTTTGTCCACATTTTCTTCTCACAATTTTAGCAGAAACGCCGATACTTTTTTCACCCTTTTGAGAAAAACAAATTATTTTTTCACAAGGGGGTATCGGACCCATTCACAATTTTAGGAAACAAAATACTAAGATATGATCATATTTGTATAATGATGAAGCAAATGAAAATCAATATATGGACTTAATCATTAAACAATTCCTAGACGTTTCCTGTAATTTTGACTTCAAAGGTACTCGTGTTCTGAAGTCATGCGTGGACACAAAATAACTCAAGAGGGGGTTCTATCCCTGAGAATTGAAGGGAATGTAAAACTAAATGGGATAATCATGTTTCATCAAAATTACGGGGTCTCGGGGTGAAGGTTTCGGGGCTGGTAGGTCACAGGCTCCCATTAACACTCATTGGTTGAAGTTTAGATGGGGCGAATCTTGGCACCATCTTGACGTCATCATGTTATTCCGATTCATATCTAAATTAACGTTTCTTATTGGCGTGGCTTTCATCCCTGTACATTGCCATGGATTAATAAAGTCTATTATTATTTTTTGATGTAGGTGCCCACCTGTTAGTTGTCATAACTTGTTGGTTATTTTATTTAGACATATCGCATCAGAGAAATACATTCAGGAAGAGCGAGGGTGGGACCCCTTAAAATCTGATTTTGCCGACTGACCATTCCAAAGCGGTAATTGTTGGTATTTCTCATAGGACCCTTTTGTCCTTCCTTGTGTAACGAAGTCTCAGCGGTATCCGACCCCTGCCCCCAATCCTTTCCTATGAATCCGCTCTTCAAGAAGTGACCAAAGTACTTTAACCTGAAATGCGCATTTAATTACCAGAGTAGTCCGCGCGGTGTATAATCAGAAGCCATGGCAATTATATGGTTTATGAATAGGAAATACCACCGGTTTATACAATCGATTAATGACGTCATATCTGATGGCCTGACGGTAAAATTGTCTACAGCAGGGACGGGTAATTGAATGATTGTCAACAGTATCACTAGAGTAATGACAAAATCATTGAATACGGGAGACCTCACACGAAGTTTTGATTTTTGACGTTAAAATGATTCTCTTGATATTGAATATAAAATGGAAGAATAATCAAGCATGGCGGCAAATGCTCGTGATTTTAAGTCGTGGTGCTGAGGATTTGCCTAGCAATAAATGACATAGAGATAGACCGATATTATACCCTTGTGGCGCAACCTTGATGTCAATTAATGACGATAAAGGGGTAACGGTAGAACAATGGTGACGCACTTTTTCGGTATACAGTATTTACGCTAACTTTATTTTTACTGATTAGGTAACTGTAAAACCATGGTAGTCCAAGCTTGTGACTTTATCTGGACGCTGAATGGTTCAAAAATCTTTGCAAACAATGCCGGAACGTTAGTACTATCTATAAGCATGGTAGCGCAAACTTTGGCTCTGAATGTGTTACCATGGTAGCGGACGTCTTGACGCTGAATGTGTTGCCGTGGTAGCGCAAGCTTCGACGCCGAATGTGTTGCCTTGGGAGCGCAAGCTTTGACGCCGAATGTGTTGCCTCGGGAGCGCAAGCTTTGACGCTGAATGTGTTGCCGTGGGAGCGCAAGCTTTGACGCTAAATGTGTTGCCGTGGGAGCGCAAGCTTTGACGCCGACTGTGTTATCAAGGTGGCGCAAGCTTTAACGCTGAATCTGTTACTGGGGTTACACAAACTTGAGGTTATAATAATTGTCGCTGAATGTGTTCCATGTACTGGGGGGACACAAACTTGTGGTTATAATAATTGTCGCTGAATGTGCTACCATGGTCGCACAAAGCCTTGACGATGTTGTTCCCTGGCGGGGCAAGCTTGAGCTTTTTTTTATTTTTGTTATTGAAGCTGAATGTACGACTATGGTGGTCTAAGCTTATGTTTTTAATTATATACGCTAAACATACCTCCATGTTGGCGCAGGCTAACGGGTTCAATAATCAACACTGAATCAGAATTTGCAATCATTGTGGTGCAAAATAATCGATTTTGAATGCGTTACACTGAAAGCGGAAACCATGGCTTTTATTCCTAACCCTAAATTATTTTAGTAACAATAAATGACACAACGACTGAATAATTTACCATGGATGCACTCTAGTTTGTTCCTCTTTTTTTGACAGTGAACGCTTTAACTAATGTAGTAATGGAAAATTCATCTACTATGTTGACGCAGGACCTACCGCTGACTGTTTCCCTTGTAAATAATCACGCAACGTAAGAATATTTCACCACAGTGGTGCTGATTTGTGGCTTTAATGCTTGTCGCTGAATGTTTTGTACTCGCAATTGAAGTTAGTGGCACAAAGAAGAACCCTTTTTCATAGTGCTGAAGTTAAGGTATTTTTGTCATTCTGAAGCACAGGAGAACAGTCAAGCGACGTCGAACGAGCTGTTTTCATTTTGCTTCTTGACTCCTTCTTCTCGCTTGGCCAGGAATTTGAATATTTCAGTGGGCTGCATCAAATATTAACATATGAAAGCTGATGTTAACTTTGGTTCTTTACAATACAACTGTATTCTGTTAGCTTTTTCAAATGGTGCTAATCAGCATTTTAGGTGCACATCGCCGTTCTATTCAAATGTATGAAACAGTTCATGGTGGCAGGAAATCGTGCAAGGCACGGTGATTCTTAGAGTGACGTTGTTTTTGCTTCGTTATGTTGTTAATTCAGTTTGTTTAATGGATACATATTTCTGCCACCACCTCCTGTTTAACCAATCTTTGTCACGATTTTTGCATTTAATGGGATGTTATCATCATCAAATGTTGCGAGTCATCTCGGCAAAGTTATAAATGTTATTCGATGATGTCCTATAGAGTTCTCATATTATCATCCCATACTTTTTATTTGTATGTAACAACACTTTGATTTATTTAGTAAACACTTTTCTTCCCAACTTGAGTGGAATTTATGATATTGCAACTGGGAAATTATGTTTACTCTGATTATGATTAAAAAAAAGGTCACCAAATTCAAGGGAATATTTAGTGCAATAAGTATGCAATCCAAGTTTGCCGGTAGTATACCTTCAGTTCGTATCAATACGAAATTTTAAGCGCTACAAAAACATAATTATACTCATATGAGACCAAGTTTGAATGCGTAACAAGTAAATCCCCTTTCTCATACTTTTAGTTTGTTAGCGAAATTTGACTTAAATGAGATGCATCCTCTGAATTATATTTGACGGAAGTCACATCCCTGCATTCTGTAGAAATAAATGCGCTCTGTATTTGGTTAATTTAAATGTTCTTCACTTTACGTGGATTGGGAATCTATTTCTTACAAATTTTATTCATCCATATCGACGATTCCAAATTTGGACAAGTACTTTGTGCCTGCGAAGGCCGTGGTAATTTCTTACTGCCAAATGGGGATCGAATTTTATTGGTACTCCTTACAATGTAGGCTACTAATTTGGGAAGAAAATTAAGACGCAAGTTATTTTGGTAAAAAAAAACTGCAGTGACTAGAGGCAAATCTCTAAATTATACTTAATGACAAAATACTTTGTTGATTTTATCATTAAAAATACCTTACGGGTAATCTCAGCGTCGATTTGGTGTAAAACACTCCTGTTTGCATGCCCGAATCTGCTTCGATTGTTAGAAGTCACCCGAGATTTGTGGCCAATCAGCGGCATTGAAATTCAAATTTATCAGCGATTCATTTCAATAGAACATCTTTAAATTTTGTATTTTAACCATGTACAAAAAATATCGACATATTTGGCAAAATTGAGTGTTCCAAAATTTTACTTCTTAGTCGGATATAGCCTACGCTCGCTTCGGTCCTCTTTTGTCTGTGCAAAGATATATATTAAACTGAGACTACTATTCGTGTATAAGCCAGTGGAAAATATGGTTGAGGCATACAGCTGATAACTGATTTTTGCAAACCTTCAAAGAAGTACGGAAAAGTCACAGAGAAAAAAAAAATGTAACCGCATGAAAAAGTCATTTTTCTAATGCAAGGAATAATTTACAGTTGGATTTAATTTAACCATTATTTTAAATATTGATTGAATTCAAATAAAAAAAAATTAATAGATGCGGTAGAAATTTGATGATACTGTAATGTTTTATTGTAAGATCCAATTCCCTTCATATTTTTAATAGAATAGGAGATTGCTAGACTTGGATAATATGCTGCTTGATTATGTGAGATTTAGACTAGTTGCCGATCTCTTTTGGACCTTGTCTTAATAGACTTTTATTTCATATACTAGATTAATTGTTACTTTTACAAGGATTGTACGTGTTGTATATCCATACGACGTAACATCGAATGATGGTCCTTTTGTTTGACAGCAAATAAATGTGTTTTGTTTGATTTTTTGATTTTCAAAAGAAAACATTCGATGCGATTTATTTGTTATCTGCATTTAAAGTCGAAAACAAAGTATATTATGAGAGGCACTCTAATCAGCGTACCGACAGAAACCACACACAAAATATTCATAACGCCGATCTAAGCAATGAAAGGCTTAAAGCTAAAGTTTACATCTAACATTTCAAAATATGTTCAAATAGATCAGTATTTACCAGTTTTTGTCCAAATGTATACTGTTTTATATAGAAAAATGTATTTCTATGTACATATGCTCATTAATTACGGGCCTTCTTGACCGAGAGGGTAAAGTCGCTGACTTTAGCACTCACTCAGCCCCCCACCGCGTGGGTTCGAATCCCGGCAGGGCCATTCGGATTTTCATGTGGGGAAGCCTTCCAGCTGGCTTGCGGTAAGTCGGTGGTTCTACCCGGATGCCTCCGTGCATTCGGGGTCTTCCTCCACCTGTAATTAGCTGGACGTCGCTATATGACTGAAATACTGTCGAAGCGACGGTAAACTCAAATAGTCAAGTCAAGTCAAGTCATTAATTACGAAAGGGAATTGGCCTGGAATAGTTTGCCTGAACCATAATTCAATGGAATTGATATGTTCAGATATTCTTGAACTGATTTTTTTTTTCAATTATTTTTATCAGATATAGCTTTTCTTTTCATCCACTAGAAGCATATATACAACATACATTTGAACAAATATACGACGAATATATTCCCTAGAGTATCCCTTATTACCTTATGACTTCGGGAATTCGGCAAAGACGATCGCTTCTTCAAGACGAAACATTGTGAAATATCGTCGCTCTTTGCTGTCATTCATCAACATTCTTCATCAACGGGTCCGTCTCCTATAAACAACTCTATATTGGTAAATAATCCCGATAACACTTGGAACCGCACGCTAAACTGTCTTCGATTTACGACCAAGTTCATACGCAAACTTGTCAAACGAGCGCTCTCTGTCTGTCTGTCTGTCTGTCTGTCTCTCTCTCCAACAATTGCAAGTTAAACTACAAGCATCATTACGGACGGACTGTATTACGAGATACGGCCATTGGAAGCCATCAATTAATGCTATCATTTCGACTAGTCTACCAAATTACATAAACATCTTAAGTTATTTGTTGTATTGTGAAATGGGCTGTGATATACTTCAAGCGCTGCCGAGAACTATTAAATGAGGAACAGGCGTCTTGAAGAATCTCTCTTAATATATCTAGTTTTAGCGGAAATACCGTGGCTTCTGCAAGGGATTCATTTAATGTGATACCCTTTTCGTCAATGTCATTAGTAAAAACGTGTGATTTGCCACGTAATTTCGAAAAAAAATAATTTTCGGCAAAACTTTTTGGTTACACATATAGTGAATCAGAAATCAAGGGTAGATAAGATTGACGGTTTTATAACTGAAAAGAAACGTGTTAGATTTTTTTTACTTCACTATTTAATTTCCTTTATTTACCGAGATCGCTTTGTTCGTTTTTAAAGTTCATATATTGTCATTTCAAGAGTGTGTTTGCAGCTAGTACTTATCCTATCTAAGATAAAATGATAAATTATTTCTAGTTAAAGAAGACCACAGTCTCCAAATGTCTGAAATACTTCCAGTTGGGATTTTAAACCAAAAATAAATAAAACAAATCCTTAAAGACTGTAAATATACTGTCAGTACATAGAATAGACCGCAAACAGACAATGTAACACCACGGAACATGGAGCTTTAAGTGCCATCGGCGCCATTAATCATTCACGCGATGCCAAGCGTCTAGAATATTGCGTGGTCAATCATGATCACACAGACGGAGTAAAATTTGACGATTGAATCGGTAATTACAGTATCTCTTACCAGAAACTACATCGAACACGTGGATATGGTTTCAAAAATAGTGCAAAAGCAATTTACGAATATCGATGTTTTCTAGCAGAAAAATAAATATGGTCACGAACATGTAATGGAATAAAATTGTTAAATTGAGATAAAGGAGATACACATTTTATATACTATGCCGGTTTTAACTGTATATTTACATTGATAATTATCACTCGCCTGACCTTGTTTGGAGAACAGATTTAATATTAATCTAACATCAGACATCAAAGTGTAATAAATGTTTGGAGGTAAATTGGTTTATGTAATGTCTTATCAACGCCCTGACTTTTGGTCGATATCTTGTTTAGAATTCATCCAGAATGTGTGGCCAATCAGCTCTGGGCAATTTATTTCAATAGAACACCTTCCTATTTCCCACTTTTTACTTTGTACTCAAGACATAGATCTATTTAACAAAATCAAGTGTTTGCCACAAATTTTTGATGACTTCTATTTCGGAAAGAATTTATTAAGTCATTTGTTTCAAGGTAAAATAATCTTGACCCGCTTCGGCACTCTATTGTTTGCATAAATATCTAAATATACACTATCCTTTTTCTAGATAAGTCCTGGTACACTAACAATACATCAAATGCTCTCCTTTACTATGTCCAAAAGAATGTGTACTTTCTGTACGGACTTGGGGAAAAGGGCAGTTCCAACCGGGTGTCATTTTGGACCGTCTTTCAACCTATAGTAATTAATTTCGCCATAGTTTGTCTTTTTCAAACACCTCCTTCTGGGATTAGTTCATTTTAAAAGTATGTTCGAGTTCTCATGAGGCCATTTTGTCATTACTTATTTCATATGAATATGATAAATCCCTTTTCGTATTTCGTTCATTTAATAATATATATGGAAACGGCAATATAAGAAATTTAATATTCTTATCATGTATGTATTATCAATAACGCTAGTAATTATAAATTATCTTTGAATATAATGGATAAATCCGCTTCACATCTTAGCAATAGTACAGTGAAACCTCTTTACAACGGCATTCATTATAACAGCATCCTCTTTATAACAGCAGTAGTCTTGAGAGCAAAAGTGCATAATATTTCTATGTCTGTATTCATTACAACGGCAATTCCTTTATAACAGCAAAATTCACTGAAAGAAACACTGCCGTTGTAAAGAGAGTTGACTGTATATAGATATTCATTTTTTTAATGGGACGATTCTCGTATAGTTAACGTCACCAAGAGAAGCGATGTACGATATTTATAATTATGATTAATAGGATAGCAAATCAAGCATGTACTTTCCAGGAGGAGAAATGGTTCTAATTTTATAGTAATCCAATGCCTTCAATAGATTGACAAAAGAAATAACTAAGAGTAAATGAATTTAAAAACAAAGTCTTAATTAATTTGAATATACGTCAAATTTGAACCAAAATTATTGAAATAAATGTAGAACATTATATAAAATCCTTTATAAATTATAAAGTGTCTCTAAATCTATATCTGCTCTGGACAGTTTTTTTTTTTTTCATTTCTATGCACTATTCATTATATAATGGAAACGGGTAATGAATTTTCACCTTGACTAAATCCAAAATTGCTAGCCTAGCATTGGTTTCTTTAGTGCAGCCATCTGGTAAATTTTATACAATAAACGCCATACTTTAACTTGCTCGTTCATAGTTATTCATGCCATGTTGCAAGAGAACGTGAGTTAATTTTGAGAGCTACACGGAGCATTAACTTTGCATTAAATTTGAAAATTTCCACGGCCTTAAATTCCATTCTGTCTTTTTCGATGCGTCTTTAGTTAGTCTAGTTGACGTTAGTGTGTGTCTTTTTCATTTCCCTTTTTTCTTGATTTCCACGGAAAATATAAAATAGGAGTTGTTTTGTATAAGCAAATTATAATTTGATGTAAATAAATTACTAATTACAAATAAGCCTTATATACGGGTACACTCATAATATAGAGCTGTTATATTTTTTTCTGTTTCTCAGCTTTCAGTTATAATTATTTATGGCGCAAACTCCATTTTTTTACGTCCAATCGAGTTAGTTTCGTGGTACATGTAGTTCCCGATAACCTGCCATTTTAAAATACTCGGCGTATCTGCAAAAATATTTCGATAACTCATTGTCAAACTGGGATAAATAGGTAAAGTTAGTCGGTATGATAAATAAATAAGTGCAATTTCATACTCAAATCCCTTTTGAAAATAATGAGCATAATTTGAATCTGAGTATGAACACCGCGTTTAAGAACTATTTTCATTTTCTAGATTACAATTCTGGGCCATACTAAGCTACTGCTATTGATTTGACATTACATCATAGAAACAAACAAATAAATGCTATGCTTTGTTATCCGGCATTTATATCAAGTTGAAATAAATAGGTCATTGCTAAGAGAGGTCAGTAATGGGATATATATCAATATACTTTCCCTAGACTTACAAAAAAAAAAAAATGCTCAGGTTCAATGTTTATCCGCATTTCGGGCTACTTTATCTTTCAATAAAACATACACATAACCGATTCTATCCAAATCCCTTAGGGCGCTTGTCAGAAATGAGTAGTTGATATTTAACATATTAACTCCATCCATCTCTTGTGGCAAACCGGCATGCCTTCCGTTTCTGTTTATATCGTTGTTGACAGAATTATGGAGTATTATTGCTGATATTAATATTAGTGGAAACGTTATGCAAACGCACAAGTCATACTTGTTTAGCTGAAATACATCATTTCGCATAACAAGATATGAAATTGGAAAACAATATGCATCATTAATTACGCAGTCTTGGTTACATGAACGTCTCTTGTTTATGGATATAAAATGGGGAAAAAATAATTTGAAACGCCTTTCAGGAATATGAGTGAGAATCGAACATTATTTTGAATTTATATTTTGATATATTATTCAAATTCAATCAAATGATTTTTTTTCTTTCTAACTGACTACGAGATTCCCCGAAGCCACAATGCTAACGGTAGATGCATCAAATCTGACACTTTTTCATATACAAACTGAATGATTATAAGATCAAAATAGTATTCAAGTAAAATAAAGAAAATGATTACAACTAAGAAAAAAAAAATAGAAAGACGCACGATAACGTTAACATATTTACTGTCTTTAAAAAAAGTTTAATTTGCCTATTTAATTTTCGAAAAAATATTATACGTTTATTTCTTTATCATATACATAAAATTGTACATCATATCAAAAAGAATAACACAACAGTTTTCCTAAATTTATTTATTTCTTCCAATACTGAAGATTACATATAAAGTCATATAAACATAAATAATAACCTGAAGAAAAGGGACGTGCATATAACAGGACTATACAACAGAGACGTAAAGAGAAGAGCATACAACGAATACGATTAATACATTGATTGCTCACAGTGATAAGACTACTATTTTCCACCAAAACATGAGCAAAAAAAAACTCGAATAAACACACACAAATTTCTATGTCAATTGTAAAATGAAGGGAAGGGAGAAAAACACGAAAACAATTCCCTAAATATCTTAATTTTGAGAATAGGTAAGGAGATATATTTAAGCATTAAAGCGCAAATACATTTATATCCTTATGCATAACTGATTAGGAAAAGAATCTATATACTTATATATCTATACTTATATACAAAAACTAAAATAAACCTTGTCGAAACGAAATAGAAGGATTAGATGTACAAAAAATAAGTATGCCTATTTGTTGTACGAAATATTATTGAAGTATTATATTATTTGTTTTCACTTCTGGATTTTGAGACTACATGCAATTACATGACATATGTTTTGATTGGATTACTGCAATATAGATAAAAATTGTATTTGATTTGATATTTTTGCAGTGGAAAATATAAAATATATATAAATATATTTACTCTTTCTGACATGAGATAAGAAAAAAGTATGTGTGTGTGTGTTTTTTAGTTGTTGTTTTTTTGTGTTGTTGTTTTTTGAAGACGTAGTCTTATGTCATAGAATAAATTTCGAAAATTGTATTCTTATGTGTGGGCTTTGCAATGCATACTAATTGAAATAGTTCAAGAGCTGAAATAAAATATTAAAACGGACAAATATCTGGATTTGTCCAATCAACTTCAGCACGTTTGTATGGTATATAGACAGTGTAATCTATATATTAAAAGCAACAAAATGATAGCTCCCTGAGGATTAAAACTATTCAACAAAGACATGTTATCTTTTGAGAACCTGGCGCGCAATGCAATTCTGCCATAGAAAGCTGAACAGTGAAACTTAACGAGATTTCTTCAGTGTGCTTCAACATGTTCCGTTAAGGCTTCCTTAATTAGAAGATATTAAATGAAGCCGCAATGTGAAGATACTCGGAAATAAATAAAGCTGTGATGATAGCATTCTAATTTGTAGGAATTTGTCGTTAGTGAGTGATATATGTTGATTTCTGATACTGGGAAATTTTAACATTTCAAAGGACGTTTGCCTTTACATATTTTTTTTTCATTAAATATGTATATTGAACATTGTGTACTGGATGTAGAAAATGTTGTTTTATTATGTCTTGTTAACAATTCTAATGATAATGATGGTGATGATATTTACTTGCGCAGTTATATTAAAATGTTAATGATATCAAATAATTTATTACACGCCTCGATCTTGTCTTATTTGAAATATGTCGCATACGTTTGGTTTAATGTCGAAGTGACATATCTGAAGCAACAATGAGTCAAGAAAATAATTGCTGATGTAAGACGCTAGCTTTCAAGGACATCAGATGTACAAAATCCAAATAGTTTATTGGTACTGTATAACAATGGGTGAAGCCTTTCGAACTACATCAAAATGAATTATCAAAGCTTGACATATGCACACGGTATAGACCATTGTCCTGTATGTATTAGTTGCCGTTTATAGTTTTAATTTAACGCAATTTGTCGCAAGTGAAGCGGAGCGCTGCGATACATCTATAAACGATAACATATTTACGTACGCCATACACACTGTAAAAATATACCGTAATTATAGTCAGTTCCATGTTGTTTACCCTACCGTTTTTAATATTATAGTTCAGTTTTACGGTATCTACGTGACGCAATTAGACCACTGCAAATTCATTAAATGGACAATAGGAGTTGCAATTTTTTTGCAATCGATGAGCGATCATAATAAATCATAAATACATATTACAACTTCGTTTCGTATTATGTGCGCTTAGACATTACCCCACCCACCATCTTTTGCTTTTTGCTTGCCATCTTGACTTTTGAAAAAAAAAAGTATTAATTGATGAACATGTATATAATAGTATTTACACATTGCATTGTTAATGTAACCTTCAGAATACTTCTAGGACCATGGTAGAATGCTTGCACATGTAGTTTTCAGAAAGCATCAATAATTAAAAGGATTAAAATGACACTCTTAAAATTACAGGCCTATGTCCCGTATTTTTTTTTTCGGAAAAATACGCGGCAGCTGGTTTCCTGAACAATCCCGTAAAATTACGGTCCATCTGTAAGGGTGTCTCACAGTAGAATACGGGGAGGCTACTTGCAGTTGGTCCGTAATTTTACGGGATTGTCATAGAAACCAGCTGCCGGGTATTTTCCCGTAAAAAATTTCGGGATTTTTTTACAGTTCAGCTCTGTCATTGACATTGCGATTTGGATCTCCTCCCGTTTGACTGACAATTTCATACGACGCTTTAAGTACGGTTCAGAGTCAATGTGGCTTGGTACATTTATATTTTGAGCTAATAAAACTAGCGTAAAGTAGTCGCCGCCGCAACTAGCTTTGCCCGTAATTCGCTTTTGTCACGTTGGCACTATAAAGTCATATTTCCCCAATATCAAAACCTCATGGTTCATTCCATGCAAACTAGTTTTCAAATTTGGAAAGAAATAAAAGTATTTCATTCTTAAACACGAGTAGAATAGAACAGAGTATTGATTTGAAGACACCTCAACTATCGAAAGACGTCATATCGTGTCTAAACGATCATATAAAGCATCAATATTTATCATGTATTACAATAAAAAAAAATCAAATACAAAAGTGATTCCCACACAGCAGGGAATGTAATAAACAAGTTTAATATGTTACGAATGTAAAAATCAAAGTTTGTTATATACCCCAATTTCTTTCATTAAAGAGATCAAGTATCAATTGATAGGTAATGGACAGCTCTAACATAGTTGTTACATTAAAATAGTTTGTTCTACACAGTCAATTAAAATATGTTTAATAGTATACGGAGCCTGGCAAGGAATACAAAAATGTTGATCCTCACGGTTTATCAAACACGATTAAGCAACATGTATATAACCAGGATGTACTTTTTTGAGTCGCTATTATCTGTTGCGTTGCCAGAAGACATTGCTGATAAAACCATGTGATCCTTAAGCGGCAATTTATAAAAGCGCAAACAAGAAATCTACTAACTTCTTTAACAGAAACTTTCCTAATTATTGAATGAAATGATAATCTGAAACGATTTAACCTAGGCCTCTTCTGTTGAAAGGACCTTTATCACAATAACACAATTTAGTTGACCAAAGTTGGATGATCAAATTATTTCTTACATTAACGGAAAATCCCTGTTCTAGTTCCGCTATGTCTTGGAACGCTTTACCTCTTCCAAGATAACCAATGTATCTTAATGAAACATTAGGGAACCTTGGTTATCTCCGTAAAAGGCCTTGAGGTCCGAAATGTAGCAGAACCATTACAGAGACTTTTACCTTAAAAAGACACCTACAGGATTCCAAATGTTCTGCAGAATTAGCTACCACTGCCTATAGAAACCATTAACATCACTGTCTTTTTAAAGTAGTTTTGGGATGCACACGTTCTTTTCTCCGCAAACCTGTCACCCCGCTAATATAGACATGCCAAACAGACCGCCATCGCTGTGGAATTATCTAATAAAACGATTACCTCTTCCATCACATGCCCCCTGACCGTGCAAACGCACCAATAATTACTCATTAAAGCCCCCCCTAGCATCCGTCATGGATGCAACATTATCCAGAAGTATGTCTCATTTTATATACTTGGGCCAGACGTTTATAGTCGAGAGAATAACCAAAGGCTGCATTCAGAATTTGATTTTGCTGGAATTGCTCGAGTCATTTTCCGACTAGACGAAATATTCTCTGATTGCATTCAGCAGTCACTAGATTTCTATTGTTAAAGTACACCTTGATAATATTCAATAATAAGCATGGACACGTCTGTTTGTCTGACAAGGTATTTTATTGAAACAGGTTATGTTTATATTTATTCTTATTTAGTTTGTTTGTTAATTTTGGTCTAACTGACAGTTTTCAGTTATTTGGAAAGTGCTGTCATACAGTATCACGCCCTAGACATGCGGCCTGATATCACACCGAGTCAAATTAATCTGACACCGGGCCAACCAGTCCTGGAACTGAGTAGCAGATTTTTTTTTTCCCTGAAGTTCAGATTTTTCTTTGGTAATAATGACTTGGATTACAAATATTTTGTGATGGCTTCTGCTTTTAGTTGTGTAACTTTGCCTCAATTTTTGCCCAATAAATGTTTTATGATCATGCACATTGAAAGAGACATAAACACTGTAAATAAACTGAGACCGAAACTTTGAAATTATTAAATGCATATTTATTTCTAATCTTGGCGTCCTTTTAATAATGAATTAACAAACTTGGAACAAATCCAGCATTTCGATACAATCCTCTCCGGAATATATATCGACATGTCCCTTAATCATAAGCAAATTCTCTATAGAGGGCATTTTGTCAATTGTCTCTCCTCACATTCAACCGTGTATTTGATCCGCATGTTACGCGTGAATCCTAGCTCCATTCACATCATTACTTCCGGCGGTTGCATTAGCAGAAGAGAGGCAGTCACGTGTTTAAAGGCTTTGAAGAAGATGGGACTTTTGATGTGGTTTGATGCAGACATTTAGCTATGATGCATCTCATGGGCGCAACAAGAAACCAAATTTCCCTGCTAAAAGCTCTTTTTGCCAGAATGTTTTTTTCAAGCATGATTATATGTGAAACATCGGGAGAACAAAATGATTTTGTTGCAGTCAAATGCGTTTACTTAACCGAAGCTAAAAATAGCTCATATACCTACGGTCACACCTATCCATGAAATGATGTTTTTTGTGTCCTATATTTGATTTCGCCGTCATTATACACTGAAATTTAGAAAGTTCAAAAAAGCACTGCATACTTAAAATATCGATGTTTCAGAAATATATTTAAAAATTATGAAGTAACGATTTCATTTGCGCGAGCGCATTTACTTGTTCGTTACAGAGAGATGTTTATCATTTTTTACATCCCATGCCATCTCCCAAGGTTCGCTTGAATACTGATTAAAGAGTGTTTTAACATGTCGTGTCGATTTTGTGATGTAAAATTCACTAACATCGACAAATTAAGTCATTAATTGCATTGTGTGTGTTTGCTTTATTCTGTGTTATATTAACTTACCCGAACAGAATATATATTTAAAATATATTGCTAAATGTTCCATGCTTTTTAGCTCGACTATTCGTAGAATATGAGAGCTATTGTAGTCACCCTGGCGTCGGCGTCGGCGTTGCAGCTTTTGGTTAAAGTTTTGCGTGCAAGTTACTATCAACCTTATATCTCAATAACCATTTATGGTATTGACTTGAAAGTTTATAAATATGTTCAGGGGCATCAGACAACCAAGGTAGATAACTCTTGATGGAATATATCACAAATTATGGCCCCTTTTTAACTTAGAAATTTTGGTTAAAGTTTTGCATGCAATAGAAAATTCGGTTAAAGTTTTGCGTGCAAGCTACTATCTAGTTTCTATCTCAATAACCATTCATGGTATTGACTTGAAAGTTTATGAATATGTTTAGGGGCATCATACAACCAAGGTAGATAACTCTTGATGGAATATATCACAAATTATGGCCCCTTTTTAACTTAGAAATTTTGGTTAAAGTTTTGCATGCAAGATACTCTCATGCTTATATCTCAGTATCAAGCATGCGATTGATTTGAAACATCTTTAATATGTTTAGGGGTATTATACTTTCATGGTAGATAACTCTTGATAGGATTTGTTACAAATTATTGCCCCTTTTTAACTTAGAAATTTTGGTTAAAGTTTTGCATGCAAAATATCTCAGTATCGAGGCATTCTATTGATTTGAAACATCTTTAAAACATTTAGGGGTATCATACTTTCATGGTAGATAACTTTTGATGGAATATATTACAAGTTATGGCCCCTTTTTAACTTAGAAATTTTGGGTAAAGCTTTGCATGCAAGGTACTTTCATGCTAATATCTCAGTATCCAGGTATGGGATTGATTTGAGACATCTTTAATATGTTTAGGGGTATCATACTTTCATGGAAGATAACTCTTGATGGAATATGTTACAAATTATTGCCCTTTTTAACTTAGAAATTTTGGTTAAATTTTTGCATTCAAGCTACTATCCACCTTATATCTCAGAAATTGCTTGTGGAATTGACTAGAAAGTTAAGGTGTGTCTTCAAGGGCATCAGAAAACAGGAGGATAACTTTTGGACTGATGCAAATTATGGCCCTTTTCTAACTTGGATTTTTGGTTTAAGTTTTGCATGCACAGTGTTATTGTGCTTATGTCTCAGTAACTAGGCATGGGATCATAAATATATTAAAGGGTATCAGGCTATCAAGGTATATCATTTTTTACTATTACTATGAAGGGCAAGAATTTAAAATGATTTCATTTGATTTACCAACAAGCATTTTGAATAGTCGAGCGTGCTGTCCTCTGACAGCTCTTGTTATTTCCTAAAATACCTTCTTGAACAAATACTCGCTCATATTCTTCTAGCCACTGGAGTTAAGAATGTTTTTAAGTCAATGTAATGCAGTTAAAGTTAACGATTACACTAACATGAAATGTGTTCATTTACCTCTACTATAAAGAAAACATCAGTTTCCCGGTACAATATTCTCATCGTTACCCAGTGGCAATACCAGCAATTCCTCTTTCAGTATATATTGTAAACCACACACACACACACATATATATATATATGTATCTCGTTTTTTGAAAATTCTGCGTTATGAAAAAGTTATTGTTAAGAGAATTCAGGTGAACATGCGTTTTTTATATGGACAGATAAATATTTAGCAAGATTAGTTTATGTACCAGCACCCAACCTAAATCACAACTATGTGGAATGAGATCAACTGATATAAAGGCGCCGAATGAATAATTTGCATAGACGATATAACAGTGGCTTGTAAAGGGATAGACTATCAGACAACACCAAAAATGGAATCAAGATTCGTTTGACTCAAAGGTGCTTTATCTATAAAGCATGTCTGAAGGTCTTGCTTTTGCTTTCAGTAAAATGTATCATTATATCAGGAAGTTACCTAAATGAAGTCACAGAGAGTTTTGATGAGCATCTGTGCCAGTAAGGTTTCTAATGCGACACGGTATACTCCTTTTGGTTACAAATAAACTTTAGATGAACTTGGAAATGAAAATAAGTGCAGCACTCGAATGACGCTGGCTGAGATAATTAAAATAGCATACGTGTCTGGTGGTGACTTGAATTATTACAGATATTTTATACCTAAAATGTCAGTATTGACATTAGGGACACTGCATTTTTTTTTCCATTTTTTTTTTATTGTTTTGTCTTTGCTGCTGTTAATATGTAACATATAATTAAAAAAGATGGAAATGTTCATTTAATCTATAAAGAGTAACGCAGTAGATTTTAAGAATTTAAGTAGAAAAATAAATGCCCTGAGGTTTTATTGTCTGTCGAGATACAGGAAACCAGTAAAACGTGCAGGCTTTTTTCTCCATTTTTTTTATAGAAAAACGGATATTAATTGTATGATAATGACGATCAAAAACCCAGTTGAATGTCTATATATTTACAGTGGTTGCTTTCATACAAACTCCAATGAACTTCTGCTCTAAAATACCATGACCGCCTCGTGAGCGGAAGGTTGTAAGTTCGATCCCCGGCCGCGACATAACAAAGTCGTAAATAGCCCCCATGCTTGGAGCTCAGGCTATAAGGATACTTCCAGGACTGGTTTGCTCGTTTGCAGGATAATGTGACTTGGTGTTGTATCATGCAAGATGTCTGTGGTGTGTTACTGCAGTATATCTGTCTCAAGTAGACATCGTCTCCAAATGACTTGATATACTATCGGTGGGACGTTAAACCCCAAAAACAAACAAAATATCATCTTGTAACTGTATAAAACATTATAGACGTTGCAAAAAAATGTTTCTTCATTGTACAGTTTGGGCTATAAGCGTACACGTTCTGTTTCCAGTGTTTATATCAGAATTCCTATTGGATCTCATTAAATAGTCCTCGATAATCATAAACTAATGTATGAAACTTTGAACAAATTATCAGGAGACTAAGCATTTTATATAAATTAATTGTTTAAAATTCTAAACAGTATTCTCTATTTCTCAGAGAAGGGACATTAATATGTCAAAAGTATTATGTAATCATCGCACATAAACCCCAAGATGATTCTATACAATTTATTTTGCACATAATGATATGTTTTTCTTTATCTTCACGATTGTATTTTACAAGCAGATTTTCGATCTCCAATGATGTCCAATCAAATATTGTAAGCATAGCCTGTGATATTTTAGCGATACACATAAATCGAAAACTAGAGATCACGTCTAACGATCGATTTAACCACTTCCAAGTCAATTAAACAATTTAGATTAATTAATAACCGTCCACTGAAAAGAATGTCTTTCTGCGCACTGTTGATCTAGCCTGTTCTTGACGAAAGTCGTTTTATCAAAATCAAAAACCGAATTTGGCTGTAATAGGCGTAATCAACAACACAGACCTCAGTAGGATACGATCATCTAGGGAAATTGGTGCGAACAGAGTTGTTTATTCAAATTGATAACAGCAGTAAGATATATCGCCAAAACAATGTAAACAGGGATTAATATTTAACTTCCTTTCGATAAATTCTCAATAGAGTAATTTTGCATTCGATTTATTATTACGTAATATTAGACGATAATACCATTATGACAGGAGCCCATTTTAAAGTGAATGTTTTATTTCTTCACGTTCTACCATTTCCATAGTTCTTGATTTCGAGTGTAGAATTTGAAAATTCGTTTTATTTTATAAATTTTATAATCTAGTTTCCTTAAGAACATAAAACTGTCGTATGTTCGACTGACAGTTGCGGAGAGATATTTTGAGGAGAAGACATTGGAGTTTCCTGGTAATTTAGGTTCATCACGAAATATCTCAACTGGTTATAAACTATGTATTGCGAAATAAAATCAATTCCAATAATAATAAAAACAGCATGCAGTACCCTTAGGGATAGTAGGTTTCAATCACTTAAATTATTGTTAAAATCATTATTTGCATACAGCATGTACCCGGTTATTTATTTTCTTCTTTTTAATCTATTTGCCTTAAGGTGTACATGTGCTTCCTCAGGGGTCATCATATTTATAATTAAATACGTTTGTAATTTAACTTGTCTTGTCTTTTTTTCAATAATAGTTGAATGAGAAAGTGGGCTACGTTACTGTGGAAACTGCATCTTGTATAAAAAACATCAGCTCTTATTCACCAGCGTTCCTTGTGTCATATTGTGTTAGCCGATAACGCCTTTAAATTTATAACGCAATGTAGCAGGACTTCCAATCAACTGCCATATTCCATAAATCTAGAGAGCCATTTCTTCAAGCCAGAAGTTTTAATGTTAGAAAATAATCACTAAGCGTACAAATGAAATAAATATTTCTGGTCCAAGTGACATTTGACTAGGAAAAGGATAAACATTTATAATTGTATGTAAGAGAGAAAGGCCGAAAATATTAATAAATATATTATAGGAAATACACATTGAGGACCAAAGTTTTTCTGTAACATTTTTGATGCGAACTATTTTCCACACTTTAAACATTTTACTTTCTTTATGATATTTACATAACACAAGCATGAGAAACATGTTTCATGTCTTATTATTAAATATAATCAAAAGATAATCCGATTCAGTGACTTGGTTTATTAAAGATAAATGCATTTAATAAGAATGTAATTAATACATACATATCCTTAGAATAAAATTATATTGTATATTTACCTTAGAACTTCTACTAATGCATGTTCTTTTTTTTTTCTTTTTTCATGTGCTGCTTTCATTGGGTTATCTTACTTTAGGTGAGTACAAAGTTGTTTTTTTCATTCATTCCAATGAGTGGTCGTTCAAAATTTTGGATTGATGGTGAATCTTAATTCTTGACTAATCAAAAGATAAGAAGGTCCAGAATTTTATATTTAATTCTATTTGCTGTTTTATCCTGTAAAAAAAATGATCGATCTTTTTTCACAAATTCAGTTGGATATAATCTATAAAGACACTAAGGGCCTATGTTCACATCTGCATTCTATTGTCTGTAGAAGTGTATAAAGAGACTTATAGCCTTTACTTAGAACAGCCTAGATATGATTCATGTCAGTCTTTGACAAATAAGTTTACTTTGCCATCATAGTCCTGGTAGGCCAATTACTCTACACACTCAAAGCTTTGTGTCATTTCTTTGCAATCAAGTCAAACGCACCACATCTGTCTAATGTCTTGATTACATTCCCGACATCGACAATTTTCAGGACAGGATTGTGACACTATTACCCAAGCCATTTTAATACATTTAGATTGGAGTTT
Organism: Solen grandis; assembly: GCA_021229015.1. Lineage (NCBI taxonomy): Eukaryota > Metazoa > Mollusca > Bivalvia > Adapedonta > Solenidae > Solen > Solen grandis. The sequence goes on along the minus strand of CM037784.1, from coordinate 2,754,136 downwards.
AATCATACAGATTTATGGACACTTTATCTCATCCATATTTTTCTTGTCGCCTCTTTTTGCCGATATTTCAAAGCTGATTTGATCAGTTGATTTCCGACTGGAAGATTAATTTGTCGGGCTGAGTTTTGGCTTCATGTAAGAGAGTGATGGTAACCTTGGCTAGATGAGAAAGCCTGCCTATATCTGACGATCACATATTTTATTTGCTGATTATAGGAATTAAAAAGATGAACCCGTGCTCAATGCACGTTTCAGTTCTAAGTTCTTTATAAAACACATTGATTTTTATGCTGTTTTTCTTGGTCTTGCCCTGTACCGTCTAAATCATTCCCTATTGTAATGTAATTTGTTGGTAGGTTTACTAACTTGTTTTGCAACCCTTGTTAACGCCTTGTTTCTGAGATTTATAATAGGAGTAATTTAGCTGTTGTCAGGATAAAAAAAAAATGAAATAAGTGAAAAGAAATTCGCCTTCGACTGAAGAATATTACTGAAAACAAAGAAACAACGCTTGAGATATGTTGTGTCCGACATTTGTAAGAATTCATTTCTGTACTATTAGTACTACAGTAACTGTAATATCATATTACATAGTATATGTGTTTACATGTACATTTGTGTTTGCCTTTACATTAGTTTATACTGATTAAAATTAGCTTTTGACATGTGAGTAATGTAAACCTCGGATAAACATTCACAAATTGACTTCTTCAAAATCACTTAAGGAGCATGTCAGGAATGATAATATGGTACCTTCCTTATTTGCCTTTTCTCCTTAAGCAAACTGGCTTGGTTCTCATTTTCGTTTATATCGTTTTTGGCATAAACATTGAAAGGCAATCAAGTCCAAGTCAAGATATGTAATTGGACTCTAAGTTATGTATGAAACATGCCTATGCTTGTTTTACTGTTTAAGTTCGTCAATTCGTAACAAATTCAAGAAATTTCTAAGTTCATGTCCGTCCTATGTCTTCATACTCCATTGAACATAAACTTTCATACTAATCACTACTGTCTATGTGTCTCGTGCCAAACACACATCCTTATCGTATTGTAAGACTTAATATTTTTGGAAACAATTGATTCTTACAACCAGAGGCTGGCTCATTCATTTGTCATTTAATCGTTTCTTAAAAATCAAGGTCATAGGTTGTGGCCCTCAACATGCGACGTTCATATTTTGCACATGGATCGATTGTTTATTACCAGGATGTGTATCAGTGATTTGGCAAACTTTTCCTTTATGTACACAAGGAAACACACAAAAAATAATAATAATTTTTGGGTGATTGTCTCGTTTAATATAAATACCGGCAAGCTTTCATAATTTAAATCCTTTTCCAGTTCTATCCGTTTTCAGGCTCATGAAAAAAAGTTCTTTTCATCATCATTTGTTCATCCATCAGTATAAACATGACATATGGACCAATGTGGCTGAGAAATTTAACACTTAATCAATCGCTTTCCACTACAACAAACATACCAGTAACTACAAATTTAGAAACCCATTAGCATTTGTATTATTGCAATGGAATCCATAAGCGTGTATCAGGTTATCAGATGTACATCACGATAACGATTGGTATTGGGAAACATGTATGCATTTTCTTCTGCGATTGTACGAAGTAATCCCAATTTGTTTTGGCAGTTACGCAGTATTGTGTACTTCTTGACCTTTTACAGATTCCTTTAATTCAACTACTGTCTCCGTGTCTTTTGTCATTTTACATGTACCTTCATCTGGAGTAAGTTCAGGTGTAATATATATGGGATTTGTCATACGAGTTTTTTTTCTATTTTTCTTCTTTTTACAGTTTATATTTAAAACTTAAACATATTAAATGATATACAACAACTATCCTGAACAAATATATGAAGCTGTGTATTGAGTTTATATACACTTAATTCGTAAATGGAAAATTCTATGTTTATTTTATGTTTAGTTTGGTTTAGAATGAAGAAAATATATCGAGTGGTACCTATCTTGTTTATTAATGCAACTATCGTTGTTTGTCATCAAATAACAATGTTTAAGGATGTATTCGGTCCAATATTTATCCCTACAAATATTGATAGAAAATGGTAGTTGAAAGGCTGTATGAAAATAAAGTATACAACATTTATATTCCCGGAAAAAATATCAAGATTGAAAGAGACAAACCATATGAATATAAAGAAAATCTTTAAAAAAAAACAGCCGAACTTTTAATAGACGTATAAATGAGATTACCTAACAAAGTCGGAAACATTGCGATCACATTCGGAAATGCTCGTAACGTCATGCATATTTAAGAGGCAACAAACAGGTCGCACGTTTAGCTCGCCCATTTACATTAGCTGACAAACAGGCCGCACGTTTAGCTCGCTCATTTACATTAGCTGTGGGTGACTGTGACTGCATTGCAACGGCATTAGAAACACGCTTGTTTCAAAAAGGCAACAATGCAGATTTCTCCGTAAACTTTCGGTACTGAGTACTAATTAATCACCAGCGAAATTTTCCAATAATGGCGGGCGCATTTTCGTAAACTCCCGTGTCAAGTTTTTTTTTGTTTTTTTTTGTTGTTGTTGTTGTTTTAATATACATGTACTGACGTTAGCGGCGGTCTTGGAATGGTACATTTACGAAGATGTCGTTTCAAAATCGTTTCTAAATGTTTTAAAAAGTGAACAGTTTCTATATCCAATATTTATCTTAAATTTGAGCATCTTTAAAAACAACGTCTGTTGTAATATATCAGTAAAATTCTTATGAGAAGTGATCAATTACAACACACATAAAAAGGTAAGAAAATAGACTGAAATTGAACCATATAATATATATTTACTTGTATGCACATATTCCTTATCTTATTTCATTTAATATGAGTACGACATGCTTGAGTAAACACTTCTAATTTGAACATGGCCGAGTACATAATTTATTGGCAAGCAAATAAGTATATGAATAATATTAGCAGTCGAGTGCTAGTAATTCTCCTCTTCTTTGATCCCCTTCGTTTTGCATGAATACACAGCATTACCGTTGGCAATAGTGCTGGGACAAAAGAGTATAAGAGACTTACGGCTTTGAACAAAATGTAACTTCATCCATGTTGATGCCATCTGATTCCTGTATCCAACAAGGATAATTCTCAAGGACGTTGCAAACGAATCAAATTTCTTTCATCTTAAAGACCTTAGCTAAAACTTTTATTTTCTGCATAAATATTTGTCTATTCACACTGTATGCAACGTTGGTTATCCTCTGAAAGTCGAATTGAGAGAGAAAAGATTCTGTTGAATCAAAATTTAGTAACGTGTCATTTGCCACAAGCCAGCCAAATATATGTGCTGATATTAAAATGGACCTACGTTCCTTACATACCGACACCGATTTAAAATAAATAACATATAAAAAAACTTATAGGAATTGTTTCCCCATTACAGTATTTTAGAAACTTGAATATTATCTGGGTGATAATATGGCTCACAAACCCGGTTGATTGGAGGGTAAGTTCCTTGTATACCAATTTTAGCGAACTGCTTTTGTTCTGAAATACCACGTCCTTGTAAATGCATAAAAATATTATACAAAAGGTTTCCTTAATATACAGTTTTGACAAATTGCGCCCACGCCCTTTTTAATATATATTATGCGACTTGCTATTATGATCTCATTTAATACTCTTTGGTAAATATATATGTTGTGAAACTTACCAGGTGACATACCATTCTATATGGATTGTTTCGCTTAGAATTCTCAACAATGCTCTCTATTTCGCACAGAAGGGACATCCTCATGTCAAATATTTTCTATATTTTTACAAGTCCTCCTCAAAAGATATAATTTTCTTTCTATTTACGAGAATGCTGTTAAAAACGTGTGCAAATCGTACATTATCAGATGTCTTTCGATGTGAGAGATATTCAGTCAAATTTATAGATTTATAGATCAAATTTTGATTTTTTAGGTTGTGATAGGTGAGCGATCCACTGACACTCAGCATTAAAGATCACGTCTAACGATCGATTTAACCTCTGCAAAATCAATTAACAATTTAGATAAATGTATCGCCGTCCACTGATTAGAAACCCTGCACGATGTTCTTTTAGCATATTCCTTCAAGGTTTCCAAATCAGAAAGCGAAATTGGCTGTTATAAGCATAATTAGCAGCATAGACGTCTAGTAGGATACGATCATCTGGGGAAATTGCAGTGAACAGTGTTGTTTACTCGAAGCGATAACAACAGAACGATGTATATCGTCAGAACAATATAAACATGGATTAATATTTAATTTCCTGATAGATTAATTCTAATGAGAGTAGTTTTGCATGCGATTTATTATGACGTAATATTAGACTATAATATCATTGTGACAGGAGCCCGTTTTAAAGCGTATGTTTTATTTCTTCACGTTCTCCGCTTTCCATAGCTCTTATTTTTTGGGTGTAAAATTTGAAAATTTGTTTTATTTCATAACTTTTGGATAATCTAGTTTCCTTAAGAATATAAAACTGTCGTTTGTTCGATTGAACATTTCAGAGATACATCTGGATAGGAAGCAGTTGGAGTTTCTTGGTACGAAATATCTCAACCGGTCGAAACTATGTATTTGGAAATAAAACCACATTTAATCTTTGACCATCGATAATTTAAAAAAAAATGTAGTATCTTGTAGTGTGTAGTATAGGGGTACATGGTTTTAATTACTTAAACTACTAGTAAAATCACCATTAACTGGAGAACGGCAGGGCCTGGGTTTGTGAATCCTGGTAGGGAAATTGGTCATGATCAGTAAATGAACCCTATTGATTTTAAGGTCATAAGGTCTTGGGGTCAAGGTCACTGTGTACATTAGTATAAAATCCTTAAAACCTTTTTGAGGTGTCAAAGGTCATGGTCACTGTAACCTTTAGTATGAATTCCTCTCAAACTGGACGAAGGTTCTTGGCATGTTATCATTAAAAATGCGGCTGTGGGGCATCTGTGTCCGAACATATTTCATGTTTTTTTTTGTTTTTTTTATTTGGTTTTAAAGTGAACATGTATTTCTTCAGAGTTAGTCATATTCATAATTACATATTTTGTCCATGTTTGACTTCTATTTTCAATAATAGTTTATTATAAATTGGGTTATGTAGAAATATCGTGTTATGTAAGAATCAGCAAGCATTTTACAACGTTCCTAGTGTCATATATTTTCAACAGACGAGTCATTATTTTCAACAATATTCACGCAATGTAGCATGACTTGCAAACCGCTGTCATATTCAACAAATGTGACGTGCTGTTACCTCAACCCTAACGTTTGAATGATAGAACTAATAATTTAAAATATAAATAAAATACATCACCCTATCGCAAATTATATATTGACAGAAAAGGGTTAACCTCTCTAATTATATGTACAGGAGAAAAAAAATTGTAAAATACTTCCTAGAAAAGATATGTCGAAGACCAATCGGTGAAGATGTTTTTTCTATAAAATGTCGGAAAATTTTGAGATTGTTCCAAAGTATTAAATAATGTGTACATAACAAAACAACGTGAAACTTGCGGCATCAATGTTTTTATTTGGTAAAGTAATAGCAAAATACCCGAGAAATATTAGGAATTGAAACTCTGCCTTGGCGTCCTATGAAAACATATTGTATGAAATACATATTGTTCCTGGACTGCCATTAACATGTCTGTAATCTATATTTATACCGCACGATATTCCGTATAATGTTAAAGGATTTTATCACGATAATATCTTAGTTTCTCTTAGTTAGTTACTTAGTCTTAATTAGTCTCTTGCGTAAACCTCAGGTAAATTCGTCCATTATTTAAATGTGATCATGGTCCACCAAGTCCTCGTGTGAACTTAATAGTAAATGCAAGCAAACAGTCGAAATAAAGTAGATATTGATTAATTTATCGACAAATAAAAATGCGACTTGTAAATGCAACACTCTGCGGCATGGAGGCTTAAAAGTCATGTAAACAATACAAAAAATGACTTCGGATGGCATCTGTATAAAAAAAAATTTTTTTTTTGGTTTTAAAAACGTGATGCGACCAATGAAATGGCGTAATTTGACACAACCTAAAACGACCAAATTCAACCGTAATATCCCACGGCCTATGGATGATCTATCGATCGGCCGTGGGTATTCCACGATGTGTATTGCCATGTACGCCGAGTACCCCTCCCCCATCAAAGCTTTGAATCACTTTCCTCGCAATCAAGTCACATTAGTCTAACGTCTTGATGACATTTCCGACATCGACAACTTTCAGGAGAGGATTGTGATTCTAATACCCAAGCCTTATTTAATACATTTAGAGTGGAGTTTAATCATACAGATTTATGGACAATTTATCCATCAACATTTTTCTTGTCGCCTTTTTTGGCCGATATTTCAGAGCTGATTTGATCATTTGGTTCTCGAATGGAAGATTAATTCGTCGGGCTGAGTTTTGGCTTCATGTAAAAGAGTTATGGTAACCTAGACCGGATATACAGGTCTGTCTAACACACGATTTTATGAGTCTCCTTTATGAAGATAGGGTGAACCCGTACTCAAAGTACTTTCCAGTGAAATGATCAGACGTGTTTGATAAATACATTTTGGATGTCCTTTTAAGTTCGTTAAAGTACTTCATAAAACACCGTAATTTATTCGCTGATCTTCCTGGTAATACCACGTACCATCTTCATCACTAACGATAGACGTTTCTTTACGATGTTTTCAGTATAAATATTTAAAATGTTTAATAGCCACAAATGAATACTTGTTCAAATGTAACATTGTCGAATGTCAATTATGTGATTTATATAATATGCATGTTGAAACGATTGAACACTTATTTTGGTCGTGTAAAGAAACTCAATATATGTGGAATCGTTTATTAAACCATTTATTTAAAAAAGGTATACATGTTTCACTTGACTTTGAAATTGTAAGTTTTGGATATGACAAAACAATGAGTAATTATATTTTTTTAAATTATTTCATTTAGTAATAATAAACATATAATTAAAAAAAACAGCATTTTTTTCTTTTTTTTTTTTTTTTTTTTTTCTAATTTTTGTATTTTTTTTTTTTAAATTATAATGTATAAAAAGATTTCTATATCATAAAATGATTTTTTCATACTAAAGTTTGGGAACTATAGGATAGCTAAACA
>CM037784.1:2696877-2746877 GCA_021229015.1 Solen grandis | reverse complement strand
TTTGAAGACTGTAAGAGAGAAATACATTAACATTAAAACTTTATAAACGGTCGTTACAGGGAGAAAAACGGTACATATATATTTTTGACATGTCATTGTTCAAATTGTTGCATATTATATTTGTACTGTACATTTGTTAAAAACGTTTTTGTTATAATAAATGATAAAAAAAATCTTCATCATTAGCAATCACTTTCTTAATGTAATTTTTTGATAGGTTTACTATTTACAACTGTCACTCATGTTTCAGCCATCTATCTAAGGCTTATATTAGGAGTGATTTAGTCGTTTTTAGGACAAAAAATGAATTGAGTAAAAAGACATTCGTCTTTGATTGTAGAATATTATCTGAATAATGATAATTATCAAAGAGGAAACCACTTGAGATATATTGATTTCATCATGTGTGTGAAAGTAATTACTCAGAGTTCACTTTTTCTGTATTATTACTCTATGCGTTTTGTTGCTGTTGCTTTTTTATATCCATACTTATTGAAATAAGCTCTTGACATACAGGTAATGTAAATCTTAATTAACATTCAAAATGAAATTATTCAAAATTCATCAGTACCTAACTTATTTGCCCTTTCTCTATAGCAAACTTGCTTGTTTCTCGTTTTCGTTTGTGTCATTCTTGACATAAAATCTATATTAGTATTACGGCTTATATCATTAACAGATAGGTAAACAACTCTTATTCCGATATATGACGAGAAATAAAGTCGGACGTTGTATGTAACATTTCTTTGCTCAGCTAACATTCGATTGACTATTAAATTCATACTTTTCGCTAAGTGTGTGTGTGTGTGTGTGTGTGTGTGTGTGTGTGTGTGTTTAAATTAAGTTATTTAAATGGTTACAGGTTCAACGGAATCCAAAATCAAATTCGACCCCATGTCTCCAGGTCCCAATCACATAATAGGTAATACCTCGCATAACATGCGTTTCGCCCAAGCAGATGAAGTGTTTATATTTTTTGAAACAATGGTTGCTTATGACCAGAAATTGTCTCATTAATTTGACGCAAAATCGTTTCCGAAAGGACAAGGTCATAGACTGATATAGTTCTTAAATATGGCCCTATCTTTGTGGACCAAATCATAAGACTCTCAAAGATCGTTTTTGGCCAGAATGTGTATCAGAAAATTGGTTCAATTTTTTTTTATGTAGACAAGAAAATTCAAAATTTTTTAGTGATGATCTCGATGAACATGCATTTACAATTCGATCTAATTTCGGTTCTATCCATTTTCAGTGGATAATAAAATCCGCACGGGTTATCCATTGTCAGCAAGGCACCACATCAATACAATTGGACCACTGTCACTGAGAAATTTAACCATTAATCGATCTCGTCTACCACAATCCCCTGACCATGCAAACGTACCAATAATTACAAGTTTAGAGGCCCCCAAATCCGTGATTATTGCAATTGAATATACAAGCATGTATTAGATTATCAGATATTCATTGCGACAACGATCAAGGAATCCACATTGTTATTGGATAACATGTATTCCTTTTTTTGCCTTTAGACGAAGTAATCACAATTTCATTAGGGCGGTTAAGCAGATAATTCTTTCCTTTCATTTAATAATTTAATTCATGTTTCCGTTTTTTTATTTATTTTTTTAATGTTTTTTTTTTGTTGTTGTTGTTTTCAATTGACATGCACTTCATCTGGAGTTATAATATATTGATTTTTGGAGTTCATATAGTACTTTTTTTTGCCATATCTTATTTTGCATGTACAGTTAAAACTTAGACATGATTTTTAACTATTCTGAACAAACATATAAAACTGTATCAACAGTTTATAAACTTATTCCGTAAATGAACAATTCTATATCCATATTATGTTCAGTTTGGCTTAGAATGAAGAATAAACATGTATCGAGTGGTACCTTTCTTTTTTTATAAATGCAACTTTTGATGATTGGCATTAAATATCGTTAAATACATAAATATGTAGTAAAAGCACAGATAAATTCTCAAAAAAAAATATATTTAAAAGATGTCACAACATAATTATTTGTAAAAAAAATGTTAATTAAAACACACATAGAAAGTAAGAAAATTTTCTGAAACTGTTCCATATTATGCATATACATATTTACTTCTAAATTTTACTTCATTTACTTTGAAATAGATATGCATGAATAAACACTTCTTATATCATTCATGGCCAAGTGCAAAATGAATCGACAAGCAACTTTCTAATCATTGAATATTTGCATGTTGGTGTTATTTACTTTCGATCGAAAATTCTTCACGTCTTTGATCCCCTCGTTTTGCACGGACGAAAGCTCAAAATACATAGCATTTCCGCTGCCAATAGTGCTGGAATAAAATAGTATAAGATACAAACGGATTTAAACAAAATGTAACACGTCATCCATGTTGAAGCCACCTGATGCATGCACCCAACTGAGATAATTCTCAAAGGCGTTGCAAAGGAGTTAATTTCAAAATAAACCAAAAGCATTCGGCCAAGAATGTTCCTTTTATGCATATTTATGTTGTCTAATGATTGTTTATATTCACACTGTATGTAACGTTGGTTACCCTCTGAAACAATTGAGAGAAAAATGGTGTTGTGATTAATATGCCATTTGGCACATGCCAGTCTAAGTGACTATGATGACTATCTAGCTTCTGAAAAAAAATACCGAAGATATTAAGGATATTAATTCGAAGCATTAATTTCGTTACGGTTTTCTGCACACGTGTGCATATGATCTGCAATTCTGATTCCCACATGGCTTTATCTTGTATCTGCTGTTCAACCCAACCCCAGGAGATATGAGTTGACTTCAGGGTCAATGTTTTCTTTTGCGGTGTCACTGCATCATTTCGTGCCTTTCCAAATCAATGTTTTTCTCCTAAAAATGTGTTTGGAGTTAGTAATTAAACGTCGTCGTCCGCAGTCATTACATATTCATTTAAAATAAAAATGCGTAAAAACCATTAAATGTGTTATTGCAATCTTAAAGAATGGTGTTACCATTGCATTTGCGCGACAGAAGTTTGATTCTTCTCCTAGATTATATAGAGCTGAAATTCCATAACGTATTTTCAGATTTTGCTTGTGAGCAAATTAAAATTTGTATCAAGAAAAAAAAAACATAATTTGTTTGGGTATATTTCTATTATCTAATGCAAGTCGACAGTTACAGCAAATATGAGTATTGCCTTTTCGGAAGCATTTGTGAAAGTTTTTGACCATTCAAGGAACTATATACAGTATAATGAAATTATTTTAGGTAATTTTGAAAACCTTTTGGAAACTAACAGCCTTGCTTATATGTTATGTCATTTGCCTATTAGATGTTCTTGAACAATATTTCCATTTCTGGTTTATTAATTTGAAATATATATTGTTCAAACGATTTTAAACCAATGATCTAATCGCTGACCCCAGCTTGCTCTGTATGTAGCTAAATAAAAAATATGGTTTATGTTTTTAATTAGAGATTAGTAACTAACTTTTATTTCTTTGATGAGTTTGTTGACTTTTATTTAATTTATCGTATTAGGTATTTAATATTATATTCGATAGTTCGTTAGTTCACTAGTTGCTTGCTCAGCTGACTTTATCGTTTTTCACATCGTTATGAAAAAATGTTTTTAATAATACACAGATAACATTGTATAGAATTAAAGTTTTATTTTTTCTAGACTATATTGTAAACTACTGTTACAGGCGAGTAATTTCAATGACAGATAAATGTTTTTTTGTTGTTTTTTTTAATTGATGGCATCTAAACAAATTACCACCTCCTTACGAAAACTTTCCGTAAAATTTCACGATTATAAGTAACAATTCTTATTTGATAATTTTAACGAAAGTATTTATGTATAGTACATTTGTGGATGTGCAAATGAGAGAAATTCTAAAATCAGTTCTGATTTTGTTTGAAAATCCTTTCTGATGTAAACAAAATGTGTTTTTCTTAAATCACATAATTATCATTAGAAATATAACCATACATTCATATGATATGGAAAACAGATAGGAGACAATCAAAGAGCAAATGAAGCATTGCTGTTTCCGAGTCGTTTCGTTATCTCAGTAAAATTCCCCGATGTATTTCTAGAAGAATATACAATCGGTGATATCGCTTAAAAGGGTGTATTCTGTTTCCAAAATCTTAAATTTAATGAGACCTTTTTAACAAAATGTTGTCTTACAACACGGTTAAATGCAAAATATTGTTGTACTATCGTATCTGTTACTAACTGTACACTTAGTTTGTATATTATAGTTTCAATATTTCGCCTGGACGTCGCTATATGACTAAAATACTATCGCAGCGACGGTTTACTCAATCAATTAATCAATACTTCGCATTAAAAACTAAAAAGTTCTTAACTTCTTAACTTGTTGGAATTTTTTAATTAAAACAATTTCTCAGTTTGTAAAATACCTGATCTGTCACCTGGTAGTTATTTCCATGTGTTCCTTGTTTTTAATAAAATGAATGATGTAAATTAATACTAGAAGGAAAAAAATGTTAAAAAATATGTTATTTCATTTGTAAACGTGTTACCGGAGTTTCAATATTTAATGGTATTGCCTTATTCTGGGCCGATTCGTTTTATTCAGTACATCAACAACAACTTGAAATTATATGATATCCTTTCATAACATAATTTAATCCAGTATGGAAACATTAGTAAATTCGAAATGTCACAACTCGAAATTCAAATTCAGAAAATACTTTAACTTGATAATTATGTAAAACCAAACTGTGGCAGAATACTTGTCCTTCCCTTCTCAGGGGTAAAGCGACTCTAGATATGACTGAATTATTTTAGAACAAGTATAATTAGGAAAGACAGAAGCAGGAACAGTGTGAAATAAAGAGCAATTGAGAAATCTAAATATAGGGAGAATATTGAGGAAAGCAGGAAATCCAAGAAGAGAGAGTATCATAAGAAAAATATGGATGTTGTTTCATAAGCATGCACTCACACACAGTTTCCTACCGACAAAAATACACTGCTACAAAACTTGACATCACATATTTATTGATAATCAAGTGAAGCAAATGAAACATCGGCCTACGTAAAATCACTTATGTTACCATTACACGTATAGTGACTAAATTAACTGTATAAGATGCATAAAGACTTCATTCTCCATACAATAATTGTATTCAAATATAATTTAGTGTTGGTATACATAACCTTTAATACTTGAATTTGTATTTTGATGAGATGTTGTATGCATAAAACTATAAACAATGTTATGTTTTGCTCTGTCCTGTATGCCAATTCAGCCTGTGTTCATGTTGTGGCCAATATACATTCAGCCTGTGTTCATGTTCTGGCCAATATACATTCAACCTGTGTTCATGTTGTGGCCAATATATATTTGCTATGGTTAATACCGTCTTTGTATGCATGCACATAAGCCTATATTGTGAAATCCGTCGTGTTCTCAAAGAATGTTTATCTTTTGAGATTAATTTCATGATGAAATATAAAATATAATCATTTTAATGAGTTATTTTAAATATCAAAACAAACTGTAATAAATGCACATTAAATATATAACTTCGGACATTATGAAGATAAGAATGCATATTTTATAACGGAATCGTACTATTTTCAGGGTAAACAATGATTCAAAGTAGGAAAGTAAAGGGAAAGTGTTTTTCATTAAATTTTTAAACAACACAATATGTACAAGGATTCATAACTAGGCATCATACATTTGAGCTGAACTTGCCTCTTCATTATATGGCGCATATGAACTATTAATCATACTAATGAGGTTAACCATATTAGAAATGTTCTGAAATTACATTGAAATGCTACCATTCGACATTCTACAAATTGTTCCAACAACATTTACATTCTTATACGATAAAGAATGATTTTCAAGATTACGTCTTTCCCTGATGCGATATGACAGAATATTATGCTTCTTAGATATATATCATCAGATGACAAACAACTTAATCAAAATATTTTCGCACACAGTATTGCATTACATTCCTTATTTCTCACATAAATGGCATCAAGAAATCTACACATTTCTGTTTCCATTGCAAACATCATTCTGTAATACAATGTAACCTACCTCTAAGCTTCAATTCGTTCCAATCTTGAACAATGTTTAAAACTCATATCACATAACAGCAACCAATTTGTAATATTCCCAATGTTTATTTCTCATTAAATACGAATAGACGTATTAATGGTTAAAAAATGATAAATAATAGATGTCACATATATATTTATTATCTGGAAAGTAGAACAGTGTATGAATCTACTAAATCTAAACAGGACAAAACTGTCCGTTAGTGCCCACTACTGTTAACTACATATTCACTCAGGTTAATTGAATATCATGTTTTTTTTCCCCAGAAACTTATGGGAATTGTCCACATAATTTAACTGACTAGGATGAAAAAAAACAACGATATCCCGTTAATATGTACTTGGCAAAAGTAGACACTTTACAAGGAAGTTTGTCCTGATAAGATACCTGAGAAGATAACACGAAAGTTTTCTACTTGCTAGATACTAACTGAATATGTGATTTTTTTTTCAGAATATTTTTCATAGCTAAGTGGGTAAGTGAGCTGGCAAAAATATGCAACAGTGAATGCAACTTATTTAACTCGGAATGTTATATTACACAACACTATGAATACCATCTGTTCGGGACCGATTAAACAATAAAAGTGGAATTATGACCGTTTACTGCTTAAAGATAAGATAATTCCTCTACAGTAGTCGAGCAAACTAGGTTTCGTTAATCAAATTCGGAAAGCGACCGACGTTGTCTGACACTTCGAACATTACAAGTGTAATCAACAAGGCACACATCCAATCGTTTACCATCATCAAGGGATATTGGTGGGAAAATTGTCTCTTAGTGAACGATATCGTCTTATCTTTACGCAGCTGTTGTATTCTCTATATACAGCAGTTGAGCTTCGAATAGACTTTTCTGGAATTGTGATATTTTTTTTATTTAATTTATTTTTGTTTTAAATATTTTAGACGTAGTTGTCTAACTACAAATTTGACCTACTCATGGATGATGACCCTTGGCCTGTTAACGGATGATGACCCTTGAACTATTTACGGATGATGACTCTTGACCTATTGACGGATGATGACCCTTGACCTTTTTACGGATGATGACTATTGACCTTTTTACGGATGATGACGCAAGAAAAGTGATTTTTTAACAATATTCATTGGTAAAAAAGCCTGCACTTCAAAAAAGAGTTGCACACAATCATCTGTTGAGATGACACCTAGCTGATATATATGCTTCGTATTCACTAAGTATTAACTGAGTATTCGGACTGAATAACAGTTTCTTTGATACATATTTAGATGTTTAATAAAGATAAAAATACTTCTCTTCCATCGAGACACAATTGAAACCGGTTTCGGGCCAAACGTTATAATAATAGACAGTTTATTAAAGTCTGATCACAATCTCCATGTCACTTAGGGACGGTTAAAGTGCGCTTCATTATAATAATGTTTACTCTGCCGATTGCGGTGTAAGGGATCATTTACGTTATGAAATACCCGTCTTACAATCTTCCTAACTTAAGTCCCTGCCAATGCCGAATACCTTTTTTAAAGATATTTCTTGTTTACTTTAATTTGTGTACGTGTAACATTAGTCCATCTTTTTTATACAAACATGCGTAAGGTTATTTTCCCCATTCATATTAAAAATGCACCCTTATTATATTGGGATATCAGAGATAGCGAATTCTGATCGAATATGGGAATATTCAAATCACTGTGTTTATTTTTGTCAATTATAGATATTATAGATTAACAGCTATCAAGAGATAGTACCAACAGTTTCTGTTATTTGGCGTAGCTTAGTAGCTTATCAATAGTAATAAATAAACATTTAAAACCCTACACATGTATCAAGAATTTACAATCCGAGGTTTATAGAACAGTTTCTTCAGTACAATGAAAACACGACTTAGAAATGGCCAGTAGTGTTGATCTTAAATGAACGGACTGTAATTGGAAATCAAAAGTTTTCAATACTGAAAATTGCAGAAGAAAAGAAAATTGAAGTAGAAAAAAAACAAAGCTGTCGGCATAGGGTACTCCTTTCTTATAGGTACTTAGTTATATTCATGAGGCTTTTGTTTGCAAAATTGACAAAATATTTATGGTGAAGGAAACATGTTGGCGTAGTCAGAGAAGATGCAGTATTGACTATTCTTCTAAAGGAATGCCAAACTCTTTGCGGATCAAATTAGAAATTAGTTTCCTGAACTTATCCTGAAGTAAATTATACTTGTAACATAAAACAGGTATCTATATACACAGATTCAGATTAAATTTTAAAACAATGGTATTTTGGTGTATGAGTTGTGTAATTTGTAATTTGTTTTGACATGAAATATTATGTATGTTATATTCAACTCTATTTTTTTTAAAATTTTTTTTACAAATTATCTTTTCATATAATATCAGCATAGAATGCAAAAATTGACATTTTCTTCCATTGTCTAACAAAAATAAAAATGCACTGGAATTCTAACTAACGTTTATATTAAATTGTCTCGCCCAACTTTTGTGTAAATATGGTTCAATAAAAAAGATTCATGTAAGTGTTAAAATATATTCCTATTGCTAATATTTGCATTTAAGAATCATAGTATATCTTAATATCTTGCATTGATTTTTGTATTACTCGTTCTAAAATGTTCATCAGTTCTAACCGTTTGTTTTTTTTGTTTTTGTTTTTTTTTGGAATAGCGTATTGTCAAATGAATCGTAGCAAGCGGACTCCCATAAAATCTAGGGACAGCTACGGCTCATGTTTGGTTATGAATAACGCAGCTCTAGTTAGCGACAGTCCATTGACATCATGTTGGCCTTTTGCTGTATTCCTTTTCTCGATTTACAAAACAATAAAAAATATATTAAAATATGTATGTCAATCAGATACACAAAGTGTTGTTTCCTGGCCTCTCCAACAGTTGTAGAATTAAAATCTGAATATGTCAAGGACTTCTATTTTAATGACGATGGCATTTGTATTTTAAGTTCCTTGACCATGTGTTTCAAGGAAGAAATAAAACACCATGAATACATAAATCTTTACTTTATGGATTGCTTTCAACTGATATGTACAGGAGGCTAAGGAATTTTTTATTTTTCAGTTTCGAGTCACGCGATAAATCTTGTCGATATGGTGTATAGCAAACTTTAGCCTTGTAAAATATCGCACACTGATGCAATAAATATTTTGATTGTTTATTGGTTTTAACGGTACGCCAAAATTAGTTCGGTAATTTGGAGAATATGTATACTTAAAAAAGATATAGTGGTGCCACAATGCTGTATCATGCTGTAGACATGTGGCAAGATGCCACACCCAATCAAATTATCCAGACACCGGCCCAACTAGTCCTGGAACTACCCTTATATACCTAGCGCCAAGCAAGTGAGCTATTATAATACAATTTTTACAACTTTGGTAAGTAGCGGCCGGGAACCGAACCCACGAGCTCAAGATTCCGGTGACGCTTTAATCACTCGGCCACCAGGATCGGTTGACACAATATTCATATAAATACTTATATGTATACGTGTATCTAAATTTCTTTTGTACAACTAATTGTACTATACTACTATTCTGAAATAAGATTTTACCCAATGTGTTTCCCTTTTTAATTTTCGATGTTCTGTTTTCACTTGGATTTTAGTCAAGATGAGTATTGCTTCAATTACATTAAGTGATTGTTTACTAGATCCAATGTTATGAACGAGTCTGTGAATGACATGTCATTAACGTCTGTGTACTTCAATATTTTCTTCCAAGCACTCAATATATCAATTCTAGGAATTCAATTTTTATTCGTTTCAATTAGGAAAAAAAAAAAAAAAAAAAAAAAACTTCCCTATATTTCATATCGTATGTCTGTATACTTTAGAAAACAATGCTGGTTCTAATCATAAAGTCATAAAGATAGATATGTATTTAATTGAAAAGATTTAAAATCCGTTTATATTAACAAAATATTTGAAAACTGAAATTTCACGACTTATTTAATCATACATGTAATTCAGATTTCCAAAAGGAAGATTGGTGTATATAGGTAGTTTTTGCTTCAGTGGAAATCTAGTCTTATAACGCAAAACATATTATCAACATTGGCATGTCTGTATTAAAAGCTCGATCATGAATTTAACACTAGTATGCAAATCAATTTAAGTTATCTTATAATTATTAAAGTACCGTTTTATAAAGGGGCCTACATTGTTATACTTTCCAATTCTCTGTCTTTTTAAACAAGTTAGACTGTACAAAAATGTATAACTCAATTGTATATGAAAAATGTACAAATATACGAACCTTTAAACGTAGTTTTAATGTTAAAAAGATAATAAAAATGCTAATGAGCTAAAATATTCCGAAATTCTGAACGTCCTTTCAAATGAATGGCATTATTTATATCATTATAGCTGCAGGTAGTCATTTTCAAACCAAACAGCTATCTTATCTAAATAAACAACAATCATTGTTTTTTCACAAATGTTAAAATAGTTCATATGTACTGTACATTAGTGACGTGCTTTAAACAGTGTGAACCTACCCTTGATTGCATTCTCTATATGTGTACTTGTGCTGTTTTATGGATTTATATTTTTTAAAAGAATGAAAAAATAAAAATTTATTTTACGTTCTTAATGCTACCTGTTAATTTTATTTCGCCGACGTCAGGAAAAGAAAAACGACAAAATACGATTACCTACTTTAATCGATTAATTCTAAAAGACGCCCAAGAGATAAATGGTATTTTTAATGTATGTTTATCAATATAACCACAGTTGGGTCGAACAACCGATGACTAGAACAAATTGCCTTTCCCCAGCCTGTTCGAGTCACCGAAGTTCGACTGTAATTAGGTTTTCGCCTCTGCAGGGCGAAAACCTATTGTTCTTCTTCTGTTGATTTGTTTTTTTTATTATTTTTATTATTTTTCCAATTCCACCCATTTTTGTGTCCAGCCTAGCGGCCAGATGAGAAAAGCTACAGCTATGAAATTTTGGGCATGGAGTCATCTTTATCTGAACATGTACCTAATTGGTCAAACTTTTCACATTTATTTCTGATTTAGCCACTAGGGGGCGCAATGCATGTAATCACTGTTTTGCTAATAACTCAAAAATTTGAAACCTGATTTAGATGCGGTTTTTTACATAATGTTCCTTGTTGACAGCCCAATCAAATATGATGGAAATCTCATCATCGAGTACGGGAAAAAAAATGTTCTAGGAGAGGTTGAATGTTCGAACCTTGAAAAAAAGTGAAATAATGAGGGTAGGTCTACGAAAAACCTTCCCACTTTTGTTAGAGATCAGATAGAAGAATTCTGTTTGCTGCATACGATTTACAAGACATATACGCACAAAATATATGGGGTGGCGAATTTAGGAAATGCGTGGTTTGTCCTCTAGAAAAGGTCAAACTTCACTAAATTTTAGGAAAAATTAAAATTTCAAAAACATGTTTTTGTCGCTCCTGACTTTATTTTCTGTTCATTCTTCATGATATTTTCACACAATATGTATTGTTATGTTTGAAAGGGCCTCACAATAAAAAAATTAAAAGAAATTTGAAAAGGTCAAGGTTTATTCGGCCAAAATAGCTCCAAAACTAAAAATATTTAATTGAGAGTATATGAACAAAAGTTTTAGTTCTTAAAGAGCTCTTTCCAGTGATGTTTAGTTTTTGAAGATCGGACTTGATTTGGTCATTATACGGCAGTCCAAAGTTTGATCCTTTTTTGGAATAATTGTAAATCAGGTTTTATGCTTCAAATTCTGATACATAAGAATAAAAAGTTTGACTTGTGCGACAAGTATACTTGATTGAACTATTTGCTGCTTTGCTAGGTACCTAACAGTAAAATTTTAATCAATTTTCTTTCTCATTTTGCCGCTAGGGGGCGCTTTTCTTGAAATCATTCTTTTGCTTATAACTCAAAAAGTTGAAGTCCGATTCGAATGCGGTTTTTTGCATTCTGTTCCCTGTTGATAGCCTAATAACATATGATAGGATTCGAGGGTCCGTGTGGTTGAAAGCTTTTGAGCTACGAAAGGTTGAATGTTCGAACCTCGCAAAAAAAAAAAATGTGCAAATGAGGGTAGGTCTACGAAAAACCTATCCGGTTTTGGTAGAGATCAGATAGAATAATTCCGTCTCTGGCATAACATTTGAAAGACGTATACACACAAAATATATGGGGTGACGAATTAAGGAAATGCGTGGTTTGTCCTCTAGAAACGGTCAAACTTCACTAAATTTTAGGAAAAATTAAAATTTCAAAATCATGTTTTTGTCGCTCCTGACTTTATTTTCTGTTCATTCTTCATGAAATTTTCACACGATATGTATTGTTATGTTTGAAAGGGCCTCACAATTCAAAAAATAAAAAAGAATTGAAAAGGTCAAGGTCATATTACGATTATTGTGTTTTTATTCGGCCACAAATAGCTCCAAAACTAAAAATATTTCATTGAGAGTATATGAACAAAAGTTTTAGTTCTTCAAGAGCTCTTTCCAATGATACTTAGGATTTGAAGATCGGACTTGATTTGGTCATTATACGGCAGTCCAAAGTTTGATCCTTTTTTGGAATAATTGTAAATCAGGTTTTATGCTTCAAATTCTGATACATAAGAATAAAAAGTTTGACTTGTGCGACTAGTATACTTGATTGAACTATTTGCTGCTTTGCTAGGTATTTTAATCAATTTTCTTTCTCATTTTGCCGCTAGGGGGCGCTTGTTTTGAAACCATTCTTTTGCTTATAACTCAAAAAGTTGAAGTCCGATTCGAATGCGGTTTTTTTGCATTCTGTTCCCTGTTGATAGCCTAATAGCATATGATAGAATTCGAGGGTCCGTGTGGCTGAAAGCTTTTGAGCTACGGAAGGTTGAATGTTCGAACCTTGCAAAAAAAAAAAATGAGGGTAGGTCTACGAAAAACCTATCCATTTTTGTTAGAGATCAGATAAAAGAATTCCGTCTCCGGCATACCATTTGAAAGACGTATACACACAAAATATATTGGGTGGCGAATTAAGGAAATGCGTGGTTTGTCCTCTAGAAACGGTCAAACTTCACTAAATTTTAGGAAAAATTAAAATTTCAAAAACATGTTTTTGTCGCTCCTGTCCGTGTGGTTGAAAGCTTTTGAGCTACGGAAGGTTGAATGTTCGAACCTCGCAAAAAAAAAACAAAAAAAAACTGTGCAAATGAGGGTAGGTCTACGAAAAACCACAGAATGTGATGGATTTTAAAGGACAGGGTATGGGAAATATTTGCGCTAGAAGAGTTTAAATGTTCTAACATTGCAAAAAAAAAAAAAAAAAAAAAAAAAAAAATAAAAAAATGTGCAAATGAGAGTCTTCAAAAACCTTTTCGTTCTTGTTCATTTTGAAACTTGTGGCTGAGTTGAAATAAAGTGTTCAAGTTGATTAGGTTAAAAGCGAAAACCGAGATACCGCTTGCGGTTCTAGTTGTATTTTGGGTTTGTGGGTGTGAACAATCTTATTATAGTAGAGAAATATTCATAATATCTGAAGGGGATCGAAAATAATATTGCCTTAATGATATTCCACTTTCAAACAGTCTTAAATTATAAATGTTTAATTTTTAGTTGTTTTCTTAAAATTGGACATGTTTTACCTACTAATTTTTTTTCTTATTAATAGTCGTTTATTTGGTATCAGATTCAAATATAGACAATGTACTTGAGAAAATAATGACATTGAACCCCCATTATTATACGAAATAGTTCTTTTTATATTACATTTGTACAAGTATGTTTCTTAAGGTCATGAAAATGTCAAATAGATCGGTATTCGTAGGGTCCTTGTTCGACGAGTGATATCAAATACAAGTACAGGTTGGGGTGTGTGATTGTTATTTGAAAAAGGTGAATTCTCCAGTATTTTTGTTTCTTTTAAATATATAATAAAAACTCTGAAAACTCTAAATCGAATCCAATCTAACACAAACTGAACATTTAACATTAAATATTTCTGATTTGGGTTTGAGGAAACCTCGCTTATTACTATATATCTGTATGTAATGAGGTCCAATAGGATACGCATAGAAAGATGGGAAAATAAGATGGAACTGTGTTCTGAAATGCATATTTGATTCTGATTTATGACTGGTTCGACATTTAGCATAAAGCTTATTTTAAAGGACTTGGAACACATCCAACATTTTGATACACGCACCAGAATTGCATCTAATAACAATGCTCCTAATCACAAGAAAATGCTTTTTAAATGAATATTTGTAGTTTGGTATCTATTTACTTTCGATAGAAAGTTTCTCATGCCTTTGTGTAGAGCACAGTTCGTGGCGCCAAATATATACTACAGTCAGCTTACGCATTAGCACAAAAGATGCTACCAAGTGATTAACGGCTTTGAACAAAATGTGACTTCAACCATTTTGAAGCTGTCTAATATATGCAGCCGACTGTGGTGATTCTCAAAGGCAATGCAAAGGAACAAAAAAGTTCCACCTAAAGCATTTGGATGAAGAGCCAGTTTAGGCGTAAAATGCCTTCTCTTTACAATGTATTCAACTTGTTGACTATTAATATCCGGTGGGCTTTTTTGGAAGCAAAAAGATTCTGGACTTAAATGTGCTCGCTTAACCATGAAATATAATACATTTCATTCGCTATAAGCTAGCCCAATTGACTCGATTCATCGTAGCCTATATTAATATTGCGGTCAATTAGTCTGGTCATTAAGTCTTCAGAACGTCCAATTTACTTGACCCATGTTATAATTAAAATTGATGTCTCAATAGTTGAGTTACTTTGTTTATGGGGCAAATGGAAACTTGTGTTATTAGCCTCAATTTAGCTCCCCCGTCTCCCTTAACACTATATGACGCCCCCTTTCTTTTCTTTGTTGTTTGAAATCTTAATTTGAGTATATTCAGCGTGTTCATATCACGTGGTATGTGACGTCATTTTAAGCAGCATCTTTTGCATTGATTGTGAGGGAAAACTCGATGTGGGTATTTTATTTCTTCATCTATGTTAACATGATAAAGTGCAAGCAAAGCGATAAAATATGCTCTACACATAGGCCCTAGTGATTCTGACTTGACTTGACTATTTGGGTTCACCGTCGCTTCGACAGTATTTCAGTCATATAGCGACGAATGCACGGAGGCATACGGGTAGAACCACCGACCTACCGCAAGCCAGCTGGAAGGCTTCCTCACATGAAAATCCGAATGACCCTGCCGGGATTCGA
The DNA here is from genome assembly GCA_021229015.1 of Solen grandis. NCBI lineage: Eukaryota > Metazoa > Mollusca > Bivalvia > Adapedonta > Solenidae > Solen > Solen grandis. Next base: position 2,731,569 of record CM037784.1, on the reverse strand, counting down.
ACCCCACGCGGTTAGGGGCCGAGTGAGTGTTAAAGTCAGCGACTTTACCCTCTCGACCACGGAGGCCCCATCCTAGTGATTCTCTTGTCAGTTATAAAGAATTTCCGAACATTTGGACACACCTCCATAGTTCATGATGTTTTGGTGGTTATCACGAAAAGCGCTTCACTGATACAGAGAGACTAAGAGATGCAGTTTGGGAAAGACAGACGGGAGAGCGTTGACAATGAAATAGAAAGAAACGACCACGTGCCTTATGTGAAGCCCATGTAGAATGATATGGAAGTTCTTGTAGCTCAATCAAGAATTTGCTGATATTCAGCTGTATCATTTGTTCAGTAAATTCAGCTGATTTATATCCAGACAATTTTACATGTAGAAGCACCACAATGCCCTACCGTATAAGAGCAATGTCGCTTAACAAGATATATTTGTGGTTTCCAAATATACTTTGGATTTTAACAAGCAGTTTCTTCAGCAAAACGTAGTGTAACAGCGCGGATAAATGCAATCGAATGTTGCATTATCTTACTTGTTTACTTATATTTCCTCGGATAAGTCTGAAGAAAATTAGTATTTTGTGGAATCCACATTAAGTTTAGCTATTTTCCAGTTGGTTATGTCTCCTTTGCCTTGAATTCGGGTTTAATTTTTTTTTTTTTTTTGGTTCTAAATTAGTGCGTTGGGTTTAACGCTGCACCGACAGTATTTCATTAATTTGAAGTCCCTATCGACTTGAGACACATATAGTGCTGCCACACTGCAGTATCACAATTGCATCATCCAGACACCGAGCCAACCAGTCCTGGAATGACCCTGTATATACCAGTATCATTTTTGACGACTTTGGTATATCGCTGTCGGGGATCGAGCCCACGACGCCCCCTTCCATTTCTTATTGCTTAAACATGGTTTGAATAAACATAAGATAGGTTTAAAAAGGTAATATAAAATTGTTACACGGTAGATATGTAGTTCCATCAATGTGCAGTCCGGTTAATCTTTCACCTGTAATTAGTTGTACGTCGCTATATGACGGAAATGACGTCACAACGACGCCAGGCCCTAACACAGCAACAAATTGTTACTGAAATTCTGTTTCCTCGAAAACCAATTCTAGGAAAGAATTTCATCATACCAGTCAATATTAATGTAAAGAAAAAAATAACGTTGTTCAAAGCAAATAATTGTAACAATTTATTAAGCCGAAAGTATATTTTGTGTAAAAACAGATAACGAACAATTTAATCCAATTTCATCGCCGATATTCCTATTTATGTCGACAATTTTCCATAGAAAAGGTACATTTGTATCAATAAGTGTTGAGCTAGTTTGTAATCAAGGCAGTACAACCTTGGTTATTTGATCTTCAAATCTGTATGTCTTTAATTTTACAGTATTATAACTGAATTGCTTTCTCGGGGCGTAATGTCCAATTTAATTGTGTCTACGCTTATTCGCTCGTCGTGTTGTGAAGAAGAGAGAGAGAGAGAGCCAGTCACTGGAATAACAGATTAGGAATTACATTACAAGATCAATTCAATCCGTTCAAAGTCAATTAAAATATTGAAATAGAGTTCCAACTGTCCGCTGATAAGGAGAAATGTTTTGAATTATGTTCTTCCACTAACCCATTCTGATAAAGCCTTTCTAACACAAATAGGAAAGCGAATAGGTGAATTAAACAAGTAAAAAAGCCATTGTGATACAATCATTGCTGAAAATTGGTGCGAATACTGTCTCCTCTCAAACGATAAAAGAAGCAAGCTATTCATCGTTTACTTTGGGGTTGGTTTTCGCCGATATATATGAGACGCATTGCTTGTATAGAAATATGGCTTCAAATTATTGACAATGATATCACTATCAATTACTCGGTGCTGAGGAATGCCTTGACACAGTTATATCTTAACATCATCAGAATGTTTTGTTTGTAAAGATAAGAACTGCAATAACAGTGGTATTATTTTATTTCCCAAAAGCATGATAAAGATAATTATTTCATGTTAAAATATTTGAAGATATAAACAGGAAATCGATTTTATGTTTTGTGGTTTGTCGCGGATATACCTAATTTGGGCATACTCCATAATTAAATATTGCAAGGGAAGGTGCAGTGTTCAGCTTCAAATATTTAATTGTACGGAATTAAGACTAATATTTTCGCCTGAATCACGGAATCACTATACGTAGATGTTTATATTGTAGCATCAGTCATATACAGTCAAACCTGTCTTAAGCGGTTATTTAAGGGAACAAGAGAAAGTGACCGCTTAGCAGAGGTGACCGTTAAATGAAGATTATACATATAACACAAAAATGCAATAGTTCCTTGACTAAAAACTGACCGCTAAATACAGGTGGCCGCTAATGCAGGTTCAGCTGTATAACGATTTGTTTTTGGGGTCTTGAAGAGCAGTGGTTCAATGGTAGGACACGCGTTTCGGGACTTATAGGTCTCGAATTTGAGTTTAGCCAAAGAAATCTACTGAATATAAGACTTTACTTTTCCATGTTTCACTTCACCCAGGTGTAAATGTACCTGAGGGGGGGGGGGGGGGGGGCGGTATAATTCCGCCTCGTCATAATGTGGGTTGCCAGACTGCCCGGGGATATCCTAAGATGATTATTAAGTAGCCCGATAACCAGGCGTAAAAGCTGTAATATCGGCGAACGTGTGTGCGGTATGAAATGCCCTTACTTATTTTATTTTGTAATATTGCTATGCTTTAATACAGAACACTTTGATTCATACTTTTAAAGGCTTATCCCGTTTCCTCCTAGTGCTAGAGTCGCCAGACAACATGGCTTGTTCAACATATTTACGACACCCTCGTAGATACGTTTCTGATGTATCGTATCGTTAAAATGTATCTTCAGAAATGGTATCCTATCTAAAAAAACTTTTTAAAATGCAAGAATTGATTCCGACCGAGACGTAAAATGGTACTTACATAACTCCATTGATTTGCGCTAAGCATATAGGGTTGTTCCAGGACTGATTGTCCCGGTGTCAGGATAATATAACCGGATGTGGTATTATGCCATCTGTCTATACGGAGGAAGCTCCACATTTGTTTTAAGTATACATGGTCTCCAAATGACTGAAATACTATCGGCGGAACGTTAAGCCAAATAAACCAACAAAATAAAAAAGCAAACATACACAGTTCATTACAACAACGGATGAAATGTCAACAGAAAAGTCTCATTACATGGGAATATAAGATCTCATCTCAGTATGTCAACGTAATGAGGAATCCACGTTACCAAGGCATTTGCGGCATTGTGACAAAACAAGCCTTTGCGGAAAATTACCATAGCAGGAAAAATAGTATATTTGCACAGACTCTTTAGATGAAAATGAAAGATGCAGTTGGACTACATTAGCGACCACCTGTATTAAACGGTCAGCCTGCATTTAGCGGTCAGTTTCAATATATAAAATATATATTTTTAGTCACGGAACTGTTGCATTCTTGTGTTAAACATGTATTCTAAACTTTATTTATCTCTGACTGGGAGATTTAGAGGTCAGGGTCAATTTTGACGTCATGCAATGACGTAATGTTACAGTAGACCGGATTCACATGTAATCGTCTGACTTTTCTTACTGAAAAACAGGTTGTCGGCGGAACAACAAAAACATATGGGAATCACCATGTTAAATAGACTATTCGTTGACATGATAAATGATTCAGACAGCTTTTATGTATTAGTTGTGTGTTTTTCTCTAAATATTTGAACTATTTTTTGTGTGTTTGAGGGGGGGGGGGTATACTTTTATTTTCTTTTTTTTTTTGATGATGAATGTATTTTGTAATTTTGTGATCAAATTTCTCTCCAAAAGAATTCCCGTTATATATGTGTCATTTAATTTTTTTAAAGTAATACAAGCTGAAAGTCTTCGTATATTAAATATATATCTCTTATATAAGACAGTCACTATTATATCTGATAGAGATAAAAGCTAATAGTTTTATCCTTTCTCTCAAATGCCTTTATTACTATTTAAGTATGAACATAAAATTACATTTTTAAATAATGATATTTTCTCATTCGCGTTTGAATAGTTGTTTTATGTATTCAATAATTCTTTTGTATTACTTAATTAATTAATATGGGTAGAAACGCATTACAACACACCTGTGATATTAAAAAATTCAAGTTCATAATTAGGTTCATACGAATTATTACCTTAATAACTAGTAATATTTATTTAAAAATGAAATGTTTCGATTTTTCTGGAATAAATAACAACATAAAGCTTTACTAATTAAAACTATTTGTTTAAAAAAGTGAAATACTTGATACTTAGACTTTTCTGTAATAAATTACAGTTGTTAACAAGCAACATTTGTTTAAGATTTTTTTCTTCTTCTTTTTTGGAATATGTTGGAATACTAAGGTTTTGCATAGCGCTAAGTATACCCTTGTATCCACTGTGCATTCGGCACCATCGTTTACTAGTCCCTTGCGATTAGCTTTCCTTTAATACGGTCTCAGGTTTTGTAAAATCCAAACTATTAAGACAATAGTTACCGATATATTCTGGAAATACTATCGAATTATTAGGAATACGGCTGTATTAGACAGATGGTTCGGCAGTAAACCTTTGATTAGGTTAGACTCCAGCACAAACTGCTTTGTTCGCTATATGTTTACGAGCCTAAAAGACGACATAGGTTATTTGAAACGGAATATTGCTCCCGAAATAAAACTTTAATTCGCTAAATCTGACTATTAACAGGATATTTTAGTTCACAAATGGACAAGATGAGCGTGTTTTGAAAATCTAATAATTCCATTGCAAGCCGTACGTTTTGTCACGGTTTCTATTTTCTGCTTCTTTACAAACAAGTTAATTGCTAGATGTTCTACCAAGATGAGGGCGAAATTTTTAAATGTCTAATTTATGATTCGTAAACATTTTCAGAAACATTGAAAACATTCGTTTGCCTCTCTTATGATATACGTAATTGTGTTAATATACATTGCAAATGCCTTCCAGCTCAGGTGTTGGAAAACTTAAGAAACGTGTTTAGTGTTAAGCAAATGTTAACATGCATATGGTGTAAAACGCCCTTTTTTTCATTATCACGCAATTAACAATATAATTACCACTGACAAGTCAAACAGAGAGTACATATGTGTCATTGCTTCTAAAATATCACAAATTATCATTTCTTTTTCTCTTCTTTTTCTTCGTCTTCTTCTATAATGGCTAGCAATCATTTTCTGATTATTATAGCCATAATTTTAGACCTTGCGGCCAAGGATAACCCTGGGTTTCCCTTTTTTTGACTGGAGAGACAGCATTAGAAGAGATTCAAGATTCAATATATTTTATTAAGCAACGTAAACTTATACAAGTTTCTGGTTTCATACAATGAACATAATATCATATAGTAAAATCATGGTCAAGACAATGTTACAATGTTATTAAAATGAATAATCCTTTACACTGACAATATATCAAGAGGATGGAACACAAAAATGAGTTGTATAGTGAATTAAGCAACAACGGTAAATAAGTTAAAAAAATTTTTTAAAGGAGTCGTGCAACAGCTAGAAAGAAAATAGATTCGAATGGAATAGCACCGATACACGGGAGATAAGTTCCTGGTTAGAGCGTAGAACCAAGAATGTATCTTGTCAATATTATATTGTGTTTACTTTGCTTTCTAAAAAAATGTAAAAAGTAGGATTAGTTGTTGATGATTGAAGGATAAGATTCTCTTCCTTTTTAATTATTTTCATTAATTTAAAATCTAAATTGCGATTAAACCAAATATCCGAAGTATTTCATGTTTTAGTCTATTGTGAAGTATTAATGTCCAGTTTTGATGTATTTGTTTTTGCTAATGTTTTGTCCTTCGACGAGGATTGTTTGATCTTCGACGACAATTGTTTGTCCTTCGACGATTCTTTGACCTTTGACGACGATTCTTTGACCTTTGAAGATTGGTCATAGTGGCCACTGACTATCACTCAAGACCTGAAGGTTCGAGACCAGGACTGGACATTGTGGTTGACCATGTGAGATCCAGCTAGCATACCGGAAGGTGCGTGGATCTATATGTACGACTCGGAACGCTCCGTGTCATCCTCAACTTGTTTTTGTCATGGACGTCGCCATATGACTGAAAAACTTTTGCATTATCTCTCAGCTCCTCACCGCTGTGGGTTCGAATCCCGGTAGGGACTTCGGATTTTTCATGTGAGGAAGCCTTCCAGCTGGCTTGCGGTAGGTCGGTGGTTCCACCCGGGTACAACTGTGTACTCGGGGTCTTCCTCCACCTGTAATTAGCTGGACGTCGCTATATGATTGAAATACTATCGCAGCGACGGTAAACCCCAATACAACAACAACAACAACGTTTGCATTAATGATAAACTCATTACCAACAGCTTGACGATCCTTTATGTTCAATATCGAGTAAACTCAAATACTAAAAAAATAATGGTCATGAAAAGCTTACAACATGAAAACCGCATAGATGTAGCATTCTTTGTCCCTGTATTGTTGTTACTGAATAAACAAGAAACAAAGATACGATCGTTTAGTTAACATTACAAAACAAAATATTTCATTTCTATCCAACACATAAATGATGAGGTTGAATGAATGACCGATGGCATGAATTATTTAGTCGTATGTTAGCTCTTTTTACATTTGTATTTAGCTGGCCTCGGGCGCTATTTTGCTGTTACAAAGTGATCGAGGGCCGGAAGAGTAATGGATTTTCAATGTAAAATTCATTGTAGCATAATCATAAAATACAGAGTAGTCCTTAAACTGTTTTTGGTGTTTTTTTAATATGTTTTTATCATTTTTTTTCAAACGTAAGAGATTGATGCAGTTTTGAAATCATCAGATATCAAATAATTATTTATTTATTTTTTTTTCACTGATTCAGTTAATCATGTATTTATTTTATTTTCAAGTATTTCTTCAGTCAGTCAATCAGTAGTCTTTATTTTTCCATTCATTATACCAATCATCAACTCAGTCAAACTTTCATTTACTTAATTATTATTCATTTATTTATTCAATCACTTATCATGTATTTGTTTTATTATTTATTTATTTATTTTACTTTTTATTTTATTTTTTTCTATCATATTAATCATAAAGATTAAAAAAACCCTTAATTTTTTTATATATATATATATATATATATATATATATATATATATATTATATACCAAAAAAAAAAAAAAAAAACATACTTGAGCCAAAGTATTAACTATACTGCACTTTGCAACGAAACCCCATAATTATGATCCTCTACTACTTTTTGTTAATCATTTTCAAAATTTAGTTACAATCAGTAATTAGGTATAGTAAATATCTTACAATATCTACATTTACTGTTGTGCCGTCCTTTGTGGTATATATGCCTTGAAATCTAAACAAGATATAAACAATTTCTGTACTCGATTTGAAAATTTCCTTAATGTAATAGCATTTAAATGGAAACATAATATGGCGTAACGACTATTGTCAATTGCAGATCCGTATCGGAATTGTTTATAGTTGAAATCGGATCGCTTTATAACTATCCTTCCGAATAGAGTTCAATGTGAATGAAAAAAATGGCTATTAATTTTTGCAGATCCGTATCGGAATTGTTTATAGTTGAAATCGGATCGCTTTAACTCTCTCTCTCTCTCTCTCTCCCCCCCCCCCTCTCTCTCTCCCTCTCTCTCGCTCTCTCTCTCCCCCTCCTTCTCTCTCTCCCTCCCCCCCTCTCTCTCTCTCTCTCTGATAACTGAAGCAAACGTCAAGGACAAATCTACCGATGGTCTACATAGGGACAAGTTCTTAGAGATAAGAGGAAACAAGAAATACTTTTCAAGAAAGATATTCGGCGTTGATTGGGATTAATGTAATGGAGATAAAATTTACAGCGTCCCACTCCACAGCAAAAGGCGGAGTAAACACTTTTGTAATGAAGCGTGCTTTACGGAAAGGATAAAACAGACTAAAATAAACTGCAGCTGTCCGAAACAGGTCCCAATGTGCATCTAAGAGATGTATTTTTATAAAATAAAAATCATATATTTTTCAAAGAAACTGTTATTCAGTCCAGATACAGTATCTACAGTCAAACCTGTCTTAAGCGGTCAGTTTGTGGAATAATAGAAAGAGACCGTTTCACGGTAGCGGTCGCTTAATGGAATTTAAGCATATGATGTTATGAAAGTAAAATTGAAACTGACTGCTTAATGCAGGTTGACCGCTTAATACAGGTGGCCGCTTATATTAGGCTTATCTGTATATTTCATGAATACGACGCCTATTTTTTCTGCTACTTGTCATCTCAACAAACAGTTGTGTACGACTAATGGAAATTGTTCAAATATTCATTTAATCTTACATTGCGTGAGCATCCGTAAATAAGTTAAAAAAAAATATAAATAAATAAAACCCCACGAATAAGAAGATGTATAGGATTTTCTCTTAATAATTTCGAAACAAGACATGATTGGTTTGTATTCCGTGGAAAATAAGATGAATTAATTTGATTTTCGAAGTTTTCCGGACTCTCTGTTATATATGCATAGAAATAATGTTGACAGTCTGGAAAAGAAGCTTGGATCAATAGAGTACTGTAAAATAGTCACGTGATTTGTTAGTTAGAATTCCTATAAGTATATTTCTATCTAAGATGCATGGTTTTAAAACTTCATGGGTGGATGGACAGACGGACGGACGGACGGGCGGATAGATGGATACAAATTAAGATCCTATACAGTGTACAAGTACAGTCAAACCTGCCTTAAGCGATCAGTTAAGGGAGAAAATGGAAACTGACCGCTTAACAGAGATGGCTGCTAAATGAAGGTTAAACATATTCGGAAATCCTCGTTTGGTAATATTAAAACTGACCGCTAAATGCGGGTTTGTCGCTTAATACAGGTGGTCGCTTATACAGGTGGTCGCTTATACAGATGGTCGCTTATACAGGTGGTCGCTTATACAGGTGGTCGCTTATACAGGTGGTCGCTTATACAGGTTCAACTGTATTAAAACTTAACCAAGCTTACTGTTATCAATGGATTGTAATGATGTCTGCTGTTTATAATTCGTTTCGAATTACTCTACTTCGTATTGATAATATTTAATGAACCGAAATCTCATTAATATTAATTTTGGCAATCATTTGAATTCAATCAGTTTAATGACCCATTATTTCAAACATTCAAGGTATTAGCAACAGAAATTAATTTTGTAAACGGGAAATAATGAAATAGCATTGTTTAAAACGCTAAATCACGTAAAGTCATTTTTCATTAATTCCAGATAATAGTTCGATCGAAAGATAAAAAAGAAAGAACTGTGATAAATCAAAGTTAATTTTATTTTTTTCTTTATTCGATTTGTCACTTGCCTTATTGGAATTAATGTAGGAGAGGAAACATTGTTATGTGATTATGTTTGCAATGAAAAACGTCCACTTTGGAAAACATCGTAAACGTCACCTGAAAAAAAAAAACAGTTGTTTTCTTCGCTGTTAATAGATTCTTTCTTTTAGATAATCTTCATAGATGGTTCATTTATATTTATCTATCAAGTATTGATTTCTTATTCCCAATTTATGTGTAGTTCCCAGAGTATGTATGTATGTATGTATGTATGTATGTATGTATGTAGGTATGTTTGTATGTATGTAGGTATGTATGTATGTATCAAACTTTATATCCATCTATTTACATATTGAATGTTTTATTGACTTATTTATGTATGATTTAATATTTTTTTATCTCTTTCTTTATTTATTTTTTTTATTAAAACAAAAGTTAAAAAAGAATGAAATAGTTGCTTTTTTTTTGTTTTTTTTTTTTTTATTTATCTATTTAACATTGGCATTATTTGAAAACTATACAAGGTATTGACTTGAATCTCCATATATGACTAGAATGTGGCTAGGAGAAGTACATCGACTAAAAACCATAACTCTATCTGACCCAGGTTTGGAATTATCTCCCCCCTTTTTTTTTTTTTCTATAACTTTTGTCGGGAGCATAACTCATATTGACTTGAAACTCAAGATATAAATAGATGGTGAGATTGGGAAGTGCAGTAACTTAGAACCGTAACTCTTTTTTTTTTCAGTCCCAAACTATCATTTATTTCTAGGCAAGCATACTTATCTATGTACACGTTTAAGTATTGTTTATCTATCTAAAACGCTCTTTCAGTGTAAACAACCGGTATTTTTTCTTTCTCTTTTCATATCCTGCTGTCATCGACTATTGTTGGATTTAGGTAAGTACGATTTTACACTTCTTACTTGTTGTCATATTATTTTTCATTTGCAGAAAATGAAGATGATTGTACTTTGTTCTATGTACTCTCTTCTTTAAAAATGGCTTCATTTGGATTCTTAACGTTGAGGTAAGTGATACACATGTTCATGCATGTCGTTAATAGATCTGTTTTCAATGTCCAGGCCTCAGCCAGACGAACATGAAAAATAAGAATCTGTCATTGCCTTCATACCAAGTTTACTTAACCCTTTCCCTCATAGACTCATTTTGACCCTTTCCCTCATATAGACTCATTTTGACCCTTTCCCTCATATAGACTCATTTTGACGCACTCAATAGGTACCACATAAAGCCTGATCTGCAGAAGACCACAGTTAAACCTTACCAAATTTAATTACAAAATCCTCATTTCAAGGCCACTGAGGAGCAGCGAACAGCATAAAACCTGATCGGCCTGCGAGTTACTCGCAGGCTGATCTGGTTTTATGTTGTTCGCATAAGTATTTTCATGGTTTCCTCTATGAGGGAAAGGGTTAAGTAACTATTACTGATACTACTTCTTCAACTACTACTTCTACCAGCACTACAACTACAAAAACAACATCTGCTACATGAACAACGATAACTACCTTCAATACTTCTTTATCACTAATATCTGACTTCTGATTCATTTCTGACTTCGGTTTATCACTTATTTCTGTCTTATTTCTGACTTTTATCACTCATTTCTGACTTTTATCACTTATTTCTGACTTCATCACTTATTTCTGACTTCTCTTTATCACTTATTTCTGACTTAAACACTTATTTCTGACTTCTGTTTATCACTGATTCTATTAATCACTTATTTCTCACTTTTTTCTGACTTCTGTTTATGACTTATTCCTGACTTCCGTTTATCACTTATTTCTGACTTCTATCACTTATTTCTGACTTCATCACTTATTTTTGACTTCTATCACTATTCTAAATCTAATCCCTTCTTTTTTTTTCATCCTCACCCCACTTCTATCAATTTTATAGCCCTGTTCTACTTTTACCACTACTACTTAATTAAAATATTTTTATAACTAATTTTAATCTAAACGCAAGAATTATTAGTTTAGAGTCTATTTGGAAACTACTATTACTGCTTATTCTTCTTCTCCTTCTTCTCCTACTACTTACTACTATTGTGTCTTCTGCTACTTTTACTGCTACACTTATACTGCTACTACCAATACTTCTATTTCTAATACCACAACTCTTTTTAATACTTCTGCACTATTCTACTACTACTACTATTACTACGGTAAACACTACTACTTCTACTATTACTACTACTATTACTACGGTAAACAATACTATTTCTTCTATTACTACTACTATTACTACGGTAAACAATACTATTTCTACTATTACTACTACTATTACTACGGTAAACAATACTATTTCTTCTATTACTACTACTATTACTACGGTAAACAATACTATTTCTACTATTACTACTACTATTACTACGGTAAACACTACTACTTCTACTACTGCTGTTATTCCTCTATCTATTTATCTACCATTCAACTTACTTTTACCACTACAAGAGTTTATATTGCTTTGAATTAGTTTGAATATATAACTTACGATCCCCAGCCCTCATTCCCCTCCATCAGATCCGGGTAGAGTCTCGTGGATTTGATACTAAAGAGAGAAAGAGAGAGAGAGGCTAGAGAGAGAGAGAGAGAGAGAGAGTGGCGGGGTGGGGGAGAGAAAAGGAATTCACCCGTATTCACCCTTTGTCGCCGCAAAAACTACTATTGAATTCATATTAACAAAATACTTGACTCACAAATATTCAGAGGTGCCATTAAAGTAAAGGCCCGATCCAAAGCCCGTGTTAATGCATACAATTGCCCCATAATTTCATCAAAAGGTACATAAATCTCAACAGCTCGACATTTACGCACTCCAAAACGTTTAACATCGAATTCTTCAATCTTTGAAACACTTAATTTCAAGGGCGCAGCCTAATTGCTTTATTACAACGTACGGGAGACGCTGAGTGTAATGAAAATAATGTTTTTATATTCTAGCGTTCAAGGGTCGGAAATTTGGAAAGCAACTGGCAGTCATGGTTTACGAATCACGTTTTTATAATGAATGTTTTGCGCGTGCGCATTAGCAGCGATTTTGCGTTTCACGTCCTTTTTTTTTTTTTTACAAAAATCTAAACAAATATGTTTAACAGACCTGCTTGTGTATGACTATTTTGATGAACTGCTTTAACTTGTTTGTATAAACGATTTTATTACACTTATATATTGCATAAACAACTTATAGATTTAGGAAATCTTGAACGAATGCATGAATATAGAATAAGTTTATTGCGTGGTCTATAACCCCGATGAAATAAATATTAGACTAAATTGATTAAAGCACTTTAAAACAATAGTTATTTGATATCCTTATAACCGCCGGGGCTTCCCGAAAACAGATACCTTATTCACTATGAGTTTTATTATCAATAACATAAGATCATTTTACTCCATATGCTTAATCATGATTTCTTTCAAACACTGTGAAGACGTTACAAAGATTTCATTGTATCACCATGAAACCTTGAAGTTCTATAATTATTCGTTGATAAGAAACGAATCTCTTTAAGTTGATACACGGGTTTGAATCTTTTAATTGTTTTCGCCTGGACATATGTAATGTTTATTGTCCTAGGCTATTTAATTAAGGTAGCACTCCACACTAAAATCCAACTTTTTGTTGTCCACGTCCCGCAAGCAAGATGTCCAAAATTCCTGACTCCGAAATAAAAAACCTGGATAAAAAGACCCCATTTATTGATAACATATTAGTCACTGCATTGCAAATCTGCAATAAAATTGTGACATTTACAGTGGTCAGGCAGTACAAGAAGCTGTGATTCATCCTGTTGAAGGCAATAATCTACTGTTGGCCGAGACCACAAACACCACATTTTGTCACTCTGGCAAAAAGTATCTGCAAATAGAAGGGTTTTAAACAAAACGTTTCTGCTTTAGCAACTCCCTATACTTGCAAACTATCCCCAAAAATGTGGTGCTCACGCATGAATATTTTTGGCAATTGCTAAAAGTTTGTACCCCCTTGTAAAATGACTTGATATTTACCACCATGCAGACGAAAAGCACTGTTTACAGACAATGGCGTCCTTGACATTCTCATGCATGAAAAAATGATTCTTGGCCCTGTTTTCGAATTTTCCAGAGCTCATATTAGAAGTCACAAGAACAAATTTGATGCTAAAAAAGCATTTAAAAACAAACAGCCATTTAAATCCAGAATAATTACCCTATTCAAGAAATCCTCCCTGGCCATTCGAAGCTGTGGCTACATTTTTGTGTGGTGTGCTACCTAAATCTTGTCTTGTGAGGATGTCGGGGCCTCCGTGGCCGAGAGGGTAAAGTCGCTGACTGTAACACTCACTCAGCCCCTCACCGCGTGGGTTTGAAAACCGACAGGGTCATTTGGATTTTCATGTGAGGAAGCCTTCCAAATGGCTTGCGGTAGGTCGGTGGTACTACCTTTCATGTTGTTTTTTTGTTGTTGTTGTTTTTTTTGTTTTTTTTTGTTGTTGTTGTTGTCATGATACCTGTATCAGCCAGAGTTTAAAGATGATACACGAACTTCAAATCTTCACAAATTCTAAATTAAAATGATCAATATAAGACTTAGCGTAGTTTCAATTTCATCGTTTTGAAATTTGATACCTGGTCGCCTGGTTAATGGCCCAGTTACTCTGCAATCACAACAATTTGTGATTTCACGTTTATCGATCTAGATATGGTAAATATATCCATCCATCTTTCCATCCATGTATATCTATCTACCTATCTCTCTGTTTGTCTGTCTGATCAAATTTCTCGCAACAATAAGATAAAACAGACTTCGTAAAGTGAGTAAGTGTTCATATTTATTTTTTAAAATATGCAAACAATATAGCCACGTGATTAATTCAATGGATTTTCTACATAAATAATGCAAAGAGTTTCCCTGGGCTAATTGGGTTATTTACAATTATCGTGTATATTTAGAAAGACGTCCATTACCAAAATGAATATAAGCAATGTTACCATAGAACATGCATTGAAAAACAATACCCCTTTTTGTTTCAATATATCTCATTATTGATTGTCTTATATTACAGAAAAAAAGTTTTAAACTCAAAAGCGCTGATATCCAAAATTCGTAAATGTTAGTTGATATCATTCATTCATTATTCATTATTCATTCAACCGTTCCTTATAAACATCAGTTGCGACAGCAGCATCATCATCATCATCATCATCATCTATATAATGAATTAAAGTTAAATATTAAGGAGAGATAAACCTCTATCGAGTCGTAAAAATGGTACTGGTAATTGCTTCCTTGCCTGACGTTTAGAATATAGAGGCAGTTCGAGAACTGCTTGGTCCGGTTTTAGAATAATATGACTTGGTGTGGTATCATGCCACTTGTCTACGGCGTGAAATAGCAGTATGACATCACCGTATCTTTCTCAAGTAGACATAATCTGCAAAAGACTGAAAAATTACAGGTGGGTGTTAAAGACAATAAAATAATAAATATAGTAAATACAGTACCATTACCAGATTTTTTTTTTGCTGGCACAAGCTCTTGTCAAAAAGAAATCAGATTCACAATGATTAATATATAAAGTGAATATAATTATTTAACGACACTCCAACAAACGCGATCGCAGAACCACAGTCTTTAATCACGGCTGTTCTGTTGTTTTTTTTGTTTGTTTGTTTGTTTGTTTGTTTTTTTTTGGGGGGGGTGTTTTTTGTGGGTTTTTTTTGTTTGTTGTTTTTTTTGTTTTGTTTTTTTTTGTTTTTTTTTGTTTTTTTTTTTGGGGGGGGGGGGGGACCGACAGAATTTCAATCATTTGGGGACGATGTCTACTTGAGACAGATATAGTGCTGCCACACTGTAGTGTCACGCCGTAGACATGTTGCATGGTACCACACCCAGTCACATTATCATGACACCGGGCCAACCAGTCCTGCAACTACCCTTATATGCTGAGAGCCATGCACGGGATCTATAACAGTACCATTTTTTACGACTTTGGTATGTCGGGGATCGAACCCACGACCTCCCGCACCCGAGGCGGACGATCTAGCCACTCGGCCACCGGGGACGGTATATCTGTTATGATCATGTTAAAATAAAACCGCAACTTTGAAGTTTATCTTTTTAACACCAGCACTTCAGCCGCACAATTTTGACCTTGTAAGGTCGAATTTCAATGGAAAAGCCCCAATAACATTGTAATTAAACAAAGGGAATAGTGTCGTGCCGTTCTTTTTTTTTTTGTTCCACACTCTTTCACTTCAACATATATAAGGAAAAGAGGAAGCAGTTATTTTGCATAATTCGCCTCCATATTGCCAAATTATATCCGTGTTATTGCAGTCCGTAGTTGCTTTATGCACTTAAATACTTTAAAATGATAAATGCATAAAATCGTGAAATTTCAAGATTAATAATGCATTTTAGCTTTGGACCATTATATATTGATTCTCTCGGGCATTTGTGACAATGACTCTCATTATTCTCATGCAAAACTTGTCTCATAATTTCGGGATTCGTCTATAAAAATAGACATAAAACTTGCAAGAATCCATTTTCACCGTATCAGAATTGATTAGGTTTAGAGCCTCGTTTGATTGCATTTCTATGTTTTTGCCTTGTTGAATGCATTTTTATGACTTTTTATTTTACTTTGCGAACATCATGCACACGTTTGTGGCATCTTAAATTATTTCACATTTTTTTGCTTTTCTTTTTGTCATATTTGATGAAAACATTTTTTTTCTGCAGTTTAGTACTTTAATAATTATATTGCTAATTATTAGCCTTAGAATGCTAAAAAAGTTAAAAATACATTAACCATAAATATAAGTATATGAATAATAATTAATCAATTAATAATCTAACTCCTTCTCCTTCTGGTATTCTACAACACTACTTACTGAAAATATTGCTGATAATACTGCTACTCTTCCACGACTACGTCTACTACTGATTCTTTTTTTTCTTTTTTCCTCACATTTTTTTTATCAGCATCATCATCATCATCATCATTATACGTTGTGTGTCTCAGAAACAGTAGTATCAACATCGTAGTAGTGTTTATTAAAATCATCATTATAAGCACCGCCGCTTTAAGCTATAGAAAAAAAATGTCAAAAAAGCTTTCAGAAATTAATATTAAAACAGTGTAGGCGATATTGAATTTTATACTTTTATCATTATAAATTCAATTATTTATTATCTATTTACGTAAAACATTAAAGGAAATGCAATTAATACAAAACGTAATTCATTTTATGACATTTTTCTCGGAGACAATTTAATTAGAGTTATCTGCCCTTGCATAGACATTGGTATTGCCGGAGGGTGTTTTAAAATTTTATACCTTAAATATAATTTCACATTTATATTGCTTTTTGTTCAGATATAAACTGGAATCATTCACTCCTATCATGCAATATGGCACTGAATTTTATTGGACAGAATAATAAATGATTTCAAGAATGAGGTAAAACATTAATTATCAGTAAAATTCGAGTTTATTTTAGTTCCAAGCGTTTTCGTGAGATAATTTGTGAAATTCAATCTTAATTATAGAATTCAGAACTTTAATGTTTGTAATGGGTGTCACTTGCGCAGCCATTAGTTATTCTGAACGGAAAAAGCACGTACATGTATGTAAAATTAACCTCATCTGCCCTATTCATGACTCTGTACTCGGACCTTGTTGTTAACCTACTGAGACTAGCCACACCTCATTTTCATATTCAAGCGAATCCCAGTTACTCATGAACCCCATATCTAAATACTTGTTGTTCACTCTGTCCCTCACCGCGTGGGTTCGAATCTCGGCAGGGTCATTCGGATTTTCATGTGAGGAAGCCTTCAAGCTGGCTTGCGGTAGGTCGGTGGTTCTACCCGGATGCTTCCGTGCATTCGGGGTCTTCCTCCACCTGTAATTAGCTGGACGTCGCTTTATGACTGAAATACTGTCGAAGCGACGGTAAACTCAAATAGTCAAGTTAAATATCTGTTGTTATTTGAAATGCTTACGTGGTCCCGGTTGCGTCATCTCTTGTTTTCTGTATATAACACATTGTATTATTCAATTTTGCGTTATTAAATTTTGGCCCTTGTCGTTTTGATATGATTTTCCCCTAACCATGTCTTATTCGAAATAAATCGCTGATCAGCAACATTTCGAATAAACGGGATACGACATTATGCGTTACCTTGCGATTCTTTTCCCCTTCAGTATTTTTTTTTTTTTTTTTTTCTAGTTACTTTTTTTTTAAATTAAAATTACAATGAGCATGTTAACATTTTACACACATTTATTAGGGGCCGCCGTGACCGAGCGGTTACAGTCGTGAACTACAAATCTCTCAGCCCCTCACCGCTGTGAATTCGAATCCCGGTAGGGACTTCGGATTTTTCATGTGAGGAAGCCTTCCAGATGGCTTGCGGTAGGTCGGTGGTTCTACCCGGATACCTCTGTGTATTCGGGGTCTTCCTCCACCTGTAATTAGCTGGACGTCGCTATATTATTGAAATACTATCGCAGCGACGGTAAACCCCAATACAACAACAACATACATTTGTTTTTGTTATTAATGTTTATATCGGCTATAAACGTAAAAATAACAAGTTTTTTTTTTTTTTTAAATTATGTTTTTAAAAATCAGACATATTTTTGTGATTGATTCTATTTGTTTTAACCATGATACGTTGCTACGGATGCTGCATGTCTTTAGTAGCGTTGAACAGTATTATTACTATATGAGTATGATTTTAAAACTTAAATTGACAAAATCTCATTGTCAAGTAAGATGAATGATTACATACAGTAACATTAGCCTGTAGATAAATGGATTTTTCCTTATCATCGATCATACATCACTGAAATAATACGCTACCATATGTGCGCAATTTACGCATTAGTTGGCCAAAACATATCATAACTTCGAAAATTTAGACATACCGAGAGCAGATATTACAAAATGGAATTTCTTATATATTGATAAAAGATGTGAACACTTTTGTATAATGGATTCGAATTTATTTTTGAAGATAAGTCACCAGTTCGTGACAGCATCTTCTGGAAAGACAGAGAAAATGGTAAAATCTAGACATTATTTTCTGGTTGAGTGAAATAATCATTGGTATCTTTCACCGCTACTCGCCGTCTTGAAAGATGTTATTTCGGCGATACATTTGTTTACATCTACAGAGCTTTATTTTATTATATTTTATATGCGACTATTCTAATATGTGTATTTTTAAAAAAAAAGAGAAAAAATAGATAGCACGTGAATGCATATAATCATAAATTGCAGATTTACGGCGGTTGTCTTTTAAGAAATATTCTCGAAGATCAGACAAGCAGAAAATGGTAAAAGTGAGTGACATACGCTGTCAGAATATTTAACACATCGATTGATTGACATCTGTCTCCCCTTTCAACATTTTTGGTAGATCAGCCACGGAGTCACTCCGCTTGATATCCGTGAACTAAAACGTCTAGTACGCATGCGTGGCTGATTTCTGTGAACATGACATTTTTGAGGTTCGTCCCAGAGGTATGTCACCATTTCAAAGGAAAGTCTTAGAATTAAGATATGCTTAGATGATTTTTCGATTTTCACGCATCGTAATCAACTTTGGTGATGACATTTAGTCTGGGTCGATTCATTTATATGTACTTTATGAGAGTTCCTTTAAGTAAATGGCGTCGCATTGTTGCAATATATGTTGAAAATACACTTGAACCTGTATTAGCGGTCAACTGTACTAAGCGGCCAACCTGCATTTTGCGGTCAATTTTAATATAACCAAACATTGTGTGATATATTTTAAACATCATTAGCGATCACTTCTGTTAATTGACCTCTTTATCGTGTTCCCTTTACTGACCGCTTAATACAGAATTGATTCTGTTGTTGTTGTTGTTGTATGTAAATTATGGATTTCACTGATAAAAATGAAACTACTGAGAACATTTGAAAAACAAGAGAGGATGTACATGTACTCAAAGTTGTTTCCTTTCTCATTTTCAAGGAATGTTATTATTTGCTTAAGGAAACATTGGATTGACATCCATGCACATCGGCAGATTTTTTTTTTTATTTCTAAAAAGGAAAATAGCAAAAATTTGCATCTGAATCTGCTTTTAAATAATTATTGTAATTTGAAAAAAAAAAGTGTTTTTTTTTTGTTATTGGACTTAAATATCGTATGCGAAGCACAAAAATTAAATGTGATAAGCATGTATTTTGAACCAATCCTAGAGAATGCTGGGACCCAAAACGTTAACAAATAAATTGAATTCAGATTTTGTTTTGCATATCGTTTTTTTTTTTTTAATTTTCACTCAGTCGTATTTTAGCAGTACATGTATTAAAGATTTCTATCGTAGCAGGCATATATCAATCTCACTTCCAACTGTGTCGTATCTTAAACCATTTATCACATTTCACATCCTGTCGCAATGTCAAATGGAAACAACACAGTGAAGGAAACAATGCACCTACTCACTATCCACCAGTCTGTCATTCCTTCTTTATTGATTTCAACCCTCGCCCGGTCGCAAAACGCTATTGTGCTCTGTAATGAAGAAATGGCAGGTGACAGATAGATTGTTGTCAAGTAAACGGAATAAACTCACACAGTGCGACGACGAATGCGGCTTCATTAAATTATTCGTTGTTTGGTTGGCAAGTTTTGGGATTCTAGGAGTCCCAGATTTAAGTTCAGTGACATGTCAAAGAAGGAATGTCCCCTGATGGGATACGTGTATTTCAAACTTCGTGCTTAGCATAAAAGCTAGAAGACGGGGTCCACAAGTTGCTGTTTCAAACAAACAAAAAACAAAACAAAAAACGTTTTGATGATGATTTCGCTTCTTAAGCTGTCCACCAAAAACAATTATGTAAAAATAAAAAATATGTTTTCTGTAGCTTAATATGGACTAATTTTGAGATATCGTATACATTTTATCATTGACGGCATTTTCATTTTGCGGTTTAAGATATAAAATGACGTTTTGAAGGTGATTTGGCTTTCTACGTGGCCCACCAAAAAAAAACTCTCACGTAGAAAAAACATGGTTGTTCTGTGGTTAATTTACTATGTTTTTTATATATATATATATAGGGTCTATAGTAAATGCGTTTGTAATTTTGCTAGCATATATACATTAATATGGTTTTCTCCAGTATGTCTCGATGTTACAGTGAACAATTGGTTATCAAATATTGCATTCTAAGTCGCCATGGTAATCTTTCTTAAGGTTCAAGATAATTCTGCGTGTCGAATATGATTACAAGACTCGTCAGTTATTTCTTTAACATTATTTTAAGAAACGCTTTTCGAATCATCTGTAACTTTTTTTTCGTATTGGCTCGCCTCTTTTTACACGTTATTTTTAATACACACGTATACTGATAGGCTCAAAATTGGTATCGTAGTCATGGTAACGTGCAACTCTTATTTTTGAAAACATATAGCGATTTCATGACAAGGTTGCTTTTGTTAATATCACAGCAATACTATCTCATAGATATGAGTTTTCTACAAATGTGAGACAAGTGAAACCGAAACCGTCCTCAAATCAAATGCATTTCGAACCATTGCAGAGAGACATTTTTTTTTTTTTTTTTTGCATAAGAAATTATTAATGTATATGATCGATTGTTGGATGTTTTGAAAAGTAAGTTAGACCGTACACATAATATAAAATTGTCAATGCTTTGGTAGACGAAAGTAAAAAGAAACATGATTGCAATCATGTGTTACAATATCAGATTAAGGTAGTAAAACTTGAATACAGTCAGTTTAAACATATTTTATTTCAAATTTGAAATTTAAATGGGATCGGGCCACAAGATCTAGCAACATTAGTTACGGCCCTTCCCCTATTTTACAATTTACAAGGTCACGTCATATAATTTTATAACTTCGTATCCTATTTTTTCAGCGAATCTTATTAAGAAGTCACTTTCTATTTATCCTTTGATTGACCGCTTAAGACAGGTTTGACTGTGAATGTATATCAGACACAGCACAGGCATATTTGCTCAAATGACTGAAATGCCCAATGATCAAATAAATAAATAAATAAATAAATAAATAAATAAATAAATAAATAAATAAATAAATAAATGATGGGATTATATTGCCATTATAATAAAAATAAAAATAACAGTAGTACTCTACTTTCATGGAACACAAATTATTACTTCTGCAGACAACTCAGATGTTTCGCAGCATCGAAAATTGTTATAGCAGACATTTAGCCCAATTTTACAGCCCTCCCATGTTACTGACTATTTCCGAATGTAGTATCAAAGTCGCCTTTTTACTACCACAGGGAGAACTAACCAAGTTACATTGTGTTTCCATGAATAGCTGTTAGACATGCTGACCGTCAAGTAGATTACTGAAATCGATTTTGTATACGTGGCTCTTACACCGAGACATCATTAGTGAAAAACATTTACGAAAATTCCGTTCGTGTTTATTTTGCGGGACCGAGAGGTTGCGAGAGGAGGCGTTAATTGAAATCTTTAATTTACTAATTGTATTCATACGCGATCATGTCGTCTGCTAGTAGGTGCCAGTCATTCTTCTATGTGGGAACTTGTTTAGGAATTCAGCACATCTGTGGGATTAGAAAGGAGTATCGGAGACCGATATTGGCTTTCTGTTGCCTGAATGCTGCCTCCGCCGTCAGGAATCACTCAAGATCTTAGTTGCTCTTGACAGCGAGCACGTTTCAGTGCTTTGATCTCGAAATTTGATATTAAAAATGCGAATAAAAATAATATGTAGTTCATCTAAATCAAAAAATTAGCGGTGGAAATTTAAGAAATAATTAAGAGTCCATGACTTATGTGCGTTTTAGACATGGAAGATAATGTATTTATATTATTAGTATAATTTACATGCGGGTAACGTAGTTGGATGAAGACTTAACTATAAATCGTCGTTTAGGAAAAAAAAACGAAATTAGAAAATGAGAAAAGTACCACCTCATCTCATTTCAACGGCCTTGGCACGATTTCCGCTCGCGGTAGGTCGGCGGAAACACCCGAGTGCACTCGGGATCTTCCTCAACATTACTTAGATGTATCTAAGTCGCTTCGATGTTATACTCTAGCGTAACAACAACAACAACCATCTTTTTAATCTGACTTAGTTTAGTTTAAAACCAGCCCCATGTTCTCGAATGGTACTAAAGTGTAATTAGACTCAGACTCAAACTATGCACTTTTGTCTTAAAAGGGATTTGGGTATGATACTCAGATTTTAGCCTGAGATCGTATTTAAGTATTTTGAGAACACATGGACAGATCATATCCCGACTGCTGTTTGCAAACGGTCTAAATTTGTAAAACCTGTTGTAATCTAAAAATGTTTCTATTTTGTTTAAATTCATCAGTATTATCGCCATTATTTTTTATAGTTAGGATGCATCATACCGGTAGGTTGAAAATATCTATAAAGTCTAAAATTATAAATAAAAAAAAAAAAAATAAAAAAAGAAATCTGCCCTGATGACGCTTTAATAATTTGTGTTTCAAAAAATGGAAACAAAAATAGATAGCTTATTGGAATGCTATTCATATGCATCTGCTTATTTTATTTTATTTTTATTTATTTTTTTTTTTATTTTTTTTTTTCGTATATTTAGCAATTGATGGCGAAAGAAAAAGAAAAAGGAAAAAAAAATAAGATAAAAAAGAAAAGAGAATAAATATACCAGATGCTATATAAAAACTCGATATTTTATCGTAATATTTTAGTACATGGAACAGAGTGTCTCGATTAATGAAACATCCATAAAAAAAAAGATTGTTGTATACAATCAACCAGCGTCAGAAGTCATCGGTTCAAACCGTTTATCTAGTCAGATCCCTGTGCGAATATTACTGGCTCAAACAAAGAACTACTCAAATTTATAAATATAATTATGAATACATACTTCCAAATCGCCGTGAAAAAAAATATTATTCAGACATTTTTCCTCTCATATCGTATACAGTATCATTACTTAGGTCGCCTGTTTATGTCTTTCCGCCTACCAGATACATTATGTCTGACCACCGCCGACCGGTCGCTCCATCTTACGTAGCTACGAAACGCTGTAATTTCCACTTTTTCCCTTTATTGATACAACTAACGCATGTCTTTTATATTTCCATTTTCAATTAATCTTTACATAATTGGCCCCGTTTTCCGGCGGCCTGTCTGTGAACGTAGAAAAAATACATTCGTTTAATGGTGTTTATCGCGTCTGTACTGTCTTACGATGGCGAGAAAAACATTTTTGCAATCTCTGATTGATTCGAGTACTTGTTGTCCACGTTTCGATCCTGTACAGCTATTTTTCTTAGGTCTAACTCAATTAGAAATTGCATGTCTTAAAAGACAAATGCAATTGTTATTCATTTATGCTTAATATCCAACTTACATCGTATGGACATTCCTTTATTGAAGGTTTTATACGACATAGGTGTGCACGTCACTGCATACTGTAATCACTAGCATGATGTTTAAGTTTGTGAAGTAATTTGCATATATATATATATATGATTTTCGTTGATTTGGGGACGGGTTTATCGACGAATATAAATCCCAATGAAATCTATTTAATGTATAGACCTCGTGTTTTCTAGAACACGAATCCAAAAATATATGTGTCAACGAAACAGACGATATAAGATATTCCCCGAAATTTAATAGCAACGAAAATTAATGATTTTACAGTATTGTATATCCTCGAAATAAATAATTAAATAAATGAATAATTAAATCGTCATGAAACAAAAAATAAGACTGAATGACCGCGATTTCGCAATCATTATTTATTTATTTATTTACTCATAAGCATAATTCATTGTTTGTTTTTTATTTTATTTTGTAACGAACATAAATCTATGATTCTAAAGATGTATTTGGTCCAACATTTATCCTTACCAATTCTTAACAGAACTTATACGTTGAAACATATTTATTTGAAAGATGGGGCAGATTTTAAACAGTGTAATTCCGGACTAAGGGAAGTAACACTGAACGATTGCAAACGAAAATGTCTTCAGTGGTTATTCCCCTTGCAGCAGACTACCGATAACGTTGACATGTGCTATGTCTGGCGTTAATTATCTCGAACATTTGAGTATTTGCGAGGATATCTTCTTCTGGGGCAGACGATAAAATGAATCTTAACGAGACTGAAGCGGATGAAACTAAAAAATTTAATGTAGACAACCGCAGTAAAATAGCTGGTTTTAAATTTCTACTTTCACACTTTTTTTAGGACACATGTCTGCATGGATTCATTAATTCTATATTTTCTATCTATCCTCAATTAAAAATGAAGAAAATATATTTAAAAAAATCATATTGAATCCTCAATTTCAAATGAACCGCTGCATTTTTTTTTCGTTGGTCGGATTCGATGTCCGTTAAAAAGAAATTCAGTCCTATGGACTATTTGAATTGTTATTGCTTATACACAGTCTGGGTGCAATTTTGTGTTTGATTGGTTTGGTTTAATAGCAATAGCGTTTCACGGAGAGTACTTCAGTTATTTAGGGACTACATTAACAGATAAAGTGCTGCGTCGTTGAATTATAACGCCGAGAACAAGTGGCACGAAACTAAACGCAGTATTCCCTGCACCGGTTACGTCACGCAAATACTTTAGTAATTTACGTGACCATAGATAAATCGGAGAGTCAGTCACAAATATTCTTAGATTTTCTTTATAGTCCATCGTTATGAATGTTATTTAAACGAAATATAACTACATATTAACTGATATAAAATACTCCGATTTTAAAATTAAAATAGAGAAAAAAATTGTCCTTGTTCGGCCGAATTTACTTTCGGTGGATGTTTAACTGCACTCATCAAGGGAAGCAACTGCTGAGGGTAGTTTGACGTTATCTTCACACCGGGCCATCTTGTCAAGGGCTATTTCAACGACATTGCTAAACAACCTGAACGCTATAAACGAACGAACTTGTTATCCTGGCGACGGTTTGAATGAACAATACGCACGTTTTTAAGCATTAAATCGTTTTTTTTTTGTGTGGTTTTTTTTGTCATTAAATAATGATTTTATTGATTCTATATTAGTTTTACCTAATAATGATTGTTTCAGTGCGTATTTATGAATAATAATGAAATTAAACAAATACGTGTGTTTGTTTTGTTGATGGACCTATAGACGAATATATGGATGGCAGAATGTACAGACTAAAACTAGAGAAAAAATAGATTATTGGCTTATTTTAAGTTGATTTCGCTGCAGTAAACTTAGTCTGGTTAGTCAAGTAACTCTTACTAAATGACGGAATTATCAATAATTTGGTCCACAAGAACAACACAGATCTTCTTAACCTAGTGACGAAGTTAGAACAATTTATGCTTGTTCACTTCCTTTTTTCCCGTCGATATGGACGCAAGGTCACACACTTTGAATTCATTCCTCACGGCGCTCTTGTTCTCTGATATGTAATTTGCGTCTGATCAAGGCAAGTGTAAATAAGGTGTTGTCTAGAAACGAAATATGTGCACTCTTTGTTCTGGTTATCGCTTATATTCTGATTTTTATGGAACGTATCGTAAGAGACGCGAATCGCAGCGCTTCGATTAAACCATAAAATTTGAAATAGAAACGATCACATATTTGCAGTTTATCACGTACGTCATACAGCTTTGCCTTTGACCCTGCATTATGAACACGCTTCCCATGAGAGTGTCACGTGATGTTCTAAGTACAGTTCAGGATACATTTAAAATTTGAGGTAACAAAACATGGCGTAAAGCAGTCGCCGCTGCTACTAGCTCCACCAATAATCCGCTTTGGTCACGTAGGTACCATACTAACTCTACAAACTCATACTTTCTCCAGATCAAAATCTCCCAGTTCATTTTTAACCATATTTTTCAAAAAATATTCTGTTAAATAGATTGGCGAATGTCGTTGTACTGGCGGGCGGGCGGGCGGCGTCAAACTTTCGATTTTGTATTTTAAGTCAGCCGGGTCAAGGTCAATGTCACTGTGACTAAAAACAGAAAATAAGTTTAATAACTAGAGTCAGAGATGGCATATCAATACCAAACTTTATTTACAGCTAGATTTAATTTAGGGCTTGCTTGGCAATGCGTTAGAAGTCAGCTGGGTCAAGGTTAATGTCACTGTGTCTAAAAATAGAAAATACAGGGACCCCCCCCCCCTTTTTTTCCAAATGAAAACTTGAGTCAGAGATGACATAGCAATATTGGCTTAACCCATTACCTTGATCACGATATCAGTTTCTTTTTTTTTAATTCAAATTTGTGAGGTTTTTTTTTTTTTGTTTTTTTTCTTCAAAATTTAAAATTTTGATTTTGAATATTTTTTGATAACATTATTGAAAATGGAGCATTTGCTCCTTATGAGCAAATGCACCATTTTTTTTTAGGAGCAAATGCTCCATTTTTCATTATATTTTCAAAAATCATGTTTCTCAGATTGCGGTAGGTCGGTGGTTCTACCCGGATGCCTCCGTGCATTCGGGGTCTTCCTCCACCTTTAATTAGCTGGACGTCGCTATATGACTGAAATACTGTCGAAGCGACGGTAATCTCAAATGGTCAAGTCAAGTCATGTTTCTCAGATGTGTCAAAATGTGTTGGTATCAGGTAATGGGTGAAGCTCTATCTGTGCTATATCAGTAGTTTTATGCCGACATTTTGCCATTGTGTGTGTGTACGTTTCTGTATTCCTTCTGGCATGATAATCATCATTTCAGCATACGTTTTGCTTCCCATCTAATATTCCTGCTTTGTTTGCATGTTTATATAAGCGAACATTAATCATGAAAAATCTGTTGTTGTTTTTTTTTTTGTGTCAGTCCTGACCCTTGTATTAAATATAGTTTTGCAAGTTTTTAACGAAAAACAAGTATTTCGTTTGACGATTAAGTTGAACAAACTGTAAACTGTTTGATCCCGCAGCCCAGGAATCTGAGGTCAATAAAATTCACACCGCCAGTGCAGACGGATAAATCAGCACACCACAGCCATCGTTTAATTACATCATAACAATAATCCGATGGCTATTGTGACTTCCTAAAAACCACCCTTCCTTCAGCACACCATCGATCCTCATCATTTACCAGCATTTTCTGCTTCCTACTGAGAAAGCATTTTTTCTTGATTATTCCGGACGTGGTTACTTGGTAACAGTTAACGTCTTATTTTGTCAACTGTTAATTGCCCATCCCTTACGTCTGTCTGGTAAGAAACAGAGAAAACGTTTTGTTTTGTCTGAAAGCAATTCTTCGTTCCATGCTGTTCAGATGGTATCATGAAATGTCTCTGCTTTGATTGTAAGCAAGAGCTCTAACGTGCGTTAAGGTCATCCATCTATTATTACATTATGATCATGGTCCTTTAAATGGTTAGAAAAAACTTCAGCGCAGATGCAATAATCCTATGACCTGAAGTTATATGCTGTTTTGATCAAAGTCTATAAAGACTTGCATTTACTATAAAGTTACTACGATCACTTGATGGATTATGATCACAATATTTTAATGTATGGATTTCCTTATACCATAATGAATTGAATGGATAGAAAGGAATATTGTTTCAGAAAATTTCTTCGTTGACTCAGATGGTGGAATTCGCGTGGTGTTTAGTTGTTGGGAAATCACCTACCTTGACAAACGCACGTATCTGAAAAGGATCGCATAAATACAAATTCGGGCTGACCTTTGATAGATCCCAGGCCGAGGTGTTGAAACACCAGTGCGTTGAACCACTGCGCCACTCGGACAAGCAATTTAGATTCTGTGATGGTCAGTTGGTTGTTTGAGGGATACGTTCAGCCAAATATACACACACATCTAAATCACTTGGACATCTCTACTCGTGTTGACCGGATAAAGACATGCATAAAATGTATCATGAAAAAGACATGTCAAGCCTGTCTTAAGCGGTCAGTCAAGGCAACAAAAGAAAGTGACCGCTTAACAGAGGTGACTGCTAAATGAATTTTAAATATACAACAAAATGCTACATTTTGGTAATATTAAATTGTCCGTTAAATGCAGGTTGACTGTTTAGTACAGGTGGCCGCTATTGACATGTGGACACTTGAACAACATTCACTATCTATACAATAGTCACGCTAGTTTTTACCATTTCATTATGTTGCGAACGGGAATTCTGTTTCGGAATCCTATAATCAGGTATTGCCCGTAATCAACGTGTTCTAATGGCAAATCAGACAGGCTATATTCCCTGTCTGGCTTTCAGCATAATGCCTAAAACATTTTATAGCGCCCCCCCCCCCCTTTTTTTTTTCTTCTTCTCCTTTTTTCTCTGTTTTTCAGCGATTAAAGTGTCGCAGTATTACAATTCCCGTGACGTCATAGTCTGCGTATCTGCGTGCAGAACTTTATCTTGGACATAATTTCCTCGTTTATCCCTGCATAATTTGTTGTTGTTTTTTTTATACTCAGACATGACAATCCCGGTAAACTACTTCATCTAGTTGATTTTGGTGTAGGCTTTTATACTTGAATTTCATTTAGACGTTCACCTAAGGTCAATCAACAATCGTTGAAAGGAATGCAATATATGATATCTAATGTTTATATATATCATCGTTTTAAACATATTACTAGTTTTTTTCCTTCATAGTCAAACAGTGGTAGAAAAGAGTGCAACATATTAAAATAATATGTCACGTTATAGTTCTTCAAGTTTATTTTATATATTGTGGATTTGACCTTGACAT
This sequence comes from Solen grandis, assembly GCA_021229015.1. Taxonomy (NCBI): domain Eukaryota; kingdom Metazoa; phylum Mollusca; class Bivalvia; order Adapedonta; family Solenidae; genus Solen; species Solen grandis. The sequence continues at coordinate 2,702,426 of CM037784.1, read as the reverse complement.
TTAGTTACTATATAGACAGTTCTTCAAGGTCAAACCCTTGTAGAAGCTACATGTTAGTTTGCCCCATATTTAAAATGCCGTTGGTTTGTCAAGAAAAAAAAATGTAACATATACTTGTTGACCTTGAACTTTTATCTGCCCCTGAATGTGATATTTTAGCACTTTAAGACCATATTCTAGGGGCAGATAACTCAGGAAGTAGGACGGTAAGCCCCATTTTTGTCCATAGAAATGTTTCTTTTATGATTCTCTATAATCATTTTTTTTTTTTTTTTTTTTTTGTTTTTTTTATGGAACAGCAAGAAAATGTAGCAAACCGTAACATACGTCCTTAATCGCTTTTATCTCTTCAAGTTTATTTTGATGTATAGACTACTGAAGGTGACCTTATTTAGACACTTCCTCAATCTCAGGCACTTGTAGACAATAGAATAACATTTTCGATATAATATTGGTCAATTTTTTTACATGCCACCTAAAGGTCAAATAGTAAATAAAGTTCGCGAGATATATATTTTTTTAAAAGTAAAGTCATTGTCATTTTTTTTGTCATAGAATAGTTTATTAAACCCATTTTTACTTACACAGAGTATATAATCGAATGTAGTTTAGAGTTCCTAGATAACAAATTTATGTGACATATGACACAGGCTATGCACCAAGCTTCCAGTTATAGGACAAATAAAGCGTATTGATAATAATGATTACTATCGTAATTCAATTAGCAAAAACAAAGACAATTTATTTTCATAGAAGTAGAGGCAATTGGAAAACAAACTTATCATTCTCCAATCTGTTAACCAGTTCGAAAAACCAAGCCATTGTTGCCTTTATCAAGCCCTTGTGAGAATTTAACATAATCTAAAATTGATCACTCTGGTATGACAGAAATGAAGAAATGAATTGCGTCAATTAATGTGCCGTTTTTCTACTTCCACGAAGCAAATAACCTGACTTGAATAATTTCCATGAAACAAATTATCTGACTTGAATTAACGCTGCCTAAGTTCAGTGTACATGTACAATAGCAATACTACATGTACGTCACCATGACGTCACCCAAATGCAAAACCTACCCGATTTCAAGGGGACATGTTTCAGTTTTTGAAAAAAAAAGAAAAATGGAACCTAAATTTGTTTTATTTATTTATTCAATTATTTATGAATCTAATTGTATATTTAAATTTCCGTATTTATGTATCCAATTATTTATTTATCTAATTATCTGTTTATTCATCCGTTTATATTCATATCCATTTACACGCGTATCTTATTACCTATGTACTTATATTTTTATTATTTGGATTCAATTTCTTTGTTTATTGATTGATTGATTAATTGATTGGCGTAAAATTATGATATTAAAGATGCTAGTAAATATTATCAAATGTTTGCAGTTATGTTTAACTTAGTTGGTTGGACTGCCAGCCATATATTAACTTAAGATAACAGGACATCTCGCCTTTTTTCAAGTTAGTCAGTTAGATTATGTGAATAAAAAGCATTATTTCGCATGATTATCAGGAAAAAAGCATGGCATCCAGTTAACATGACATAAGTGAATATATGGCTGGCACTAGTAGTTACGTCCTGTTAAGATACTTAAGTGTACAACATGAAATTTTTCTACTTACCAGATAAACTGGGTTTTTAAAAAATTTGGGGAAGTAAAATATCTAAGTGGATAAAAGAATATTTTTTTCTGCCCTGATAATAACTGAATATGTGACATTTTCTCAGAAACGTTTCGACATGATCAAGTGTATAAGTGGCTGGCAGAATTATGCCACTATATCTTACATACATACCTCATTTTTTTCTTACTAGATCAGAATTGTTTTGGATTTATGACGTCAAACCCCACCTGAAATTGAATTCTTCGAGAATATGTCTGCATGTCAAGGACGGCTTCCGTTCATGTTCTGTAGATTTGTGAAATAAAATTCAGTTTTATATTTTGATGTATTGTGCGGTAAACTTTAATTTGATATATAGTGTGATCGTTTTTATTTTCTTTTTTATTTTCTCCCCGTTTTATTATTTCGTGAATTGTTATCTCAACCATAAAACCTGAAAAAAAATATGCAGGCATTTGAATTTCTAAATAGTTTTTATTTTTATTCCAGGGGAAATTTCGCAAGAAGAATAAACGTTTCTTTAAATAAATCCAATACCTAAACCACACATGTATCACAGCATTATATTTATTGATGTCATTCAGTCGTTTGAAAACATCGCGAAGGACTTATATAGGCTTTTAAGTTCGCATTCAATCCAATCCCTATTTCCCTGTAAAGCTATAATGTATTTTAAAGTTCTTTTCTTTGCATACTGCACCTATTTTTGGAGTATACAATAGTGATGTTTGTGTTTCGAATCCATTTAAAGCCATGCTCGGATCGGCTTGAATTGCCACTAAGCCTAGCCGGTGCCATCCAGCGAGCATTGCTAATGACGAAACTGAAATTTGAAAACCTGCTGTTCAATAAATTCCCTGAAAATGCAAGAAAACTAATTACGTGTTAATGCCATTCATATAAAATGGATGTATATATCATAAATATTGATTTAACAACAATATAACAAAGGAGTGTCTTTATAAACATATATGTTGTCTTTCCACGGAATAATGAAAACGAAAACGGGTTTCAATAAGTGTTTCTAATATCAATGCATGGAAAGACGAGGATCTTAAAACTTCAAATAATTTAAACCTGAAACCAATATATATAATATATATATAGTGCCGGATTGTATACTTGCACCAGAGTTTAGCATTAAAAATGATTTATTTACTTGCGATATGAAGATATCACTCGTTGTCAATCCTATTTTCCTTTTAAAGGCAACCTGTTCACAGATGATTGGTAGAAATAAATAATAAAAAATATATATAAACTATCTCTCTTTTATGTTAGTAAAGATTTTTTTTTTCAAATAAACTTTGCAAATGTAGGTCATATTGCATGGGGTAACGTCGCTTCGGAGGAAATCGGTTAGAATCGGTATCCCCCGAAGTAGGTGCCTGCGGTTCCACGTGACACGTTGGCGCAAACTGGCGTCTTCGCCATTAAGGGATAGCGAATGTCTAGGTTCAGCCTATGAAGTGAGAGCATACGCAAACAGTAACTATGATCAGGCATGTGACGGCACCTGAACATAGAAATTCTAAATATAGGTTTCATAATTCTAAAAATAGATTCATTACCGTTCGTATTGCTATTGCATGTGATGAGAAACCAACCATTTATTTACAATCAAAGATAATTACTGCATGGGTGAACATGCGTCTGTAGAGGGGATATACACATTTAGGTAAAAATCAGATCCTTAGTCAATGACCATCAGTGAACGAACTGCTTTAAAATAACAAAAATCTTTACAAAAGTATGCATGTTGCTGTGCGTTTGGTGATTTTGGCAAAACGCTGTGTATCTTCGTATAAATCGTAGGATGAAAGAAAAAATATCTATTACGTCAAACTGCGGGGAGTGGTCGAAAAGTACCCGGAAAAGTTCCATTACGTTTTTTTTAATTAATGATGGTCATTATAAAAAAATGTCCAATTGGTAATAAAATATAAAATATTTGATTTGTCACAATTCCTATTGACAGATTTTTTCTTTAACTTTGAACTTCAGTATGGAAGCAAGCAAAGCTATAAATGCAGTTGTGTCAGAAGGAACCCTTACATGTTACATTGTCAACTACATGAAACTGTGTGGAAAGACAGTTTGGCATTTTTATATGACACATAAGAAAACCTGCAACAAACCTAGGTTTTTTAATTTCCTTGAGAATTCTTATGTGATGTGGGGCATTTTTAAGTATGCCATGCTACACGGTGGTAGGTTTTACTCACGCTGTACAGAAAGGCAAGCAAACATTTTCAGTCTTTAAATTATCGAATGCGCATATGCGTTTCTTTTTTTTTTCTTTTTTTTCTTGCTTTGTCCTCTTTAAAATGACAAAAAGAGCATATAATATATTGAAAACCTACTTGTAATGTAGTTTTATTCGGCGTAAATTTTTTTGATTTTTTTTGTTTTGGAAAAAATATGAGATATTAAATGAGTTTTATGTGAAGTTTGAAGACTAATTTGTTCTTGAAAATGTAAGTGATACCATTTTGCCTCTTTGTTCCCAAGAGGGATATCAAAATATATCGGAGTTATCAAATGTTATAACGATTCACAGGGGCCTAATCTAAGCAAATGTATTTAATTAACTGTTGAAATAATATTTTAATTGTAAGATACGAGAATTACGATTTCAAAAAAAAAAAAACATATTTTGACCTAATTACGTAAATCAATTAAAAAAATAGAACATGCAGTTTGAGGTCAAGAATATCGACTATGATTGCCATTTGAATTGTTTTAACTCGTTTCCGTTTTAACTACGAAAGATATGGACCGGATAACAATATCTGACAATGCGTTGCAACAATGCTTTCACTGCGTTGGGAGAATTTTCAGATGAAATGCGGATAATATAGCATGAGATGTATAAATTCTCTGTACATTGCTGATATCGTAAATGACAGACTCTTATGATGTCATCATTGATAAAAGCATCAAATCAAAAGCATTCACATGCTGGACATAAATGACATAACCCTACATTTCAAAACGATACCGGTCGGGTAAAAATGATTGATCGACAAGGACCATCCAAAGAGCGCACGAGTTTTTTGCGTATTTTCGCGGAAGTGCGATCGAACTCGTATTATATATGTAATAATCACTGTTTCTTTATTAACTGAATCAACGAAACTTCTAATCTTTCTTAAGTTTCTTTCTTTTGTTGAGGTTATTGCTTGTCTGGAAGCTAACATAAATGGTATGGCTGTTCCGTGTCTCGCTAAGAGACGTCAGTATCAATAATATGTCAGGGATTCCTTAATTCAGAAGGTGAAGACAGCGTAATGGTTTAGGTCTCCGCTATATCCATAATATTGAATCTTCATAGAGTAATATCATTGATAACCATCAAATGGACTAATGCTCTAGAGTTAAAACACGGAGAAGTTATGAAATATGAGCTGAACTTCAGGTTTTCTCACTAAAAAAAAAAGAGCATTAAGGTTCATTCTCGCTTCCAAATAAATAGTTTTATGGAATGAAATGAAAACTATTTTTTTTCTCTAGGGAATGGATTAGAAATGACACAGTGTCAATTATTTTGACGAAAAACTTCCTTTCGTACCGGAAATACTTCTGTGCGCATGTCATGTAAAATAAAAGCTTTCATACAAGAGCTTCGTGCGAATATGTCATTTAAGGTGGTATGCGTGAATATCAGATTTGTCTATGAAATCTTCACATTGAAGTAAGGCACCTATGAGTGTCACTATGTATGCAAATACGTTTGGGTTCGTTTTGACAATGTCTTGCGTAAAACGAAGATCAAAAGCGGCCCGTCTTTTGAAATAATACGTGTATGATTTTTTTCTGTATGTCTTTAAATAACCATTTAACACATAAAGATTCAACTTATCTACGAGTTAATACTGTCATGTAGTATTTTATTCTTATCTCACACATGTG
>CM037784.1:2646777-2696777 GCA_021229015.1 Solen grandis | reverse complement strand
TAGAGGTGCTTGTATATCTTCTTGAGAAGTATAGACGGGACTTCTAATATGTGTTTGTGCCTGGGATTATGTGCGTGCATGACGTGCATGTGTACAGAAATTTGTTCTACAATAAAGTCTAAAATCATGAATCATGCATAGACTTGTGAAGTAAATTGTACATACTATTATATATTGCTTTTTATACGTTTGTTAGTTATTTTATATTATTGTAAATCTTAACTACATGTAAAGGATTTCGCCTTAATTTTTTAAAATAATTGATTCTTTGTAATTATCCAGGATAGATTTTATCATTTTATTAATTGAAATGTCAATTACCATAACCTGTACATGACCAATTAACTGTATAAAACTGACTGGCTAGACTCTAAAAAGATAATATACGGACTAAATCGGAGAAAGTTTGCGCAGATTCTGCACAGAAAATATGCTGGTCCATTAACATACTAGAATTATATTTATATATTTTTTTTTAAACATAGACAAAGAACAAAATATGCCCAGATTTTTTTCCCGAAAAATCTAAAATGCTGGGCAGAACAGGATAAATTCCGGATGAATGTCGAGGCTTCTATCCATGGCAAGGAAGGATATATACATGTATAGAGTTTGACGTTAACGTCATGGCTTTATTTGAGCTGCGGTATTACATATAATTTACTATGATGTGATGCAATAAGACAAGACATTCCCATTTATTCGATACACGTTTTTTTTTTTTTTTTTTTTTTTTTTTTTTTTTTTTTTTTACTTCGAGGTTAAACATGTGTTAGTTATTAGATGTGTCCCCAAAGTTATTGATCAACCGTGGAACATTTGTATCGATTTTTTTTTATTTCTTAAAGTGTTTAGCCCTTTTGTACATGCAATGAGCATGTATTTGAGATTGTGTATTTAATTCTGCATCAGTGTAAAGCAGCATATTACTATCCAAATGTCATTTCAATTATTCAACACCAATCGCTTTGTTTTCAAATAATATTTTCGAAATGTAGGTTTGCTTATTTGTCTTCTTAAGAAGTATAAACGATATTTATCATATATGTTTGTGCTTGGCTTCGTGCATGATGTTCATTTGTACATAACATTGTTGTACTTGGTGTAAAAGTTTTACAATTTTCTGTTAAAATCAAACATCATTAAATACATTGGTGAAATATATTGTATATACGTGTATGTATATTAGTTATGTAAATTAGTTTTTAATATTAGTTGTGTGTATTTGTTTTTTTATTACATTGTAAAACTAAATTTCATGTATAAGGATTTCACCTCCACACTATCCATGGACAAAATTTGAATCTAGACGAGAGTTGTGATTGCATTTTGTCCGTCGTCCGTGCGTCCGGCGTCAACAAATTCCTGTAAACAACATCTCCTCCTAAATGAATTTTGACCAAACTTCACAGAAATTCCTAATGATGCCCTCTATCAAAATTGTTCAAATTATTTTGATTGGTTTTAAAAGTTAAAAATAGATTTTAAAAATGCAAACTTTGAAAATCTTCTTCTGCAAAACTGCAAGGCATAGAGCTTAGATATTTGGTGTATAGCATTGTCTAGTGCACATCTACTAAGTTTGTTCATGACCCTGGGGTCAAAATTTGCCCCGCCCCAGGGGTCACTTTAATTTACAAAGCCATATAAATAGGAAAATCTTGAAAAATCTTCTTGTCAGAAATTACAAGGCCAGGAGTTTAGATATTTGATGTGTAACATTGCCTTATGGACATCTACCTCGTATTTTCAAATCATGGCACTGGGGTCAAAATTGGCCCCACTCCAGGGGTCACTTGATTTTACATTGGCTAAAATTGGAAAATCTAGAAAAAAAATCTTTTTTTCAGAAACCACAAAGCCTGGAGTTTGAATATTTTGTGTGAAACATTGCTTTATGGACATCTACCAAGTGTGTTCAAATCATGGCACTGGGGTCAAAGTTTGCCCAACCGCAGGGGACACTTGATTTTACATAGGCTTAAATAGGAAAATCTAGAAAAATCTTCTTTTCAGAAACCACTAGGCCTGGAGTTTAGATATTTGGTGTGTAACATTGCCTTATGGACATCTACCAAGTGTGTTCAAATAATGGCAATGGGGTTAAAATTGGCCCCGCCCCAGGGTTCACTTGATTTTACATGGGCTTAAATAGGAAAAGCCAGAAAAATCTTCTCAGAAACCACAAGGCCTGGAGTTAAGATATTTAGTGTTTAACATTGCCTTATGGACATCTACCAAGTGTGTTCAAATAATGGCAATGGGGTTCAAAACCGGCACCACTCCAGGGGTCACTTGATTTAACATAGACTAACATAAATTATGAAAGATTTTTAAAAGATATCCTTGTCAGAAACCACAAGATGATGGTTTAGATATTTGGTATGTAACCTGACCTTGTGGACCTAAACCAAGTCTTCAAATCATTGCCCTGGGGTCAAAATTGGTCCTACGCTAGGGCTAACTTTGCTTTTTGGACCACATGTAAACTTTTTGCGTGGAATTAAAATTATATTGCTGTTCTTCTGTATGGATTTTGTATTCAGTATGACTATGTTGTAAAAGGCAATGAAAGCAAACTTTCTCAGGTGAGCGATTCAGGGCCATTTTGGCCCTCTTGTTTTTTTTTTTTTTTTTCTTTTTCTTCTTCTTCTTTTCTCTTTTAAGGTCTAGATCGGATTTCTTTCGTGTGTTTGACTTTGTGAGCGTGCAAGGCGTTCATTTGCACATGTAATTGTTATATTTGTATCAACATTTTCTATAAAAGCGTAAAAAATGAATTATTGAATAGTCGGTTGAAAATATGTTGTACATATTGAAATATAATCAGTATATTTTTTCATTTGTTGTTTTATTACATTGTAATCTAAATTGTAAGGAACTTCCCTTCTGCCTTGTCACTAACCATTTACAAAATACGTAATCTTAACGAGTTGATTCTTATGTAATTATCAAGAATTGGAAATGTTATCATTATATTGGAAAATAAAACTGTTATTTACATCTACATGTTCTAGTATTTGGGTATTTGTAGAAACTATCATTGATGTTTTTATTTACATTGATACTTGTATATAAGCAAATAAGATAAATAAATATATTGCTTTAGAAAGTCGTCTTGTTATACTTTTAACTCTCATGCCGATTAACCATGTGGTAAGCTGTGGGATATGTAATGTTTATTTTAGACTTAGAGAGTAATGTATGTTTGTAGATAGAGAGAGAGAGAGAGAGAGAGAGAGAGATAGATAGATAGATAGATAGATAGATAGATAGAAAGATAGATAGATAGATTTAGAGAGAAACTAATTTAATGATGCTGTCGATGAACCTTTATCAAAGGTATAAACTATGGTAAAAGACCGATGTATAGAGACGTAATCCGCATGCCTGAAGCGTCGCTTAATACGTGACCTGGGATCGAAACTAATTTTGAGTCAGAAAGAAAAGGAGTATTACTGGGCATTCGTTAATTATATAAGTCAATGACGAACAGGCAAAATACTATTTCAGATTCATGTATTATTACCAGTTTGTCTTTGAAATTTGTCATAAACCAGGATTCGAATAATCATGAAAATAGCATATATATTCAGAGTTTCCTTATTTCTCAAAACCAAACGGTAAATTCCTTTAAAATTGTCTGTACATGTGTCCTTTTAGGCATTTACAACATGATTTTTCGCTTTCCGTATTGCAAATGTATAATTATTATAAGTAATTACCGCTAACATTTTTTTTAGAAATTTTTCAGAAATTGTTGGTTCGTTGCTTTAAAAGTCCCACCGACAGTATTTCAGTAATTTAGAGATTATGTCTACTTGTATCTAGTGCTTGCCTTACTGCAATATCACGCCGAAGACATGCGGCATGATACCACACCAAGTCACATTATCCTGACACCAGGCAAACCAGTCATAGAACAACTTGCATATATCCTAATCGACAAGCCAGGAATCTACCGGTGCGTATTTTATCGACTCTGGTGTCGAGGCCGGAGATCGAACCCACAATCTCCCGCTCCCGAAGTGGACGTTCTAACCCATATTTTACCTGGAGTAGATTTCAGTGAACGGCTCGGCAAAAGATCTTAATGGATAACATTACGTAAATTTTGAAATGAAATAACCAGGGATCGAGAGTGGTGGACTGTGTTAAAGTATTAAGTAGTTTTAAGTATTTTCCTAAGCCTTAGATAAAGATGTTGGGATATGTATATGTATTAACGCAACAAGACATCACACTTATAATATTGCTTCTTTTTAATCTATTTACTTTAAAATAAACATTCAGACCATGCTTTTATTGTCTTTAACACTTCTTTAATAAAAGTTTATGAAATATAGTTTTCTTCAACTATCTGTCACTCTATCCATATTCGTCTATCTATCCTTCTTTTTATCCATCAGCCCGATTGTTAATCTATCCATCTATCTCTTTTATGTCCCTCCACCCGTCTCTCCATTCATCCATCTATTCATCTTTCCATCCATCTACCTATTAATCTATCTACCCAGCACAAACACCAACCAAATTAAAATACTACCCCGCATTTATCCGCTTAATTCCCTCTCCATTTCAGTTATTTTATAGCCCTCACTACAAAAATGTCATAAACTGTGATAATAAAAAACATTAAATCAATTATTCTGACCACAATCGTCCCTTGTGATACCTTACTGACCAGTTACACTCAACAGAACGTTCTGAAATATTGATGACACACCGTGAAAGATAGCTGTAGATCGATATTCTACTGAGAAATATCTGGACATCTTTCATATGTCGCAGTGATATTTCTTGACGTCGTGTGGCGATGACATAGACAGGTAAGTACAGAATGTACAATAAATAATATATTGTTATTGAATAGTGTGAAATTTTGCTGCTGTTGATGTTGTTGCTGATGATGATGATGGTGTTTTTGTTTGCTCTCCTGGTATTGAAATATAGCAAGTGTCCATTATGATTGTGTTAATTAAAGTGTCATTTGTGCATGTAATTATCAAGTTTTCAATATTATATGTATATATATGTTATTTTTGTACGTGTTGCTGTCGAAGAACTTTATTCTTAAAACCGATCTCCGGTAACTACTAAAATCTTGGTTTATGTTTGAATGTATGCATAGCGCATTAGTCTTATATTCCATTAATTACTGCATTAATCAATTTATATTTTTATCATACTTATATGTAGTTTGTTCATCCATCATAATTGATCTTCTGTGTGTATACATTATGCATATATGGATATGTATTTTCAAATATGATTTTCTTTTACACATCACAACTATGATATTGTATTATTTATCATTGTTTTATGACAAGAAACTGTAAAATTTACGTCCATAAAGTATTCTGTGTGTCTGTCTCTGTGCTATGTGAAGTCAATGGTAGCTTATCTTTGTACATGTACAAAGTCTTCCCATGTTTCAGTATAATGGATAGCGGGGACTAGTGAGAAATGCTGCTACAACTGCATTTAGCAGTAGTTTTTTTTGCTATTGGGTTTAACGTTGCACCGACAGTATTTCAGTCATTTCTTGACGATGTTTACTTGAGACAGACATAGTCTGCCAAATTTCAGTATCATATCGTAGATATGTGGCATGATACCATATCCAGTCACATTATCCTTACACCTGGCCAACCAGTCCTGCAAATACTCTTGTAAGTTAAGCAGTAGTAGTAGAAGAAGAAATAGTAATAATAATAATAATAATATTTGTGATAGTAATAGCAGAAGTGGTAGAATAAATTGCAGTAGTAGTAATTGTAGCAGTACTAGTAGAAGCAACATTTTCAGCAGTAGTAGTAGGAGTAGTAGTAGTAGTAGAAATAGCAGTTTGATGATATAAGAAGTAATGGTGTTAGTAGTAGTTGCTAGTGATGCTTGTCGCCGACAATCATTTACTTTACTGAAGAGCGACAATAATCGATTTACTTATATCCATTGTGCGATGTCGTTGTAAAATTTTATTCCATACTATACCATGTGTTGTTGGTCTAGTGTACACTGTACCTCAATCTGGAATCTCTTGATTTTAGCCAGTTTTCCATAGAAAAACAATAAGGCAAAACAATATGACTTATTTGCTGCTCCATCATTATATAGCGAAAAGCTGTGTCAAAAACTGTTTTCATGCAACTATGTATGACTTAGCCCCTTGCTTGAATTTCACTTCAAGTTCAAACGATTATTAATTGAAAAGTTGTTGATTATACCCCATCCGATTGAACCGATAATCGATTGAGACAAATGTCAACCGATTTTCATCACTTGCTGTAGTAGTAATAGTAATAGTACTAGAAGAAAAATAAATAGTAGTAAAAGTAGAAGAAGAAGTAGTAAAAATATTAGTAGTAAGAGAAGTAATAAAAATAATAATATTTGGAGAAGAAATAGTAGTACAAGTACAAATACTAGAAGCAGTAGTAGCAGCAGTAGAAGTAGACGAAATAGAAGTAGTAATAGTAGAAGAAGTAGTAGTAGTAGGGAATTTAAAAAAATATATCTATCTGTTCAATAACAGATAAAAGATAATTAGAAAGATTAATTAATTATACAAGTAACCTCCAATTTACGAGGTAATACCAAGTTGCCTTTTGCACAAGTCAGACCTGCCGTGAAAGGTTAGTAACGGGAGCAGGCAATAGGTGGTCACTTACCCGAAGTGACTTCTGACTAGGGGGGGGGGGTAATTGTATAATCAACTCTTAGTTAAGAAAAATTAATCGAGCTGGCTGTTTAAAACAGTTGGTCGCTAATAGAGGTTGAACTTTGTAATACACAGAAAGAACATTTTCCGAGTTGGGTAAATAAATTCTGAGCAAATGTATATATATATTTTTTCACATATTTCTATGTCTCATAATTTCTATAATATCAAATAACAATTTCCTGCATGCAAGGATACAGCATTATTTCTAAGGGCTGGGGTTATGCCCTGTTAAAGGAGAGGATATAAGGAAACTTAAATCAAGCCTTTTTTATTTATTTTTAAAGATCAAAGGTTAAAGATTTAGAAGAGAGAATCGTGTTTAACCAAACTGTCAGCGCCCCCCTCTCTCTCCCTCTCTCTTTATCGGAGGGCTCCATGGTCCAGAGGTAACATACCTGACTTCGAATCCGAAATGTTTGGGTTTGAACCCCGCTGGGGGGGGGGGGGGGGGCAAGGATTCTTCATGGCTTAAAGTACTTGTCCAACACAGGAAGCGCCGAGAGGGATTATTATAAGTTCCCAATCGATGTAATATAACTAAGTCTAAACCTCTCTTTCTCTTTCGCTTCCTTAAATCCGCGCAGGTCCCGTCCGACGTTCCCAGTGACATTCCAATGCAATATATCGGCCAATAAAAGTGAAGTCACGCACTTTGATTTATCACTGAACTCTCATATCTTGTTCTAACAAAAGCTGACACGTTGAATGTATCTTTTATGAGGCTTAAAACTTTTCAATGAATTCGTGTTGTTTTAAATGTGTGTATGTGTTTTTATTTCTTAGCTTTATTTTTTCCGCAGAGCATTGGTTGCTAGATGAGAAAGAAGTAAAAAAACAGCAGGAGTCCAGCTGTTGTGCTTCGATTTGATAAATAGTTTTAAAACTTAATGTAAATCTGTTTTTCATATTAGTAGTGGTATTTAGAAAATGTTAAATCAATTTATAAATATAAATCAAATTTTTGAAATAATGCAGCAAAAACATTAAATATCACAAACATTCTTTTTAAAAATAATATGTTTAAAAACGATTCTGAAAAAAGTGATGAACTATTTACATTTTTTTTTAAATAAGACATGTACAAATATTCTTAATATATAAAAAAAATGTTTATACTGTTCATAACATGCGATGATGGATACTTTTCTAACAAGTTCTTTTTAAAATCGTAAAATCCATAACTTTCGTGAAAGAAAAAATATCCTGATGACGACTTAGATAAGCTTTAGGTTGACTGTACAGCGTTAAACAAGAGTGTTCACATTAAGTATTTTTTTAGCGCTAAATATTGTTTGTCGAAGTCAATCTTGTTTGCAATAATTCTAAATAATAAACTTTAATTAAATCAATTAAAGTTATTAAACTGCCAAATTAAGGGAGAAAATAGAACACCTTCAGATTAGATTTAAATTCAATTTTAGAGATATGAACAAAATGCATGGCTTCTCTGCTTGTTAGTGCCATTTTCAGAACTGATTTATCATCCCAACACTACAAACATGCAGGATTGCCTACCCTGATCTCTCACTAGATGGCGCTATCCGGCATATACCCCAAACTATGTGACGTCATCAAGTTTCCTAAAAAATTGACCCGTGATATGCGTGTTAAGTCACGTGTGCTTTAACGTAATTGGGTGTTTTTGAGGGTAAGTTCTTCTATAGTTTTAACAGCATTTCGACGTTTTCCGTTCCATTTTGCCACAATACATATACTTTTTTTCTAAACCAATCAGATTATTATTTATATCATCTAAAATCATTGAATAGATTGATGATGATGATGATGATGATGATGATGATGATGATGATAATGATGATGCTGATGATGATGTTTATGATGACATTGATGAAACCAACAGAAGACATGTTGATGAAGGAAAACAAGATGAAGATGAAAATGGTGATGGCAAAACCAATGAAAAAAAGATGACGATCATCATCATTTGATGATCATGTTGCTGAAAAGCGTATTGGTTTACCCACTGGTCGTACACCGATTCACCCGGGTTCGATCCCAGGTCCGTCAGATTTTATATGTGAGAGGGTATGGGTAGATATGTTTTTTCTCCAGGTACCCCGGTTTCCTCCCACACTAAGAACTACGGGAACGTAACCAGTAGTGCAAACGAAAGAAAGTGGTGTCGCTTTTTGGCCCATCGTTGTTAAAAATAAATAATGTTTAATTGATAATGAAAGCTTATGATGATGATGATGATTTTATGAAAGTGGTGTTGATTATGTTCATGAATTCTATTTTATTATTATTATTATTATTATAGGAAACCTTCGACTTAACGAGATCCGCCATTTTGAGCCGATTTTCTACGAACATGGTCTTTTACGTGAACAGCATATCCGGAAACGGTCGACTGACGTCATAATCAATTTCCGGTTAGAAGCTTCTTACAGGTACATGTATGGTGTATATACATAATACCGCGATATACGTAATACCGACATATACATACTACCGCGACAATACCGCGTGTGTTGTTCTAAAATAACACAAAGGACAAACCTTAAGTCCAAACTTCCATTTCCGTCTGTATTTATTTACGTCGTGTATTGATAACAGTCAAATCATTTAAAAATATGCATGTATCAAAATTTATAGGACTGATGAAGGTATAAATTCGTTATAAACGTATAACTATAAACATTCCGTTTTCTTCCTGTTTATACTTTCGATTGAGAGACTTAGGCAGTGCTTTGAAAAGTTGAAAATATTCAGTATATCATTAGTGAAAATATCCGAATATATTCAGTTTATATCTCGAAATGATTGGTTGAGTTATACATAGATTTATAGAAATTGATTTTGAAAATATAAACAGTTATAAAGTCATGTTTAATAAAAAGTTCCGGTTCTTCAATGACGTATGCAAAAGACAAGAGAGAGACAAAGAGAGAGAGAGAGAGAGAGAGAGATGGCTAAAAGTAAACAGAATGTAAGACATGTTGTTATCAACAGCCAATATTGTCACCAGTTAAAAATAACATCCAGTCCCTGTAACCTGGTCATCACTGACACGTTACGTGTACTAATACTGGTCAGCGTGTTGTTCACACTGTCTGAAACATATAAGATTCCGGAACCAGGAAGGACCGCGAGGTAGTCTGGATCATAAAAGAGTTCAGCCCCGCCATGATCTGTCCGGAGTCTCCTCAGGACTTGTCCCTCCAGAACCTCAACTTTCCCCGGGTCGCGATAACTCATCGCGAGTTTCCGGTATTGAAGCACTTGGATACCACGACACTCACCTTCGACAGCGATGACCGTTTTCGTGTCCGTGATCCGGTCGTTGGTCACTTTGATGTAGAGGAGTTTTTTTGGCACCAGGCAGGGTAACGATGAGGTCACGAGTTGTTGATTTCTCGGTGACGTCACGAGTAACGAGCGCCGTGACCCAGGGAACGAAGAAGAGACGCATCTGAGATACGATTCGTTACGTTTTGTGTCGATAAGTTTGACAGATCTGTTCCAGTTGACACAATCGACGATTTCGTCCTAATCGGGAACACATATACCTGACTGTTCTTTCTTTCATTCTGTAGGTTTTTATCATTATATCTTTTTAATTAATTAATTTATTTATTTATTGTGTATCACGATATTTATTGGATCAGCTATTTACATTTTACTCAGAAGATTCGTTGATTCTTAAAACTATTCTTGTCTTATATCAGCGTTATTTACTTTATTTAATTTCATTTTTTGTTTTAAATCACTTGCCGCCAATTTGATTGTCTTTTCATGGTTCATTCTCCATTCTAATGGGATCATTATCATCTTTCAGATTTTTTTGTTTTATTTCCTTATTTAATATTTTCTTTTTTAATCATTCATTATTCAGCGGTAACGTGGGTATAAATAGTTTTATTTGTTCAATTTTCATGGATATAAATTCTAATTGTACACTTTATAGTCTATATTTTTATATTCTTTACCTTTACAGTGGAATATTTTTAAAAAAAAAATTTTTTTTTTTGGTTAATTAATGTAATTTTGTGAAAAAAAAAGGGGGAAAATTTTAACCAAGTCAGAACTGTGCGCAGAACATATGTTGTACAGAAAGTATATTGTATATTAGGAGAAACAAACCACCATTGTACTGTTATTTCATTTTAACCTTTTTTGCAGATATTAGCACCTTGTTTAATTATGTTCTGGAATAACCAATATGTTACGTATGCCCGAAGAGTATAGTAAAATGTCATGATACATTTTATATCATAATTGACAAATTAAAAAGTATATATTTATTTTACGGGTATGTGTTATTGGCTAACAACTTAATATTTCAGTTAATGATGATGTTACTGGCACCAAGACATGATGTAGACCATTGCTCTCATTAAACAAACTCTAAAGTTAGAGTCTTGCTAAAGATGCGTTTATCTCTATTTTATTTTCTTTATTTTTCTGCCTTCATATGTTTTCTATGGTACCAAACTCATGGATGATATTCCTACCTTCCATGAAAGCTTTTGTCATGGGACAATCTTAAGTTTCATCCTCGAAGTATTGGTTCGGAACCAATAATTGTTGGGACATTCGGGATATTGGGACCGAGACCCACTAAAAGTAAGACCCAGTAATTTGAATAGCATAATATGGCACAATGTCTTTTTTCTTGATGTTTAACCTAATGTTCTAAAACAAAAGAATTGGGTCTTGTATATTCGCGAAACTAATTTTTTTGGGGTCTGTAAAATTGTTACCATGTTTCTTGTATATTTGCATATTCCGCCAATCACCATGCGCATGCTCAAAGTGTCGACCCAATAAAAGGTACGAGTAAGCGTCAGTACGAATGACATACTGAAAACACAGAGGTGATCCGAACACTTTTCTGGGGAAGTAAACTTGGTAATCGCTATCAAAATAAAACGGTAAGTTAATTCTCTCATCTAAATGACATCTTGCGACGTGATTGCCGAGTAAGTATGGTAAATCTAAAGTTTTTATTTCTTTATGTATATATCACGGATAAAAAGTAATCAACTGAATAGTATTATATACTGATCGAAAATAAATTTGGTCGTTCGACTTTTCTCGAACACTGAAACGTGCAGAAATAGCTTCAATATTGATGATAAAAAGTCATGTTTTAACGGTTGGAGAAGTTGTTTTAACTGAAAAACAGCAAAAAATATTTGCATCCATTCCTATAAAAATGGATACCTGATTATTGTTCCTGGATTGTTGCATCATTATTTTGGAAAATGAAAAAAAAAAAAAAAAAACATTTTGGTAGGTTACTATTCCACATTTTGTGAACCCGTAATTTGTGATATCGTTCTACTTTCGATACTGCAGATGTGTAACAACCAATACAAAAATAGCATGTCGCACTGAGCGACTCAGTGATGGGACTAGTATGTTACATCAGCCTGCTATTTTTATTTACTGATTGCCAGCTTAAACTTATCTATAAAAAATTCTCAGAGAACAGCTAATTAGATCTAAGTGTTTAACTGCAAAGTCAGTGATTTTGTGTATTTGCAAACTTAGAATGGTAGAGCTGCTTGATCATCACAGGAAATACCCTATAGATCCATACATTTATTTTTATAAACATCTCATTTTTGCATATGCACATGTCATTTTTTTGTTGTTTGACATGACTGTCTTAGACATTTGACTTATTAAAAGATTGCAAACAATACAATAGATATACACATAATCTAAAAAAAAATAAAAATAATAACATAGAATGTATTCATACTGTATGCATGTGTTTGTTTTGATATAGGTCATTCATCCAGTGTTGTTTTTTTTTTCAAATAACAGTTAAGTTCTTCAAATATCTTTATCCTAGGTCCAATTTGAATCAACAGGTGAACATGTTATTATTTGGTATGTATACCGCTGCATGTGAATTCTAAACATGAAAGCTCAATAAAAAAGCAAGCTGGATCTGGCAAATAACAATGAAGACTATGATAGAATACAATGACATAAACTGTTACACCAATTGAACACACACAATTTTCAAATTGATAGCAGTGGTGGAATGATTCTAGTGGATCTCTAAAATTATCTCAAAACATTAGGGCCATGTGCAAAACAACAGCAATGCAATGAAGCAACCAATATACCAAATTTTTTCATTTTTTTTTTCATATGAGTCAATAAGCCATTTGAACAAAAGATGTTTTTTTTATGTGTGTGTGTTGTTGTTGTTTTTTCAGTAAAAAGTGTGTGTGTGTGTGTGTGTGTTTTTCATTAAAAAGAGAAATTTGGACTCAAGGCAACACTTTCCATTACATTTTAAAAATATTTTTAATGTATATTCTTCAAAATAATCAGAAGTTTTGTCTTCTCAAACAAACCTTCCCACTCATCCCGCATAGGACATACTCGTTTGACTCACTCCTATCTTTTAAATCGAGAAGAACAACCTGTATGTATTCCTTGCCAGGAACCGTATACTATCAAACATATTTTAGTCGACTGTATTGATTAAAATCTAATTAGAACTAATTATTTTAATGTGACATCTATGTTAGACCTTTTTAATACTGTTTCTGTTGATACTTTGATCGCTTTTATTAAAGACGTTGGTATATATAACAAGCTTTGATTTTACTTACGTGATATATTAAACGTGTTTACTCTCCTGCTGTGCGGGATTTACTCGTGTATAGTTTTGTGACTTATCGTAATTTTAAACGTTTTTAGACACCGTATGACGTCTTTCGACTGTTGAGGTGTCTCTAATTCAATATTCTATTCCCACTCACCCCGCAATGCGGGGTTCGAATCTCGGCAGGGTCATTCTGATTTTCATGTGAGGAAGCTTAATTCCAGCTGGCTTTCGGAAGGTCGGTGGTTTACCCGGGTCACCGGCGTTCCTCTGTGCATTCGGGGTTTCCTCCACCTGTAATTAGCTGGAAGTCTCTGAATGACTGAAATACTGTCGCAGCGATGGTAAACACAAAACACACAGACACACACAAACTTTCCTAGTTTCCTAGTTTCCTACTTTCCTGACCCAGACTGGCACATGAGAAAACTGCATTAATTTGTGACGTTTTAAATGTATGAGTTCAATGGATGATGCCCCTCAGGCTCTGTCGCTACTATGTATGGAGTTGTGTTCAGTTCTACGTAATTTCAGCATTTGTTTACAATCACAGATCGTTTAATATTGATAAGTTGATGGGAAAGCCATGTTGACCATCAGATCAGATTGCTATTCTAACCATTGTTAATATATTTCTATGAGATCTTTTATTTGTAATCAACATTTTTTTGCATTGGAGCTTAAATAAAAACAATTTAAATGTAAGTTGTCTTATGCTGATTATCAAATATTATCTTGGTACTCTGTACAATAAGTATGCAAAGCACTGTACATATATTATTATTAATATCATTAGCCCAGCAAAGTCAGCTTATGTCCAGCTAATTACAGGTGGAGGAAACCCCGAATGCACAGAGGCACTTGGGTAAACCACCGACCTTCCGCAAGCCAGCTGGAATGCTTCCTCACATGAAAATCCGAATGACCCTGCCAGGATTTGAACCCACGCGGTGAGGGACTGAGTGAGTGTTAAAGTCAGCGACTTTACCGTCTCGGCCACGGTGGCCCCTATTTAGTAAGAATGTAAAGAAATCTTCTCGTCCATAATCGTTAATTCTCTTAGACAAGTCAAGAGAAAAAGGTCTTTCAGGGTCATCTATTTGTATGCTTTGGGCTACAACATGTACTAACTTTTTTACATATCTGTACTAGTTCATATGTATATTGCCGGTCACTTATGACACAACTTGTTAGTTTTACTGATATACTGTGGTAGTTTCTGTGGTCTTGACAATTGTTTTTATTATTTTTTAGTTTTGAATCAACAGATCCAAGTGCGTGTATTCCTATGGTAAATGATTCCCGTAAACCAATTTGTATAGTTGTTATGGAAGAAGACATCAAGGGACAGGGCTGAAGTTTATCCAATTAATCCATTTAAAACCAGTGGCAAAGGGGATGAAATGTGTTCAACTGCAATGATAACACTTCATTTTGGAGAAAGGTAAAACAAACAATATTGTTTATTGTAAGTACAAATCATATTGATAATCACAGAAAGAATGACTAGACCAGGACTCAAACCTAGGGTTCCTGAACTCTACCAACTGAGTTACCAAGTCACGTGTCATATAGTTTTTATTCATTACCAAATACTTGTAACCCCCTCCAAATTTAGAATATGTCCAAATTTCTTAGAGACAAATAACATCATGGAAACATCATTAAGTTGCCAAAGCAGTAGGCATATCAAACAGTAGGTTATTTACGTTGGGCGCCAAATGTAATACGTGGTGAAAAAATCAATGACTCGACCGGGACTCGAACCCATGGCTTCAGGGATACCTTTCTTGCAGTCTACCAACTAAGCTACTAAGCCACATGTCATATAGCCTATTGATTAATCACCAAATACCTGTCCCCGGATTCAGTACCATTTTAATATCCATTTGCATTTCTCAAATATGTGATTTGGAAGTGTCTACCAATTTTCCAAGATTGTTAAAGTGTAAACATGTGCTTTTACAGATTTTGCAATCTGCTGTATTTATGTTTTAAAATAAGGACTGAAATGTCTAAACTTGTGTAAAAAGGTGATGAAAAACATGAATAGAAATATTGTGCAGGTTAGTTTTATCATATAGTAGAGTTGTGGTCTTTTATTAGCTCACCTGAGCACAAAGTGCTCAAGGTGAGCTTTTAGGATCACCCTTCGTCCGGCGTCCGTCGTCGTGCGTCGTCCGTCGTGCGTCGTCAACAATTTGCTTTAAACTACATCTCCTCTGAAACCGCTGGACAGAATTTAATGAAACTTGGCAGGAATGTTCCTTGGGTGAGGCTCTACAAAAGTTGCTAAAATAAACTTGATCCATGTAGAACTCTGGTTGCCATGGCAACAAAAAATAATAATTTGAAAACTTTAAAAATCATCTTCTTCAAAACTACTGGCCAGATTTTAAAATAATTTGGTACAGATGTTCCTTGGGTCAACCTCTACCAAAGTTGCTAAAATTATTCTGATCCGTAAAAAAACATGGCCGCCAGGGGCGGGGCTTATTTGCCTTATATGTATATAGAGAAACCTTTAAACAACATCTCCTCTGAAACCACTGGACAGAATTTGATTAAACTTGGCAGGGATGATCCTTGGGTCAACCTTCACAAAAGTTGCTAAAATAAACTTGATCCATGTAGAACTCTGGTTGCCATGGCAACAAAAAGAAATGAAAACTTTAAAAATCATCTTCTTCAAAACTACTGGCCAGATTTTAAAATAATTTTGTACAGATGTTCCTTGGGTCAACCTCTACCAAAGTTGCTAAAATTATTCCGATCCGTAAAAAAACATGGCCGCCAGGGGCGGGGCTTATTTGCCTTATATGTATATAGAGAAACCTTTAAACAACATCTCCTCTGAAACCACTGGACAGAATTTGATTAAACTTGGCAGGGATGATCCTTGGGTCAACCTTCACAAAAGTTGCTAAAATAAACTTTATCCATGTAGAACTCTGGTTGCCATGGCAACAAAAAAGAAAAAAAAATGAAAACTTTAAAAATCATCTTCTTCAAAACTACTGGCCAGATTTTAAAATAATTTGGTACAGATGTTCCTTGGGTCAACCTCTACCAAAGTTGCTAAAATAATTCCTATCCATAAAAAAACATGGCCGCCAGGGGCGGGGCTTATTTGCCTTATATGTTTATAGAGAAACATTTAAACAACATCTTCTCTGAAACCACTGAAAAGAATTTGATTAAACTTGGCAGGGATGATCCTTGGGTCAACCTTCACAAAAGTTGCTAAAATAAACTTGATCCATGTAGAACTCTGGTTGCCATGGCAACAAAAAAAATGAAAACTTTAAAAATCATCTTCTTCAAAACTACTGGCCAGATTTTAAAATAATTTGGTACAGATGTTCCTTGGGTCAATCTATTTATCTCAGGTGAGCGATTTAGGGCCATCATGGGCCTCTTGTTTTTGGTTTTATCCTTATGTAGGAAGAGATTTAATTTTGTTACAGAGTTTTTTATGGTGGTTCAAAGTTTTATTACAATCATTGTAAAACTTAAAAATCCTCGTTTGACTGGATAATTTCCATTAATCTTAAATTCCAAGCTGAAAACTATAAAAGGAAAATGCTTGATGTGTTATTATTGACCTTTTCTTTGTAATGAAAAGATGTTTTCATAGGATTTAACCAAAATACATTATCATATATTATAATTTTGAATTTCATTTTCATTTCTTGATCAATAAAAATGTGTTTTCACTTTTGATCAAGCTGACACAAATTCTAATAATGATGTTTACATTTTAACTTTTATTCATATTGTTATTTTTAGCTCACCTGAGCATAGCTCAGGGTGAGCTTTTGGGATACTTGATTGTCGCGAATGTTAGTCATGATGATATCTTTTTATGAGTTGTGGATTGGGTCAGAAAATTCCTGAATATTGTTTCACCCCATCATCTGAATTCTAAAGCAATCTGTTTTGTACAGGCAATGAAGGATACTTTTCTCAGGTGAGTGATTTAGGGACATCTTGGCCCTCTTGTAATGATATAAGTGCTTATATGCCCCACTTACTTTATCGTTGAGTTATATAGTTTTTCGTTTTGTGAGGTTTAAACCTTATTAGATAAAATCCCAAAATCGTAAGTCATTCCCTGCTTGGTATGTAGCATCTCCTAACAAATCAGTGCAGTGCAGAGAGCATTCAAACTGTGCAATTAACATTATAAATGTTATAATAATGCTCCATGGCAACACATTTAGCACTGACCTTGGTCACAAATTTTACATATAGACTTTGGGAAAAAACATAAAAACATCTTGTCTAAAACCACAAGGCCAAGTGATTTGGAGTGATTTTCCCTTACTGCTTGATGAGAATTAATGAATACCAGAATAATGTTCAGGTTAACCTCCTTTATATTTACTGTAGTGGTTGCTGCCTGTTTCATAGTCAGGTCAAAGCTTAAGCTATTTTAATGCCCCAGAAGGGCAGCATATAGCAGTTGCTTTGCAGGAATCTTAATTTGGCGATGTAATGAATGCTGATGTACTGTATAGCTGTATCTATCATTATGCAATCACTCCACAAGTAAAAATTATAGTTAAGGGCACAAATAGAATCTCTCCAAATAAGGACTTTTTATTATGTTATATATCAATATTTATTGTTTATTAATTTATAGCAATTTAAATCAATTTATTCTTTCTCCTATTTCAGACATTTGATGTCATTTCCTCGACCACAGACAATGAGCGCTTGACAGCAGGTGCCATCCATGTTACTGGTCACCAGGCTAAGTAACCCAGGAAGATGTCATACCTGCTGGTCACCAGGGCCAAGTTACCAAGGAAGATATCCAAGCTGCTGGTTACCAGGGCAAGTTACCAAGGAAGATATCCAAGCTGCTGGTTACCAAGGGGATCATACACAGGTGAGTTATTATTTCAATAAGCTGATAGACAATTTGTGTAAAAGCTGGTGCATACAAAACTCTATGTGAATTGTCTATTCACTTAAAAACTACACCAATTTGATAATATATTTGCTAATTTGTGGCTTAGCAGTAAGTAAATTAATAAATTGATTGGATTGACATGATAAGCATTTTAAGTTTTGAGTTCATTTTGATTGCTCTAGTACATAATTTATGATTGGTTGATATAATTATACCCCCAACAAACATAGTTTTGTGGGGTATATAGGAGTCACCATGTCGGTCGGTCCGTCCGTCGGTCCGTCTGTCTGTTTTGACCACGCTATTTCTCAATAACTTCTGGATGGATTTCAATCAAACTTCATAGGAAGCTTCACTGGTGAGCATAGATGTGCATATTATGAAATTGTTAAGGTTGATACTTTCATTTGAGTTTTTTTTTGGTTTTTTTGTCCTCGTTTTTCAATATCTGCAGGATAGATTTCAAACAAACATCATAGGAAGCTTCAATATCAAGCACAGATGTGCATATTATGAAATGGTTACAGTTGACTGATTTTCTTATGAGTTACGGCCCTATGTTGATTTCCCTGAGTTTTCTTTGTCCACACTATTTTTTAATAACTACTCGATGGATTTCAATCAAATTTCAATGGAAGCTTCACTAGCAAGCATAGATGTGAATGGTTACAGTTGACTGATTTTCTTTTGTGTTATTGCCCTTTGCTGATTTTCTTTGCATTATTTCCCAATAACTAATTTACTTTCTTTAGCTACAGTTTTCCTCATCTCATTTATCTGTTCATCAACTTAGAACTTTATTACATACACAATTTTAAATTAGCTGGTCATTTAAATTAATTTTTTTATTATGCCCCCCTTCGAAGAAAAGGGGGTATATTGCTTTGCTCATGTCGGTCGGTCGGTCCGTATGTCCGTTGGTCCGTCGGTAGACCAGACCTTGTCCGAGTGATAACTTAAGTTCTATTTGACCTTTAAGTCTCAAACTTCATGTGGTTGTTGCTCATGATTAGTAGATGACCCCTATTGATTTTGGTGTCATTACCTCAAAGGTCAAGGTCACATGTTGTGTATATATAATACCAGACCTTGTCCGAGTGATAACTTAAGTTCTATTTGACTTTTAAGTCTCAAACTTCTTGTGGTTGTTGCTCACGATTAGTAGATGACCCCTATCGATTTGGTGTCATTACCTCAAAGGTCAAGGTCACATGTTGTGTATGCATAATACCAGACCTTGTCCGAGTGATAATTTGAAGTTCTATTTGACCTTGTCCGAGTGATAACTTAAGTTCTATTTGACCTTTAAGTCTCAAACTTCTTGTGGTTGTTGCTCACGATTAGTAGATGACCCCTATCAATTTTGGTGTCAATACCTCAAAGGTCAAGGTCACAAGGTTGCATTTGTATATATGTTTATATTTTTTATAAATGCCAGTGATAACTTCTATTTTATTTTTACTCTTAAGGTCCTAACCTCATGTAGTTGTTGCTTATAAATGTAGAAAACCCTGTTTTCAAATTAACTTGGTTTTAAATTTTTTTGTTGATTTAAAATTTATATTTTCACTCAAGTTTGAGAATTTTTTGTGACAAGCCAACATTATGAAGGCAAACTCCTTGCATGTAATATAGCTATATACATATTATGGCACATGACGGGGGGCATATATGTTTCACAAACATTTCTTTTTTATTTATTTATTTATTTATTTATTTATTTATTTATTTATTTATTTATTTATTTATTTATTTATTTATTTATTTATTTATTTATTTATTTATTTATTTATTTATTTTTTGCATGTGCATGCTGTTCAGACAAATTTGTTTATGATGCCTTTACTGAATTGATGAATGTTGGAATTTTTTGTTAAAGACAGCCACTGAACATAAAAAGATATTCTTTTTATTAGTCTTGTATAATTTGTCACTTGAATTCATGAATTCAGTAAATGTGACTTACCTATTATAGCTGGGCACTTGATTGTAAAAAAACAAAGGCTTAGTGGAGGGTATTCATCACCTTTAGTGATAGCTCTAGTTATTACTAAATGTATTACACCAAGGTTTACTGACCAAGTCAGCCTCAATAATTTTTCTACTACATCACTGTACCATCGTATTTCAAGACAAATGTTTGGATCTCACTATGTTTAGTTGAGCTGGATTGACGTTTAATTTGATTGATTGGTTTCTATTTTCAAATTTAAGAATATGATCTTTTCACCAGGAGGACTGAGTGTGACAGAAAGCAGTTCTGATATGACAATATGATAGTTAATGTTAGGAGTGTGTGTGTGTGTTGTGATTACCATTGACAGTATTACAGTCATATAGCGATTTCAAGCTAATTACATGTGGAGGGAACCCTGAATGCAGAGAACCACCGACCTACCACATGCCAGCTGGAAAGCTTCTTCACATGAAAATCCGAATGCCCTGCCAAGATTCGAACCCACACAGTGAGGGGCTGAGAGTGTTACAGTCAGCGACTTTACCCTCTTAGCCACAGAGGCCAATTAGGCTTGAGTAGAAATTTGATAAATGCTGATGTTGTTATATAGTTCATGTAGTTTTGTCAATTGTAAATAGATTCAATTTTTACCAACCCCAGTGGCCTAGTGGTTAGAGCATCCACCTCGGGTGAGTGAGGTTGTGGATTCGATCCCTTTCCAATGTCATTGAAATAGAATTGCTATAGCTCCCTTGCTAGGCTCTCAGCATATAAGGGAAGTTGAACGACTTGTTGGTCTTGTGTCAGGATTGGTTTCATGCCACACGTCTACCACATGATACTGCATGCAGTGTGGCAGCACTATATCTATATCTGTCTTAATTAGACATCATCTCCAAATGACAGAAATACTGTTGATGGGATTTTAAACCCATTAAACAAACAAACAGATGAATTTCATAATAAAATTATTTTCCACTTTGATTGGGTCAATTAAATTTATCTATTTTCCTAAATTATGATATGCTCACATTTATATATATATATATATATATATATTTGGTGTAGGTCATCTACAAGGAGAAACTGCTACCACCTCTGTAGATAAGGGAGAGAGGGAGATGAGGATTCACCAAGTATGCTAATAGGCAAGTGAATGTTTTAAATGTATGGTAGGGTGTTTAAAGCCCCTGTAGGATGCATGATAGTAGTTGCCCTTCAAGTCCGTCCTACTTTCGTGGCTTGACAGTAACTTGATTTTAAATGACTTGGCAAAACTTTTAAGACAATCTGACATGCGTATCATCCAGGTCACACTAAGAGATTAAGGCTAAGGATCCTGTGTCAAGTCATCTTTCAGGGGCAGGTTGTTTAATGTCTCTGTCAACAAGCGCATTCAAGTTGATTTTTATACTGGGTTTACATTGTAATATATCCATGGAAAGAAGGAGCGTGACTTTCTTGATTAACTTGAAATACTGAACATAACAAATAAACGCTAATATTTTTCATGAATACAAATACATTATAATGTGAATTTTATAATTATTTATGGCTGAACGTCTGCATTTATTACCCATTAGCTTGACTTTATGGAGAATATGGAGAGCTATTGTTGGCCCCTTTGTGTGAGTGTTGCCTGTCATATCTTAGAAACCACTAGGTGTATAAGAATGAAATAAGTCTTCCTAGACTAAAGAATTTTTACAAGGTCCTTCTTAAATCATTATTTATTTAAGAAAGTCTGAATGTCTTGGTAATATTGTATTTGCTATTGTTTTGTTCAGAGCATATGCAAATTTGTATTGCTAATTTAACTTGAAAGTTTTAAGTAATAAAACATGGAACATTTGTTGTCCGGGCTCTAACTTCAATACCGTTTGCCCAATCCTTTTCAAACTTTCCACACATGTGCATGGCCATAATATCTCGGATGAGTTCGATATCCAGCATTATCGCGTGAATGACTTAGAAGTTATGGCCCTTGATGTACACAAAATCTTTGAAATTGTGGTTGTCCGATTCTCTTACTTCAATACCATTTGCCCAGTCCTTTTCAAACTTTCCACACATGTGCATGGCCATAATATCTTGGCTGAGTTTGATATCCGGCATTATCGCTTGAATGACTGAGAAGTTATGGCCCCTGATGTACACAAAATATTTGAAATTGTGTTTGTCCGGGCTCTTACTTCAATACTGTTTGCCCAATCCTTTTCAAACTTTCCACACATGTGCATGGCCATAATATCTCAGCTGAGTTCGATATCCAGCATTATCATGTGAATGATTTTGAAGTTATGGCCCTTGACATACACAAAATACTTGAAATTTTGATTGTCCGTGCTCTAACTTCAATACCATTCGCCCAATCCTTTTCAAACTTTCCACACATGTGCATGGCCATAATATCTCAGATGAGTTCGATATTCAGCATTATCGCTTGAAAGACTTAGAAGTTATGGCCCTTGACGTACACTGTGATTGTCCGGGGTCTAACTTGAATACCTTTTGCTGAATCCTTTTCAAATTTTCCACACATGTGCATTGCCATAATAGCTTGGCTGAGTTTGATATCCAGCATTATCATGTGAATGACTTTGAAGTTATGGTCCTTGATGTACACAACATACTTGAAAATGTGCTTGTCCCTAGTCCTTAAACCTTAGGAGGTGTTGTCAGATCTTGCAGTTAATTAATGAAAATGTATCAACAGTTTTTTTTTTTTATAATTAACATTCATTAACTAATGGAATTTTGGAATAATTTTGCTTATTTATGGACAGTAGCATGTTTCTCTGAGCTATTTCTGAGAGTCCCCATACCATGATGGGCGTATTTTGTGGCAGTCCTGACCTTTGTTGTAAAGCTAATATATATATTTATAATCTTTTCTTTTCTTACTTTCAGCGAACAAAAAAAAAAAAAAAAGAGAAAAAGATTGACAGAAGGAGGAAGAAGGTTTCCCTCGGAGAACTTTTAAGTTTCATATTGAATGGATAAGGTCCAGTGTGCACGAAAAGACCTGGAAATTGTGTAGAACTGTTGCCCTTCACTGGCATCAAGACGGTTGAAAAAGCCATGTTAATAGCAAATCTATTTACACACATCTTTTCAACTATAAACTATAAACTAGGTTCATGGATCATAATAATCATTATTTGCAGTGGATTTTATCAAACCATGTTATGTTATACGGCTTTCCAAAGATCAATAATCCTCAAGTCCATAAAATGTTTTTATTTTTGCATTTGAAATGTTTTGTCATATGTGATCATTATATATAAAGACAATTTTTATTTCCATTTTTTCAAGATTGATTTTTTTAAAACTTTTACGTTGGTTGGGAAACAAGTTCTTACAACTTATACCAATCCCTCTCAACAGTTCCTGGGTTGGACCAGTACTTTGCACCTGGGAGGGTAATTTAACATGACGGGATTTGAACCCACAACCTTCGGATCCGTAATCGGATGAGTTACCTCTGGACCACAGCGCCATATTCAAGATCGAAAATCTTGTCTAGTCCATAACTTTGTTGTGTAAAGTTGTATTTCAATTGTTGTTGTTAAAATTTCAAGATAAATATGGTGCCTTCTTATTGAGCGAAAAAGGGAATTCCAAAATTAAGCATATTAACTTGATAAATCTATCATGTCTTTAAAATTGTGTGTGAAAAGCATTTGTTTTTGTCAAGCCTGCTTGCGCTGAGCTTGTTATTGTTGTAACGATGTCAGTTGAGTGCCCTTGTTTGTGCGTCCAAATTATGCTTGTACATAATTGATTGGATTTAAAAATAATTTTGCACAATTTCCACAAAGATGAGACCCTATGTCACATTCAAAGTCAATGTTACTCTTAGAGTAAAATGCAAAAAGCTTGTTTCAAACAGCTTGTCTGGACCATAACCATTACTGTTAAATGGGATTTAAGAATATATTTGCATATATGTTCAGCATGGTGATATACTCTGTCTGAGGTTTAAGCTCAAATGTCAAGGTCACACTTATAGGTCAAATGTAAACAATTGATAAAAGACAGCTTGTCCGGACTATTTCTCTGACATTATTGGTTGGAAAATAAAATAGTGTTAAAGGTTGGTTCCGGACCATTACTCTCTCATTATTGATGGGATTCAAATATATCTTTGCACATATGTTCACCAAGATGAGATTCTGTGCTCATTTGGCAGGCTCAACATGTAGCCCTCGGGCATCTAGATGTATATGTGTTTTGTTTCAGCTCAATTATTGTTGTAGTTGTAGTTGTATTGGGGTTTACCGTCGCTGCGATAGTATTTCAGTCATATAGCGACGTCCAGCTTATTACAGGTGGAGGAAGACCCTGAGTACACAGAGGTACCCGGGTAGAACCACCGACCTACCGCAAGCCAGCTGGAATGCTTCCTCACATGAAAAATCCGAAGTCCCTACCAGGATTCAAACCCACAGCGGTGAGGGGCTGAGAGATTTATAGTCCACGACTGTAACCGCTCGGCCCTTCAATTATTGTAAAAAAAAAAAAAAAAAAAAATCAACAATTTAATCAACAACCATTTACATTTATTGTATTCAGTACACATTAGTTCTAAATTGGAATTAGGATGCAGTAATTCTTCCTTTTCTTTTTACAATAATTGAAAAAAAAAAGGAAGAATTACTGCATCCTAATTCCAATTTAGAACTAATGTGTACTGAATACAATAAATGTAAATGGTTGCTGATTAAAAAGTAGCTGAAATAATGGTCTTAAACTTTCAACACTCATATGGTTTTGTTTTGTGTTCTTACCATTTATACTGAGAATTGTATAACTGCACTTTTTGAGGTAAACAAAATGTATCAAACTTTTATTTCCCCATTTCATGTATGGTTGTGTTATTATAATTTTATGATATTTTTTGTTCAAACAACTTATTTATTGATGTTTAGTCTGATGGACATGACTTTGTCATTAAAGTTAATTACAAGTATGTGTACAAAGTATCTCAAATGCATCTATAATATGAATAGACAAGTCCCAAACAGAATAATTGGGTCATGTACATTACTAAATTGGAATATAAATGAGTATTTTGTTTCCTTTTATTATCACAATGTAATAATCTGATCCGAGCAAGCTCAATTAGTACTGCAAAAGAGCTTATATCTTTTTCTAAATTCATTTTTTAAGCCTGCAGTTTGTTTTTATGATAATAATTTCAAGTTTGTTATGTACAGAGAGACCATATGGATATACACTGGCAAATTCATTATAATTCAGTATATAATAATAATAAATAGAACAAGCATTTGTTTTCATGTCTTTATATCATAGAACATAGAACTTGATATTACATTGATTTTTAAATTGTATTACGGTCTGTCCTACGTGGCTCAGTGGTTAAGGTGGCTGACTTGGAATCCACTATTTCTGGAGAAGTGTGGGGCTTGTTATCTACCAGCGCCACAAAGTTTTTGCAGAGTGTCCTTTGGCAAGGCATTTCATAGCCCAAACCCATGAAGTATAAATCATTTCATTGTTTTCGTAATATGACTGAAATTATAATAACAAATGACGTAATACACCAAACAAACAAGCTGTCAAATATTTGGTTTGACTTGAAACATGTTTGTTCATGACTGAAAAATGTGTAGTAGCAAGCAGAAACGTCATACTTTAATTTCTTTTTCTATTAAAAAAATGTTTTGTAAACGCTGAAATCATTCGATTATATGCTGGATTCTATGATCATGGCGGTTTGTTAAAGATGATTGCATTTATCTGATATGCATAACATTACTTTTTGGAATTTGTATAAAACATGTGATAAAAATACCTAACATACCAGATATTTGTTTTTGATTTATACCCACTCCCTGATAAAAAAAAAAAAGTTGGGAATGGTTGGGGGTATTTGAGTATTACCCTGTCTGTCAATTCCTCCTACCAACCCTGGTGGCCTAGTGGTTAGAGTGTCCGCATTGGGCGCGGAATATTGTAGGTTCTGTCTCGGTCGCGACATACCGTTAAAATTGTAATATTGTAGCTCCCGGTGCTCAGCATATAAGGAAGTTGCAAAAATGGTTCGCCCGGCGTCAGACAACTATGAATGGGTATGATATGCCACGTGTCTTCGGCGTGATACTGTCGGTGGGACGTTAAACCCAACAAACAAACATCTCATATTAGAGTACATGTAGATGTGAAGCGGCCGGGTAACTCATTCGGTAGAACTTTAAATAAAAATCTTCCTTAACGGATTTATGAACGTCTTACAATGAAAGTGCATAATGTGTAGATGTGCATGAAACAAGAACTTTGCCAACGAACAACGGATGGATCCATTGAAATCCATCCGAATTTCATGTAGTGGAAGTACATAATGTGTTGATGTTACAGTTCTAGTTTTAATTGATTATGGTGTTGGATTGAATAATGAAAGTAAGCTCCCCTTTGTAATATACTACAGAGTGTCCGACTGTCAAACTGAGTCAGAGATACTCGTAACAATTGTTATGAGAACTGCATGGGTCGTTATGAACAAGACTGGTACACAAGTGCTTGAGTGTCAATTCAGAGCTCTAGCCAAGTGCTGTGAAACCCAGGTATCCTTAAATAAGTGATCTGTCGACGTGATATGACTGAAATAGTAAAACACCATTTATTCAAAGACCATTTTGGTTCATTAGAGAGAGAGAATCGATCGGACGTGACTGATACGATACTAGCCATTTATGTCACACTTGAAGAGTTTGGTTTCTTTTTCACCAACAGTCTGTTAACTTCTATTAGTACCTAACTGAATTTCGAAGGATAAATGATTTTATACCCTTCTAATTATCAAAAAAAAAGAAAAAAAAAAAGAGTGACCAACAGGCTCAGTCTGTAACTTAGCCCGGGTCAGTAAAAAGGTCATCTAAACACCACCACAATTGTAAACTCTAAATACCAGCTTAATGAGTTTGCTTTAAAAACGCTGGCTTCTTAAAAAATGTTGCCATAGCAACCAAAGTTCTAAGCGCGTTTCAATTCCTTATGCTAATTTTGGTAGAGGGTCACCCATGGATCAGTAAATAAACTAAATAATATTCAAATCTTTCCAGCGATAAATGAGGATGTTTATATTGATTTCTAGCTTCTTTTCACGGTTTGCGATAGAAACTAGATTTCCGAATGAATTTCAATTCATTACATTTTGGTAGAAATCATCTGGAGCAACATTCCTATAAAGTTTGAACAAAATCCGCCTAGTTGTTCAGCATGGGTTTGCATTTAAATGACTGGATTCTTTTTTACTATTTATTGCCGTAGCAACTATGGATTTCGATTCTTTTAGCAATTTTGGAAGCAGTCATCTAAAGCAACATTCCTATTCTCGGAGTTTGCGTTTAAAGAAATCGATGACGACGGACAGACCCACGGCACAATGATCATAAATCCTCTTCAGTCCTTACCTCTACCCAGCCGGGTTCCAAGAACTGAAAGAAGAGCAAATTTCAGTTCTAGATTTTATATAACATTGAACTAGGCCACTTCAAGATATTTTTATGCCTGAGAAAACTTTATTTCAAATATTCTATAAAAGGTGTTAATAAGTTATAATCAATGGCGTTCCACAACCACGTTTTTATTTATTATATTATGATAATTATTATTCTAGTGTATTTTAATTTACATTAAATTATTTTTTTTACTTGGAATGTTTTTTGTTGTTGTTGTTGTTGTTTTTTTTTTACTTTTATGAAAGTTTGCCTACATTACAAGAAAACAAGTCACGTTTATAACAAATTTACTTAAGTTAAATTCCAATTAATTTTTTCAGTTGGCATATCGGAGAATTTAATTTCAAAGATAATCCCATATTTTGCGGGCTTAACATGTATATAAACAATTTTTTGTTAAAACCGAATATCTAAATTTTATTTGTAATTATATTATTTTATCGCGATTCAATGACTTGATAAAAAGAAATCTATATAAGACAATGACTTAATATAAAAAAAGACCCAATAAGCAGTCAAAACAAAAAACATTTATATATCGCATTTCTTTGTGAAGACCCAAAATTTAAGTTTTATCAATATATAATTTTTTAGAGACCCAAAGACTTGGTAAAAAGAAGGACCCAATAATCAAAAAAATTTTTTTTTTTGGTGATTAAAATTAAATTAACTTGAAAAAAAAATCAAAAATCGTTCAAAACATAAAACATCTATAATTCATTCTTAATTTATTGTAGAACTTTGAAGCGAAACTTGGTAAGTCCAATATCC
This sequence comes from Solen grandis, assembly GCA_021229015.1. Taxonomy (NCBI): domain Eukaryota; kingdom Metazoa; phylum Mollusca; class Bivalvia; order Adapedonta; family Solenidae; genus Solen; species Solen grandis. The sequence goes on along the minus strand of CM037784.1, from coordinate 2,668,331 downwards.
TCTTAACCAGGAAATTCTAGGAAAACTCTGGATAATGATAGACTTTAATTAAAATTATTCTAGGATCAAAATAGAGAAATTGTTATGTGTTTGTGGAGTTAATTAATTTAAATTTTTTTTAAACTAAACATTCATATTTTAGGACAGATACGGAAGTATGGTGTTTGTGTTTTTGGGTTAACCGTCGCCACGACAGTATTTCAGCCATATAGCGACGTCCAGCTAATTAGAGATTGAGGAAACCCCGAATGCACAGAGGCACCCTAGTAAACAACCGACCTTCCGCAAGCCAGCTGGAAAGCTTCCTCACATGAAAATCCGAATGACCTTGCCGGGATTCGAACACACGCGGTGAGGGGCTGAGTGTGTGTAAATGTCAGCGACTTTACCCTCTCGGCCATGGAGACCCCACGGAAGTAAGGACAAAACAAATAGATTGAACTTGAAACCGTTCATCATATCAAAATATTTTTGACGAAAAATGGACCATTTAGCTTATATACGCGATCACAATACATCCAGTGGCGAAGCTGGGCCTAATCATCAAAATATAAGAAATTCAGATAAAAATAATAAATGTTATTATTAGTAGTTTTACAGAAAACACAGTTATTACTTTAATGTTCTATTATTCATTGATCTATATATCTTAACAATGTAAAACAGTTCACCATATACGTATTTTATTTATAAATAAATATTTAGAATGTTATCAATGTAGCGAATTATGCATTTAACTATGTGTTGTTGTTTTTGTCATAAATCCATTTACATGAGTTTATTTGATATAAAAAAAATCATTTTATTTTTATTTGCAGATATATCGTAGAGATTTGTACTTTTATAAAAAAAAAATCTTTCCTGAAAATGATCGTGTCATACAACTATCAAATAATTATTCATGTATCCATGTCTATTGATTTATGTATTATTTTGGCTATAAATATGTATGTGCTATTTTATGCCAATAAAAATTCTGTTCTGTTCAAATTCTGTTCTATTTGTGTGTTCCGGCATAGCAAGAGTCAAATATAAATACAATAAATCAGATTGTCCTAAGTAGTGGATATGTTTTATCTACACGATATATGTGTCTATCACATAATTGATATTGTCCTTATACATAGGGAATCTTCCAGTTTTCTTCTTTTTCTCTAAATTTGGATTGATTTCACACTGCATATAGTTTTAACTACATTAGTTAGAAACCAATTTCTTAAAATCAGAATAACTTTAAAGTAGCTTTTCAGAAAAATTAAACGCATTCGATATAGAAAACAATATAATATTATATTGAATGCGGCTGACACAATAGACAGATTTATTTTTGTTATAATTAACAAACTATGCAAATACCCGGATACCATGTAAAATTCAAAGCGGTTAGTTTTTTGTTTTTAAGTTTAATTAGTTTGTTTTAACACGCGATATTGTATCAATAAGCTGCTGCCATAGTCCGACGGATATCTAATAAAATGACTAGTCTACTTATTCAATGCAAAATTGCGCTTTTACAAGACCATCTATATATATAGTTTTTTTTTTTTTCTGTTTGAAAATATATGTGTCACTGATTATGATGGCTTGCGAATACAAGCCAATGCAATGCAGTCAAAGGTATACATATTGCATAGATATCGGTGGGGAATATGTTACCTGTATGATATATGAACCTGTCCGTACGTGCGTACAAGCAACCATTTTTTGTGACCAAAACCCTTTTCATAATGAGGCAATATTGATTCAATCTTTCGGGGTGCCTTGCTGTGCAGGAAGAAAAAAATATCCCATGAATTTGAACATGAAATTTATTGTCATTGGCGCCACAGGACATAAAACACGGGGCATTCCAATAACCGAATCGCATAATTTATTCCTTAAATTGATATCATTGTTTTCTACTTGAAACGAGTGAATGTGACATAAATAACCACAATTACAAAGAAAGTATCTTCAACAGTATACTTATTCATTTCTAAAGCCTAGGAGCTTCACGGGTAATAAAACTAATGGGCTATCCAAATCCGTTTCGCCTACTTTTGGAGGTACATATGAGTGACAAATAGATGACATAAACAAGGTTATTTGACATCACATTCAGTAGTGGCATAATACATTGTGCTATATCACGTATAAATTGTCTTTCTTACAAGTTTGCACTGCAGAAATTGGAACTATTTTACCGTCTTTGGAAGGCAAATGGTAGATATGAATATTGAACAACTTGTCTGTGCATTTGTTCAAAACCTTATTTCTCCCTTTTGGTAAGGCTGAAAGTGTATTTATTTATTTATTTATTTATTTTCATTGGTAAATTGATTGATTGTTGTTGTTGGTTTTGGATTAATTCTATATAATTGGGTTATTGATATATTTACTATTTATCTCTCTCTCTCTCTAAATTTAAAATGAATGTTTTCATATATACAAATGTCGTGTATTAAGCTGTATGTGTTGACAGTACATAATTTATATTTTAGTATTTTAATATGAAGTGTTGAATATGCATGTAAATGTTTTTTCAACTTGTTATGTTGACACATGGGTCTAATGACATTCTGGGGACCTCCGTGATAGAGAGGGTAAAGTCGCTGACTTTTAACACTCACTCAGCCCTTCAGCGCGTGGGTTCGAATCCCGTCAGGGTCATTCGAATCTTCATGTGAGGAAGCTTTCCAGCTGGCTTGCGGAAGGTCGGTGGTTTAACGGGTGCATCTGTGCATTCGGAGTTTCTCCCACCTGTAATTAGCTGGACGTCGCCAAATGACTGAAATACTGTAACACACACACACACACACACACACACACACACACACACACACACACACACTTATGAACTTCAGGTTTATTGAAATAAAAATCTTGAATATTGAATCATGTTAGCGAGAAAAAATCAAAGAAATGTTTTCTGTTTTAAATGGAAATGGTTAAGGTGACAGCATCCTTCATAAAACAGTTCAAATTACTCTATATTGTGTCAGAGCTATGTATAAACGTACCATTGCCTGACTGCGGAATTTGACAAAGAAGTAGTAGAATTACAAATGTAAGTGCGTTTTTCAGCATATAGTAAACAGAGCCTTTGTGAAACGAAATGATTAACACATTATTGAATAAAGGGGAATCTCTGTAAAAATTATTTGTTAGTTTTTGTTTTTATGTAGCTCATGGTGAGCTATTGTGATGGTCCGCCGTCCGTCGTGCGTCGTCATCTGTTTAATTCAAACGACTTCTCCTTTAAATTACTGAGCAGATTACAATAAAGCTTTACACAAATGACCCTTGGTTGACCCTCTTTCAAGTTTGTTCAAATGGTTCCAGTCTGTTGAATAACTAGGTCACAGGAGCTAAAAATAGACAAAAAATCGCAATCTTTACATAGGCTTATGTTGGGAAAACTTAGAAAAATCTTTTTCTCCGAAACCGTATGGCCTAGAGCTTTGATATTTGGCATGTAGCATTGCCTAGTGGATCTCTACAAAGTTTGTTCAAATCATGACCCTAGGGTCAAGATTGGCCGCGCCCTGCGATCTGTCAGAGGAGTCCTGCGTGGCTCAGTGGCAAACTTGTAATCCAAGAGTTCTGGAGAATTATGGTGTTCGTTCCCATCTAGCGCCACACGTGTTTATTCATGACTGATGAACTTATTTTAGTTAACAGTAATGTCATTGTAATTTCTTTGGCTAAATTGGTTAAAAACAGTCGATTTTATGATGCTATCTATGATCGTATAAAACGTATGATTAAAATATCATCATACCAAGTAAGTGTTTTTCTTTCAGCCCCCCCCCCCAGCAAAAACGTTTGGGGGATATAGAAATCACCCTGTTCGTCCGTCCGTCTATCCATATACCTAGTAAGCGCAACTACTCCTTAACGGATTTCAATGATATTCCAAGTCGAAGTACATAATGTGAGGATGCACATGAAGAAGTATCCTCACTAACAGACTGTACATCACAACCAATATTCACAGTTTTAATTTATTAATGAATGTAAGTCCCCCACTAAATTCCTACAGAGTGTCTTTAATCAAACCGAATCAAAGATAATTGTTATGAGAACTGCTTGGGTCATGAATAGAGGAGCCTTTGTGTCCGAGAGGGTAAAGTCGCCGACTTTAACACTCACTCAGCTCCTCACCGCGTGGGTTCGAATCTCAATAGGGACATTCGAATTTTCATGTGAGGAAGCTTTCCAGTTTAGCTTGCGATGGGTCGGTGGTTCTACCCGGGTGCGTCTTCTTCCACCTGTTAATAGCTGGACGTCGCTTCATGACTGAAATACTTTCGCAGCGGCGGTAAATACACACACACACACACACACACACACACACACACACACACACACACTATGAATAGGACTGGAACACAAGTGCTTATATAGGTGTCCAAGCCTAGTACTGATACAGCACGTGTATCATTATAGTTCTGTCGTCGTAATATGACGGAAATAATCTTAAAATGACTTGAACGCCTTTTTTCATAGAAGAAAGCGACTCGATTGGATTTGACTTGCGAACTTTGATAACAATACTGGTAGGCATCATGCATGCTTGTTTGTCAGCATTTTTTTCAGTCATTTCACGGCAACAGCTTAATAATGTTTCTGGGTTTTAACTAGTATTAGACTAGGGCTTTTAGTGACGTATCTTGCCCAAACTCGTCTATGGTGGCCTAATGGCAAGAGTTTCCTCGGGTGCTGGAGGCCGTGTGTTTGATCCCAGGCCGCGACAAAACAAAATGGAAGTTTTATAGCTCCCTTGCTTGGCGCTCAGCATATAAGGGAAGTTGCACGACTGGTTGGCCCGGTATCAATATATTGTGACACGGTGTGGTATCATGCCATATGACTACGGCGTGATACTCCAGTGTGGCAGCACTATATCTCAAGTAGACATCCTCTCCAAATGACTGAAATACTGTCGACGGGACGTTAAACCCAACAAACAAACACTATCTTGCCCAATGACACTCACATAAAAACCTCCGACTGCGCTAATAGGATTCAAGCTAATGAAGTGTGTTAATATGCACCGGATGTCTACTGGGCCTTGTGGAGTAACACAGCGTAAATAAGGCGCGGGGCCTCCGTGGCCGATAGGGTAAAGTCGCTGATTTTTAAACTCACTCAGCTCCTCACCGCGTGGGTTCGAATCCCGGCAGGGTCATTCGGATTTTCATATGAGGAAGCTTTCCAGCTTGATTGATGAAGGTCGGTGGACGGCGATATATTACTGAAATACTGTCGCAGCGGCGGTAAACCCAAAACACACAAACACATACAAAAAACAGAAACTAATACGTATTAATCACTGGATCCTTATTTGATGTGGCAATGCTACCCATCTTCGTTTTGACACTCATTTTGAACCAATATCTGAATGAACTTCGGGGCCATAATGGCCCTAAATCGCTTTCGAGTCAGTTGTGACATTATTTAAGGTAATTTGATTATGTGGGCTGCAAAATGGCGAGAAGTAGTGTAACTATATGTGTGCTGTCATCCGTGATATTACCAAAGCTTTGAAAGTGTCATTAAACGTCACTCAAAACAAAAAGAAAATCTTTTCACAAGGGTTGCCAAAGCAAACACTATTCTCAAATCGTTCAGGAGGAGTTAGAGTTTAAAGACATTATTGACGACTGACGGACAAACGAATGATAACGAATCCTCTTCAATCCTCAACTTTACTCAGCCGAGTCCTCGATTCTAGGACCAGGAATGTTTCTGCACGGAATCTGTTATGTGTTTGTATGTATTTTTGTAAACTTTGGAAAAATGTGTTTGGTCTAACATCCCATCGACAGTGTTTTAGTCATTTTGAGACAATGTCTACTTAAGACAGATACAGTGCTGCCACACTGCAGTATCACGCCATAGACCTGTAGCATGATGCCACACCAATTCACATTATCCTGACATCAAGCCAACCATTCCTGCAACTTCCCTCGTATGCTGAGTGCCAAGCATGGAAGCTATATCAGCACTTTACGACTTTGTTATTCACGGCTAGGAATCGACCACTTCGCTAAATAATAAATAAAGAAGTAAATAAGTAAATTCCAGTTGAAGATATTTAATTCAGATAAACTAGGCAGCTTCAGGATAAGTTGATACCCAAGTAAACGTTAAATTATCTGTAAAAGGTGTTAATTATCATTAACATTATCAATAATGTTCCACAACATTAACTGGCAAGTGACGATTTGCTTTGCAAGTTACGTGCAGTAACATAATTAATATCACAAATTGATAGAATGTACAACGGTTTTATTTATTCTATTATTATAAATATTATGAAATCTAGTATATGTAAATTTACTTTAATTTTTTACACTTGGAATGTTTGTTTATTTACTTTACACTTGGAATGTTTGTTTATTTACTTTCAAGTAAATTTACCTACATTCGAAGTAAACATAAATTGCGTTTATTTCAAATTTACTTAAATTCCAAGTATGTTTTTCAGGTGGAATGTTTTCTGTAATCGTTCAAAACATAAACTTAAAATATATGTCGTGTTTTAGTGAAGACTCGATATTTAAATTTTATTCATACATAATTTTAAAGATACAATGACTTGATAAAAAAGAATGACCCAATAATCGTTCAAAAACATAAATCATCTATATATCACATTTCCAAGTGAAGAACCAATATTTTAATTTTATTATATATTTTATTTTATAGAGACCCAATGACTTGATGATAATAAAAGGACCCAATAATCGATCAAAACATAAAACATTTATATATCACATTTCAAAGTGAAGAACCAATAATTGTATTTTGTTTATATATATTATTATATAGAGACCCAATGACTTGATAATAAGAATGACCCAATAATCTATCAAAACCTAAAACATTCGTTTGATCAAATTTATTAAAAGTAGAAGTATCTTTAATTTTTCAGAACGCAAACTTTCGTGCAAATAGTTTAGTTCAAATCATTTTTATTACATCCGAATATAGAAAACAATATTACATAACATTGAATGCGGACTGACACATTAGACAAATTTAATATTGTTATATTATAGACTGTGTAAATACCCGGGTACCATATAGAATTCAATGCGGTTAGTTTTACTGTTGAATTAGTTTGTTTCCATAAATGATATCGTATCAATTAGCTAGTCCCATAGATATCTAAATAAAATGACCAGTTATTCAATGCAAAATTATGCTTTTACAAGACCATTTATATATATATATATATATATTTATTTGAAAATGTATGAGTCACATATTATGATGGCGTGTGAATATGAACATCTTTATCTAATACAAGTCAATGCTGTCTTTAAAAATTTGACCCAGGCCACAGTGAGAACTATTTTATCTAGGCAAAATGAATACCATTTTGTTGATAAATCGTTTTCTTTGCTTTACAAAACAATAAAAAGCTCAATTTGGAATATTATTTAAATGGTAGCTGTTGGCTACACCAAAGTTAAATGGGCAGAGACGTTTCATGCGATGGCGTTTGGGACAAATGTCTGTACGTTAGATTACATTTCTTTAACTTCCAAAAGTTTTGCCACACATATTAGCCCGTTTTCTATCCGCCCAGTTCTGTTAAGTGTCGATCATTCATTCTATAAACTCACTGCAAAATATAAAAATCAATGACATTTGAATTGTTCAAAGGTGGGAAACGCTCTTTCGCATGTTGCTATATGTTTTTATGTTTTATAACTGCGACTGAATATATTATTGCTTATTCACCCTTACCTAATCCACTTCTTCTCTTCGTATTTATCTTTATTTTTTTTACTTTTTTACATTTCCTTTTTTTTTTTTTGAACTTCATTTCCATTGTGTTTATCTAGACTACCTAATTTTTATTGAAATTTAATGAACAAAAACACAATTGAAATTGTACCTTACTCCATATACAGGTGCAGTAATATTAAAATCCTAGTTGAGTGTTATTCTGTATGATACAAATTGAGGATATATATGTCATGACCAAAGCATTATTGTTCAAACTTTCATGGTGTTATTATTTCTGTAATAGGGTTCTTTATTGGCCTGTTAAACATTTAGGATAGTATCTAAGTAAAATATTGTGAACAACATCTTATTTTAAGTCTTCCAAACGAAGTTATTTTACTGGTTTTTTTTTTTTTTTTTTTTTTTTTTTTTTATTCTTCTTCGCGCCAGCACTTTTAAAGCAATTTTCTCAGAGGTATCTTGACCATTCTTATCAAAATTACACTTGCAGTTCTCGATGAGAAGTGGTGCCACCTAAGTTGGTAAATAAGGGATGGATAGGTGATTTCTGCTCGAAATCTCGTCCCGCTACACGAAATATGTTTTGACTTTTCGCCATGAAATCTCTCCCCGAAACTTCGACTTTTCGCTTATAAATATCGCCTCACCACTCGAAAACTCACTTTTACGACTTGTTCGCTTTTTTGCATGTCGCCCTGCTAACCAACCAGGCGCGAATCCAATATCTCGCATTTCTCATTCTGGTGCGCAGGCGCAAAATAATCGTTTTAATTCTACATTATTGAATCAAAGGGAATTTCTGTAAAGATTTATTTGTAAGATTTTTTCAAATTGATTTTTAGTTGATACAGATTTACATACTTAGTTTCTTTGAATGTACACATGTATTGCAAAATCATATTTGTGTCATGTTGACTCCAACCTTATACGTCAGATAAAATATGTTATCTGATTCTTGATCTCCTCTCTCTCTCTCTCTTCTTCCCTCTGTATCTCTCTTTTTTCTCTCCCCTCTCTTCATTTTCTATTCACCACTTTGTAACTCATTATCTGTTCTCCCATTTATCTCTCTATCTCTTTTACACACTCTCTTATTCTTTTTGGGGTTCGATATGGTCAGAAGAAATGGTATATCCGGTATGATTCAGAGGCGTAGCTGCTATCGGGCCCTGTTAACCCGGGCCTACAAGTTGGTCAATAAAAAAAATGCCTGCAACATCAGCATCCTGTAGACGTTCATTCAGTTCTATACACCTTACCAAATCGCACACAAGAAGGCTGTCCGATCTTCTACAGAGAAATTAATAGTCATCTTGTATTTTTCATCAGTTAAATGTAGAAAAAAGGACTTAATTTAACATTTGCCATTGGATCTTGGGTTCGAAGTCCTGCCTGTTTCATGTGAAAACAAAAACAATAAAAAGCACCTCTCACCTCGTTTGATTTTTAATAACAAAACAGAACAGAACTATTGGCTTAGGCACTCGGCCCATCACCATAGAACATCAATAGTTACAATGACATGCGGAGACTACATTAATGACAAAAACATGAATATGTGAGAATATTACATTACATATAGAATATTTATATCTATAATACACAAAAAATGATAAAATAAACGTGATTATTATTTAAGTGTTATAAATTGTTAACCCACATTTTTTTTTATTATACATAGTGACCTCTAAATAAATAAGACCTATTGAAATTAATTATGACAACACACGATTGTGCTTATGACATTATGCATTTTATTATACGTGTCAAATGATTTAATTATAAACATGAGGCTTTAAGTATATAGCATTATAACTGTGTGTGTGTGTGTGTGTGTGTGTGTGTGTGTGTGTGTGTGTGTTTGGGTTTACCGTCGCTGCGACAGTATTTCAGTCATATAGCGACGTCCAGCTAATTACATTTGGAGGAAACCCCGAAGGCACAGAGACACCCGGGTAAACCACCGACCGAGTCATATATGTGTGAATCTCTACGCTTAAAAGCATTTGTACAAAAACTAGCCAATTTTGATAATACCTTGTTTCATTTGTATTTAGTAATTGTATAAATGTAATCATATTTTGGCGTGTTCCATAATACCTTGTTATATACAAATTTCGAAATTCATTATTATTTTGGCAAATAATTTTTTTTATTCGTCTTCAATATCATTAAGATTATAGAATGTGAATCTTCTAGGTATATTCCTGTGGCGACCAGTTCCTTCTTATTAACTATGAAATGATAAACGTAACTTAGATAAGATATATATTTTTTTCAATACTCAGGTAACTTGCTTGTTCAAATGAAACCTTTATTTCGCAATAAAAAGTCATAAACGAAGAATTTGACAAACCATCCCGACAATTTGAAATAAAAACATCCAACAGACGTTGTTTCAATACACTTTTAAAACAATTTCTATTAACTGATTCGGGATATAACCATACATCTCCAAACCCTGAATGTAATAACAAGTCACATACTTTTGCTGTCCAGGTGATGTTATTCCTTTGAACATCTAAGCGCTGATTTAATGTAATTATATGTAAAATACAGTTTCAACTTTTGGTATCAAAAAGGTTAAGAAAGTATTTTATTGTTCTAACATGCCTGCATATATATAAAGGGTATCTACCCGTTTCATAATATAAAGCATGCGTATGTGTGGATATTTTAACCGTAAGTACTCGTTTACAAAATTTTATAGCGAATTCGCTCCATATGTTTTCTGTCTTAGAAAAGTCCCACAACTCGCTTACGAAGCTAAGAACAGAAGCAACATACGAACCGAAAAGATGAAACATTATATTTACAGGAACATTTAATGCTTTTGTAATGTCAAAAAAGCGAATTCATTGCCCCAAGCCCTTTACCCCTTTGTGTTCGTGTTGCCTTCAAATATAACCCCCATTCAACATGACAGATATTGACTATTTCGATAACCTTGCCATTATATAACTACGCATAATGAAGCTAGTCCCACCTTGTGAAAAATTAAATGTTTCGTTTTATCCATATTAACAGTAAGGTCTCGTTTTTCACAGTAGAAATAATCTAAGGATGCTTGCAACCCTTCTGCTGTTTCTGATAACAAAACAGCGTCGTCTGTAAAAAGAAACAGATATATAAATAATTGGTAAATCGAAATAATGGCATTTATATCGTTATGTAATTGTAATTCTATATCATTTAAAAAGAGGGAAAACATTGTCAGCGACGTGTTCTCTCACTGCAACAATCCAAGATAAGAATCGAAGGACTTGGGAAGTGAATTCATATGTTTTACACAAAATTTAATACATGTATCTGTATAAAGTGATCTAATTACCGTTAACAATTTGCCGTCTATACCTAAGTTTGGACCATAAATGTGAACGATTTATATAGTTCAGAGTGAGCCTAGTATATTAAAAAAACAAAAAGAAGAAGAAGAAGAATCGATGAAACAACAAAACATTTCTTTCCAACATCAAACTGATTTTCTATTAAAGAGTTTTTAAAAAAGCATCAATTGTGCTATAATTGAGCCTAAATCCGAACTGTTCGTCCGTTAAAATCTCATTTTCAGTTGTCAATTTTTGTAATCTTTTATTTAATATTGTATACAATTTCGCAAAGCAACAAACTTACGTTATTCCTTTTGTAGTTATTCATGCAGGACGTGTCCCTTTTTTTAAAAAAGTGATATAAACATCCCTGTAGACCAATTACGAGGGAAACTTCCAGAATCCATAATAGTTAAAAAGGATTTCCAATGATTTCATTTCATAATTACATGTATATGAATTATATCTTTAAAGAATTTATTGATATTTTGCGCTGTTCCGTTGTGAAATGACAAACGATGTTAAAAAGTGATGTCAAAATGAACAACTCTCTCTCTCTCTCCCTCTCTCTCAATTGCCAATTCATTTCGTAACTTTTAATGCATAAGTCCTACCGTAGTAGGAAACATTAGCAGAATAAAAAGAAAACATAGATATATAAAGTACAAATAAATACATTGGAAAACGGGTTCAGATAGAGACTCAACACATCATACCATCACTGTGCACTGATCCAACTGTTTTAAGAGTTAACAATTTCAAAAAAGAGTTTGTATAGTATTTATATGGCAACTTTCTTTTATGAGACAAGACAGAGTAAACATAAGGAAAAACTTAGCAAATTATTATCAGTGTACAAAATGGATATATTCTGATGAAATAAAAAGGTTATTGCTGGTTCAGTCCCTATGTCACAAACCGTGTCACATTGCGACACATATCATTATTTATTAATTGCGTGTCAAGCAATTAACGAGCTATTAAGCCAATAAACCGAATACTCACAAACATAGACACACGCATGCTTAACTGATCTCGCTGATGAGATAAACCAATGTACAAGTATATCGATATACATGATATAATCAGGGAATTTGGTTTCCATAGAATTTGATGTGTGGAACTCTGATTTAATTTGGAAGATCCCAACAGGTGGGTTTCAGATGTTAGTCCCAATATATTGACAGTAGTAAATGGATATATATTCGGACAAAATGAAAATTGGGTCCAAGGCCCAATACTACACTTGGTTAGTGTTGGGTCAGGCCCATTATGTAGGTGAATGCTTACCTGAGCTCGCTGTTGAGATAAACCGATGTATATTGATATACATAGTATCCTGAGAGAAATTGAATTGGTTACCATAGGATTTGATGTCTATAACACTATGATTTTTGGTAGGTCCCAACAGTTGGGTTTCAATTGTTAGTCCCAAGATGTTGGCAGTTTTAAGTATATATATATATATATATATATATATATATATATATATATATATATATATTGATATATGCTTAGATTTTTAATTTACTGTTAAAATTAAATATTCCACAGCCAAACTTATAATCTAAAGTACTTACCATTGTTGCATTAACTTCATCAAGGTTTAATTATGTACATTGTGTAGTGATATTGATAGTCATCGTGATTATTCTATGAGGGTTGCTATTTTATGTTAATTTGATTTGTTAAAATAAAATAAGCAGAATGTATGTATTGATAATTTTTCTGCACAAACTCTCATCTGCTTCAGACTGATACAGCACAGAAAAATATTTTCTGTGCAGAAATTGTGTCCGATTCTGTGTCTGTCTGTACAAAAATCAATTTGTCTGTATTATGCATATACTTTGTAAAACTGTATACATATTTGGTTCAGAACTTTAATACAGGAACTTTGTACTTTTATTGAGATATTTGTAGATATTTCTCTTTCATGGGTTATCTTAATAATAAAATATGTTTTAAAATGTCTTCTTTGTATACGTTATACTGTAATTCCGAAAACCAATGTATTAAGCGGTGTTGATATGATTTTTTAATGTCTTAGTGAGTAATGCATGGTTGAAGTGAAAAAGTGAGAGAGAGGGTTACACTACTTAATGACGATGTTGACAAACATTGATTACATATGGAACTTTATATGGGATATTACCTGTGGCAGGAGACCTAAGTACAAGGACGAAATCCAAATGTCTTGACGGTCGACGTAATTTTTCATATTCGTGACAAGGGACCAAACACGAGATGAATAAGTGAGAAATGGAATGTTACTTCTACACTATCTAGGTACACGTTAATTGTATAGAACGATTATTACAGGCAAGGTACTAGAACATATTAATTCTCATATTTGAAAGAAGTCAACCATGGGATATTGGTTATCTAAAGCGGGGTTTTAACAACCCTGAACACGTCATTTTTTTCAGCCACCTTCTTTTTCCCTCACAGTATCTTACATACAATTTTAACATTCAGTTCAGTCTTCTAGAATATTCGTCATATATTAAGAATACATCAGGAACTTAGATTTTCACATTTTAGAAATACAAACGTTCATCTCCCTATTTGACTCCTTTCTGGCATTTCCACGCCAGATATAATTAGAGGGCACTCTCAAAATTATTTTTTAAAAAATCTAACCGAAAAGACGACTAATTATTCTTTTAATATTTGATGAGCTAAAAAGTATCATTCAGAAAGTGTCATTGAGCCTGTGGGTACACATAAACTTTTTTTCGTTCATACTAAACAATTCAATTAATTATTTAATTAATCTTTGTTTCAACCAAACAGCTGCCTGGACGAGTAAAATAACTGTCAATTTTTAAATTTCAACACGTAAAGGACGTTAGTTAACGTCAATATAGAACAAACAAGAAAGTTAGTATCTTTTGTTTATATGCATGATGTTTTCATTGCATACCCATTCACAAAGTTCGGATAAAGGGAGATAACAATTCCATAAGCATTTGCTATTGTAGTAAATTAACACACACCTTTATTCCTCTCTTGATACTGAGGTAAATGTTACCATGCGAATAATGTATAACAAATATTTTTTTAAGTTTTCGTGTATTCTCTCGGTGATGTAGGAAGTTGGTCGTCGTAAAGATAGTGGGGCCACTACAGTTGCCATTTTTTATCAAGATATGATCCAGTTAAACTGTGTTCATATTATATCTATTGCGGCGTAAAAATATAAGTTGAATAGTCATTCCTTATCAACCTTAACCCCAAGGGAAACAAAAGCAAATGTAAGGAGATAAATATTGAGTAAAAATGTGCAAAGGTAAACCTAAAGAGTCCACATTTTAGCCATATATGATCTTCGTATTAAACTATGATCAACCATAAATACTCGTTTATTTATTTTTTTTCTATTATGTATGTATTTATAGATTATGAAAGTCACAGTAAAAGTAATTAAAATAATATCTTTGTTTAATTTTCTAGTACGTGTGCGTATTTCGTATCATAATTATGAATAAAGTTCAAGAAACATGCAAACATCGTGCAGTGTATTAAAACCAAGCTGGTTTCCTTATAACGATAAAGTCCGAATATATCTATATGTGCCTCTGGGTATGCACAAAATAATAAAAGTAATGTTTCCTATCATGTCTAAAATTTAAATCAAACAATTATGTTGTTACATATATTTATTCTGACTGAATTATACTTACCAAATATCGTTCAATTCAATATACACTATCAATAATACAAACCAGCAATCAGTATTTTTCAGTTTTCAGTTACCAATTAAACTTACCCATTAATCGATATAATGGTTTCAATGCGACGACTTTTTCAATCTTAGACCTACCGGTATCGTCATGGTAATTATCTATATATTGGGGTGAATGGGACTAATCAGCCCTACGATATTCTGATCTTACAGAATAAGTATTGTCAAAGGGAAATATATAGATATATAATAAAAATTCGGGACCTCCGATTTATTAAGATATTCATTGTTTTTAATCCAATGAAACACGTATGATTATGTATGATCATGACTGAAATTGGTGTATGTAAAATAATTTATATTAATGTCTATGGCTAAAATATATCTATTAACATAGACAATAATAAGTGTAGGTCCCTACTGGGAATTCTTTCTTGAATGTTTTAAAACGTCCTCAGCATGTACGATCTAGAATCAAGTATACAGGAAATGTGCATGTGCCCTTTCGGAAATGAAAACACCAGTACAGTATTCTTTTTATTTAGGAATAAATTATAATAATGAAAGAACATAGGAGATGTCGATTTATTTAAATAAATAACACTCGTGGGTGCAAATTACCAAACCGCATACTACTGCAAATAGCTAAATGATCACAGAAATGCCATTGTTTTAAACACTAGATAAAAAAATGTATTCAGGAAGTGGACATATATCGTGACACGTTACATTTAACAAAAAAGTAAAAACATGTTTCACGATATTAGAGGCAATTATGCTTCACAATATTCATATTAGAGGCCCTTATGTTTCTCAGGATTGATATTTAAAGGTCATTGTATAACAGAAATCTACAGTATGATAATTGTGTAAAAGAAATCTACATGATAATTATTGTAAAATAGGCTTCTACAGGATACTTATTGTATGTTTTAATATCGCGGTCGTGTACAATAAATTAAAGCTGTTTAAAATTAGGAACAAACATTGGACAGTCTTTACTGTTGATCATATACCGAATGATCATGAATGTTTGCAATTAAATCTACTATTCTACATTTACATCTATACTTGCGTTACGGGTTCTTAATTCCGCGATGTATTGTCAGTTATACTGGAACAACGTAATGTAGTCTATTTTAAACCAGAAGAATGCTAACCCGTTGACGTTCTCTCTAGTTGACACTGAAAGAGAGAGAAAGAGGGGTTATTCACTAATCTATATATGCCAAAATAACGTCTTTATTTTCATAGAAGACCACAGAAGAGCATATGCCTAGACAGGCGACTTATATTATTTCATGTGTTAGCATGACACTATCTACGGACAATCATTTTGGAAATTGATTAACAGACTAAGCATCGATATTTCGAACACTTCAAATTTTAAAGGGACTGTTAGGTAAACGTTCATGTTTTATGCAAATTGTGTCCTGTTAGGTAATGTAACCACTGTAAAACATTAAAATGACTTTATGCGTGTAAGTGGAGAAGAGACGTTTGCTGTAATGGTAAATTAATGTGCACAGTTACTTCTCTTTTGTGGTATATTAACCCTTTAAATGATTTCCATACTATGTGCGTTTGTGCTGCAACTGTATGACACTTCGACATTTATGAAAGATTAAACTAAAGATACATTTTTTTTTGTTGTATTAGTTTTAAGAATGATAGAAACTATAGAAGTAATAGTAGTATAAATGGAAGCAGATACAACATCGGTAATTGATGTATCAATATTAGCACCTACATAAAATGCTAAAAATAATGGCATTAGCAGTTGCTGTCGTTATTTTATTAAGAATATTATACATATCATGTTATTATACTATTTTATTTGTAACGCCGTATAAGCATCAACTCCACAAAGAAGTGTTTTTAACATGAGTTATTTACCAAACGTGAAAAACACATAATGTTTAACTTACCAAGGAATAGAACAAATATAATTACATTAAGTATTATATATTGCACCTGTAACTGACCAAAGAAATATAATAACACTTGCATTTAATAATGTCTTAAAGATAAAAAAATGCTTTTGATAAAGTAAAATATAATATCTTATAAAGTGATATGAGTTTAAATATTAAAGTTTTCACATATATATTTGAATCACCTAAAGGGTAACTCATATACACTAATCAAGCTTCCAGTATTTCTGAATTACTTACCAAAATATATATACATTTAATTACCAACAGCTGTATATAATGCCTTGAGAATTCACTTAGCATTAGGGCATTTTTAAATATAAATCAATTGAAGATATATGTATATATTCATGACCTACCGCCGCCACAATTGTTTTCTTTGCTGTCTTGATGTATACATATTAGCACACGTATAATCAGATAATAGAATCTACATCATAGACAGGAACATATGAAATTGTCAGAAACACCAAACAGAACAAATCCAAATATTTACTTATCCATCCATACAGGTTCACGTCGAAAAGAAGAACTTGTAAGAGCTTACTTCCTAATCAACGTGAAATATAAAATAAAAGAAATGCATAAAATATTAAAGACTACTGAGCCAATTCATAAAACATATACAGTCAAACCTGTGAACAACATTTGGGCAGGGAAAAAAGGTAAGTGGCCGTTGATCACAGGTGGGTCAGTTAAGATTTGGAGTTTGATATACTGTACATACAAGTTATGAACATGTAGATTTCATAGATAGACTGAGGAAGAAAACCATTTTTCGCTAACGAAGATTGTTATTCGTACCAAGGTTATAATGTGCACTAGAAACGTTGATTATTATTTTCTTTTGAATTTATTAAAGAATCAAATCAGTTACACAAACTCATTTTCGTGACTTTCAGTAAAATTAACTTCGCAATTCGTCTGTTATTTGTCCTTTTATAAATATAAAGCTTCCAGCTTGCAATTTATTTAGAATCCGTGGCCATTTGTATTGTGATACTATAGTGGTTTCCCCTTATACATGTTCGTTTCGCCATTAAATAAAGTTCTTATAATTCTCTCTCTCTCTCTCTCTCTTACAAAAAAATCATTTACCTAATAGATTGCTTTGCGTATTTAAACTATAACGCTTGTTCTCTTTTTCTTATTGGAATACAAATTTAGGAATGCCCATCCATTGTTAACAGATGGTGGATAATGCATAGTTCCATGACCCACCTATTAGCATAACTTATCAATAAATCACAGTTAGATTGTTTGTGGCCAAACCTATTTTTATTCAAATAAAAGTTAGGGTCAGGGAACTGTACATTGTAGTCATTGTAAGAGGTGTTAAAACAATAATTAAGCAAGCAGGCCTATTTTGACTGATTTAGCTGTTTTGCTCAATTCTCAGAACCATGATCCCGAAGTTGCTAAGCATCTCGTACCAGTTAACCAATGAGAATTCACCCCTCACAGTATTACCCAAATCCAACCCTGTGTACTGAGATGTCAGCTGGCATGTTCGTATCCCTAGGCATTTCCGGAAACTGGTGACATGTGGCATGTGCTTGACCCACAAGGCAATAACACCGTCGTGTTTCCTAGCGACCGTTGTTCAAAGGGCTATAGCACAGCGTGGATATAATATAACTGACCGTTGACCGCTATAGGCAGGTGACTGTTGTTAACAGTGAATTTTAAGAGCAAAAATGCATGGGTGAACCTGATGTGACCGTTGTAGTCAACTGACTATTTGTGCAGGTTTGACTGTATACATTTATCACAAAAACTAAATATGTCTATATTATCTCTCTTTATCGGCCAATAAATTAATATATACATTAAACAGTAGATGTATTTTATTTCATGCACCAAATACGAATATTTCTTAAGTTTTAAACGAATTGTAACTCAGAATCAGGCTAGTATCAGGATGTTTATATACAGGGTCATTTTCCTTCCCAGGCTAGTTTAATACTTAATGACGGAAATTCTTAAACTGAAACCATGTCTTCTATATACTAACACCATGATGACTGTTCGCCAAGCATCTCCATTTGTCTTGATCAATTAAAAATGCCAATATCATTTGAGGCATTTCCCACTTTGAAATTACAAGCAAATATGAGTATTCCGAGAAAATCAAACATGTAATATCAGAGTAATTTTATATTAGTTCACAACAACAACAATGCCGATAAAGGAATGTGGGGTAAAGTACAAAATGTATAGCATGATTTCGAATTTTTCGGTCTATGAAAATCTGAAAAATTAGTACGAGAAGTTATATTTATGTTTTTTTTTCGTTCAATCCAAGACAATCCAAATACATAATTTCACATTTAAACTTCAGTTCTTAGACATCGAATATTTATGTATACACTGGAATGCGGATTTAACCTTGTTGTATATGTTTCGCTGTAGAGAATCTGGTATATGCTTAACCAATTAAGCTTATATTATTCTTCGTAATAAGCGTATTTGGATTTTATGGTTGGTATACATTATCGATGTCATAAAATACATTCAAACATATTGTTTGAAACTGGAATAAATTTAAAGTTTAGTTCCTATAAGTTTCGCTTTCTTAAACACACAACAAAACAAGCACATGTATAATTTGCTCTCTTAGGCAAGTAACTTGTGTTTCGAAGTAATTATGTAAAATTTTTGATGAAAAATTAATGTTTATTGTCATTTAAGCATATTATTTTTTAAAATAAAAATGAATTACCCCCCTTTGTATATAAAACGGAATATACTTATCTTTTCTTATTCGGTGAGAAGGGACACGTCCATTTATAAAAGGAAACAGTGTAATTACCAACCAGCCATAACGGAAACGCGGGTATATTAGTTTGTCACTTATTCATTAAAATGCATAATAAGTATACGACAATTTTTCCAATCGGACATCAGTAAAATAGACATAAAGCGAACACTGATATAGCGAATTTAACCCTATATCAAACTACATTACATCAGACAACTGCTGACTTAATCAGTGTTAGGATAGAAGCTTAAAGAGAGATATTATGATTCAACTTAAAGACTCATATTCAGCTGCTTAGTCATTGCCATTATGACCGACTAGTAGGACACTATCTGAGTTGATGTACAGTATCTCGTTTTCCGGCTGCAGTGGGCGTTGGCCATATTATTTTTATTCTTAACATATTGGGATTTAATAAAGGAATAACACATCCTAATAGTAGGCTACACTATCTTAGGAAACAGCAATTGGAGTTTCTTTGATTGTTATAAGAAGCACATGAAAGGCTTCTTCTGCATAACATATATATAAAAATAATAATTTGAATTAAAAAAATGTATTGGTTCCAGCTAAAAATCCCCCTTTTCTGTTTTTCAGGGAACAATGGAAAATGAGTTACCCAGGGATTTATGCTAAAGTGATTTGAAGCTTCCGGTGAAAAAAAGGATGATATTCGGCATGACAGAAATTTCATGTAACAAATGATTGCAGACGACACAGGATATGACTGTATTCATTATTTATCTTAAATATTAATATAAAAATTTCTGCCAAAATTTTTAAAAAAAAAAAATAACTTTTTTTTTTTTTTGCCTAACAACCAAATCATGAGCTATATATATTTGTATGTATTTTTTTTAGAAATTAAGGAAATAAACAATCGAAAGTACTTGGTCATTGGATTGTTTAAAGGAAGTTAATAGCGCGAGAATGCAAACCCTCCTAGGGCAGATAAGGTTTTGCATCAAGTAGATATTTACGAGTTCATCAGACAATATGACTCATTCAAGATTGGATACAAAAGTATACCTAAATTATGTAAATTGTTAGAGCTTGCATTTGGTATATACTTGTTGTTTACGACAGTATCTAGAAAATGGTATATTGTAGTAAGCAACATGCATGTAATATTGAAATAACGATTCATCAGACAATAAGGTTCACATTTTATGTTCAATTCATTTGACTTCAAAACAAATCATTTGGTACGTTGTGTGAAACACAGGGGAAACCAGCTTAATTATGTTATTTAAATATTGAAATACCATAGAAGGGAGGGGGGGTGACTTCATGGTATTTATAATTATCACAGTTTAATGAGCATCAGGTTTTTTTCTCTCTTTCTAATTGAATACATGTACTGAGTAGAAAAAAATACTCCAGCTTTAAATGTTTATTTTTAAAGATATACCTCCAGCTAAGACGTAACCATAGCTGAAGCCACAAACCTGTCCGAGGAATGTGATCCTCTCCTCTGTGTAGTGTTGGCGGAAAATCCAGGTCTGCACACGGCTTTTGTGACACTTGTAAACATCACTTGTGCGAGAGTTGTTTTAAAGTTACTCTGTCCCATTGATGTTGAGAGACCACTAAATGCTAGATCAAGTGTCCATGCCAAAGGAGAAATGGGTACCAACTGACCCATTAACTGAACAATGTGAGAAACATGGTCGCTTGTTAAAATTTTACTGTAAGAAACACAAAACATTCTATGTAATGTGTGTGTCACTTTAAATCATGGATATTGTGATGTAAGTTTCATTCCCGATGAGTCCAAAGATATCGGAAACAGTCAGAAGTATTCCTCTCTCCGTGACAACGCCTCTGATTTGATAAGAAAAGTGAAGAAAAACAAAGAAACGGCAGTCGGAAACAAGGCCTACATTGAAAAACTTAAAGAGGCCACGAGATCGCAGATAAGACACATGAAGGAAAAATTAGTAAGATTCTTTGATAAAATTGAATTGTCTTTAATAAGAAAAATCGATCATATAGCTAAGAAAGACGTATCAGTAATGGACAAACTATCTCAGTGTTGCATTATCATGGAAGCCGACCTACAGACACTATTTGCAGAACTCGATGCAAAGATGACTAAA
>CM037784.1:2596677-2646677 GCA_021229015.1 Solen grandis | reverse complement strand
TCAGGTATTTGGTCTTTTAAAATAAAATAAAACATCCTTTCCTTTCTTTCATCATTTTATCCAAGGCAATTGTAAGACATGATTCTTAGATCAGCCATTTTTGTAGCATTTATTTACACATCTGTCTCTACGAAATTCACTGAAAAAAACACACCTACATTTTTTAATCCATTTCCCAAAACTTATTGAAGTGATATTTTTGATTTGGTATCTTTGACATTTCAACAAATTTGTGAAAAATTGAGAAAGTGATAAAAAGAAAACAAAAAGAGTGCAAAGTTTCAATAATCAAACAGTTATTCGCAAAAATCGAATTTGTTCTTTTTTTCTTTTAATAGAGAAAGGTTGAAAAGGTTGATCATTGACCAGGAGAAATCATTGATGAAATCTTTCTTTAATATTTCTATAAATAAATTTGTCATGCTAATATATATATTTTTTTATAATGTGTTTGTGTTAAATAGTGAATATAAAAAAACAGTGTATTAATGTAGTTCTCATAGAGCTTGATTTTCTTATATAAACTAATGAATGTTTAAATTAATAAATGGAAACAAAGATTTGGAATTAGTAGAACTTCTGTGTATCTATATTTATTCCCATCAATACCGGAGAGACATTTTCAGATAATATTAACATCATTTACAATTGAAAGGTATTTTAAGATAACAGAGAAAAAGTGACATACATTTACGTACATATACATATCAAACATACATATATCAAACAACAAGACAAAATTGGTAAGTAGTGAAAACCATCACTAAGATTTTTGAGTCTTATCTCTGGAAACCTTTCCGGTGAAGAAATGAAATAGTTTTATACATGTCATACAAACACAAGGTGGTGGTGTTGGGGAAAGAAAAAACTTTACTCATAAATATGAATTATATAATGACACAACACAAGTTTGAACAAACATAGATCTTTGATCTTTAAAAGTACAGTCGACTCTCGTTGGCCCACTACGGTTGAGTCGATTTTCCGTTACTTCGACAAGATTTGTAAGTCCCAAATTTGTTCCTTCTTTATCTATAATATGAATAAATGTTTATGTCGATCTTTTTACCTCGACCATTTTGTTACGTCGACTAGAGAATCTAAGTCTTCTAGATTGCTATTTAATTTCACACTTTATGTCGACTCGAAAATTATCTGTGGTGACCGCGAGAGATGTGAATAACACCGCGCGCTGATAGTCACTCTCTACTAATTGGTGTCGCAAACTGATGCCGTAAGCGAGTGTCGTTAATTACTCAACGTTGTTTGTGTCCATACCCAAGCTTAACAAACAAAAGGTGTTTATGTAATTAAAATGTTATTTGTCTCGTGTCAAAACTTTGAGCAATTCAATGTCAGTTGTTTTTAAATCAACGATTAGAAGAAAAGAAACAAGGAACGACCCTATTGCTGAATGTTGTGGTAAATAACAAAATACCCAAAGTATCCCAGCAACTGATAACTCGACAAACTGATATGTCGAATTAATTTCGACAGTCCCGACGATTTCGAGACAACGAGAGTCGACTGTATGTAACTACAACAAAACATACACCTTTATGATTATATATTTTATATCATCATTATCATCATCACTATCTACACATTATATATATGAATATCTATCATCATCAATATCCTCATCCTCATCATTATCAGCTTGTTCATAGCCACATGGTGTATTTATCATCTTTTCTTCTCTCATTTATTATCATCAACTCATTTATAGCTACATGGTGTATTTAATCATCATCATTATATATTTTATCATCAATTATTTACTACTTTCGGTGTACGGTGTACATTATCATCATTTTATGTATACATACTTGCACATATACCAACCACTACATGATAATTTTTTACTACGTACGGTGTACATTATCATCATTTTATGTATACATACTTGTACATATACCAACCACTACATGATAGTTTTTTTACTACGTACGGTGGACGGTGTACATTATCATCATTTTATGTATACATACTTGTACATATACCAACCACTACATGATAATTTTTACTACGTTCGGTGTACGGTGTACATTATCATCATTTTATGTATACATACTTGTACATATACCAGACACTACATAATTTTTTTATGTATACATACTTGTACATATACCAGACACTACATAATAATTTTTATACTAATCTTCATACATTTCTATATGTGTGTGTAAATTTTACAACGGTTACACCAACACCACCATCATCACCAACTTACCCCACATTTCCACATGATGGACTCTTCATCATGATACAATTCAAAATATGTGTATATACAATTAATGCCATCATCATCATCATCATCATCATCGTCATCATCATTTTACCATATATCCCTGCATTGTGTAATAATATCTAAGTATATTACATTATCTTTTACTTTTATTATACTTATACTTTTAATTTTTTAAGCTTGATTTTTAGAATCATAATAATGAAGACATACCTTATAAACAACAGCAACACCAATCTAATATAATAATAAAAATAATAATAATAATAATAATAATAATAATTATTATAATAATAATAATAAAAAAAAAATCAAAAAAAAAAAATCAGCAACGCTGTAATGACAGTCTATTAAAACGTACGTCCCCAGGCTGTTACAGGAAAGTCTGTCTTAATGCCTCCTGTGGTTGTGTGCTTGAGATGATGGTCTATGCTGTATTATCACATAATCTATATTGTCATATATCTGGAACTTGATGCGTTCACCTCGTTGAGTCTGTCCAACCACCGAACCATTGAAGAACCATGTGCTCTGTATCTCTTCATGAAGTAATAAGCGATTATTGAGTCCAGTGTTCAAGTATGTGACATCATCAACCAATCTAAACCCTTCGTCTTTCATCGCTCTTCTCCCTCTCATTAGTTTTGTTTTGGCCACGTTATTGATTGTCTTCAGGAGCACTAGTCTGTTTCCGCCTCTTTTTGTTGGTATACGATGAATAGCCATTATGTCTTCTTTCATCAAAGTAATATCTTTCTCCTTAAATATATTAATTATCTTATTTGTGAGTTCTTCTGTTGTTTCACCGGTAGCTTCCGTATTTCCCATAATCTTGATGTTATTCTTTCTAGAATATTGCTCATTCTGGTTTGCCTTTGCATTTGCTTCTTTACTTCTTTTTTCATTTTCCGATATTTGCTCACTGCTCACTAATTATACTGAGTTTTTGTTTTTGCTTACTTCCAAGATCATTCAGTTTCTTTTTTATCAGTTCGTTTTCCATCTCATATGAATCTATTTTCTCTCTCATCTGTTGTGTCTCTTCTTTGATTTTCTTGTCTATGGTCTTTTGCATATTCTTTCAAATGTTTCAATATTGTTTGTCATTGTTTTTGTTATCATTTTTTCTACATCTTCCTTTTTGAGAGTTTGTGAAAAGTTCTCTTTTAAATCTTTTAATGTGTCATTAATCTGATCAAGCTGTGTCTGTACAGTCGATAAGTTAACACTTTCTTCATGTGTACTGCTGTCATTACTTACTTCTGAGTTACTTTTCTTCACTTGTTTGCTTGAGGGTTTACTTGTTTTCACCTGTTGGTTTGGCTGTCCTTGGCCTTTTCCACTCATTTTGTCTCCAACTAGATGCAGTACAATGTTGAGTGATCCAATATTTTACAGTTCTCCACTATTTTCCCTGTGCAGGTATTTGATCGATTTTACACTGACCTTGTCCTTGGTGTTGTATATACTGACAGTTTAACACGCCTGTGTTGTTATTGCATCATAAAGGAAACAAAAGAAGACAAAGGAAAAATGATAAAAGTCTCCAAAAGCCAAAATCCACATCAAATCCTTTTTTGATTTTCCACTATGATAATCACTGAATCACAAGCTGTCCACTGATATAAAAGTTACCATTGTCACATCACTATTTCAATACATTTATGCGAAAAACTGAAGAGAAACCTTTCAAGTGTGAATGACTACTTCTATACCCTCGAGTACGCACATAAATTATTATTGGTATGAGAGAGCGCGTGCAAGCATTATTTTTCAATCGTTAATTTGAACCAGTAAAAAAGTGTAATGCGTAATGCGTCACGGGCTCGTTACCCGATCACATAAGTGACAGACAAGTGTTTTTATGTTGGTACATGTACCAAGATTGTACATGTTAATAAAACAATTATTACTTTGACAAAAAAAAAAAAAATCTGTGTTTAGGGCAACGGTCTCAAAAATGTTAGGTAGGGTATGGATTGAGGGTGTTTTTTTGTTTTGTTTTTTTTGTACATATTTTAAGTCCAGTTAAAACAATGGGCAGATCACAAATTTGGTGTTCCCAAAATGACCGCTCAAAACTTCGGGTCGGGTCGGCGGGTTTTAGCTAGGCAGGTTTGGGTTGACCGAAACATATACTTTTTAGGCCTTATCAATCCGTCCGCGCCAACAATGTGATGTGCATATTTTTTTGTTTTGTTTTGTTAGTTATCTAAATCTTTGGTGATATATATTTTTAAAGTTTATTTTCACTGCTACATTTTAGACACTTACTTGTAAGCTGCAACAGCCGTCAGTGCAGCCACTGTCGTATGTCTTGTCTCCTTTCCTCCAAAACTTCCGCCTTCAATAAAAATAAACCGGAAATGTTGTTTGCGTTATGTTGGGTATTGATACAGAACTAACATCAAGGGGTTAATTGAAATACTTGTATGTATACAGTTGAACCTGTTGTTAGCGGATACCTTTATTAAGCGGTCAACCTGCATTTAACGAACAGTTCCAAAATCACCATATTAGCATTTTATTATATGCTTCACTCTTATTTCACGACCACCTCTCTTAAGCGGCCGCTTTATCTTATTCCATTTATTGACCGCATAAGACGGGTTTGACTGTATATCAAATTTTTAAACATACTTATTTGTCATGACTTTGGAAGAGCAATGGGATTCTGTATTGAATCACTCATGCACCCATGCACCATGAAAAAAATAACAATAACACACACACACACACACACACATACACACACACACACACACACACAAAATTGTAGATACTTTTAAAAAAACATATCCTTTTCTACTACAATGCCTACACTAACCTATTCTTGAGTCAAGGTAAATGCTAACGTATAAAATCAAATAGCAAACCCAAAGCCTCTTGGTTTGTAAATCATTTAACATACTATGATTTAGATAGGTTGATGTAATTAATTGTGATGAGGATGATGATAATGATGATTATATTACAATGGCGATAGACAAGAATTGGGATACTGACTAAAAATTTGAAATAATGATGATATACAAATGCATTCGAAATTTGAAAGCGATTATCGTTTCACATCTTCAACACGAAAGCGTTTGTCTCGTGGTGTACAATATCAAAGTGAGGTTGACAGGAAAATGCAGTCATCCAGAGCTATACCATTATAACTTTACCAACTTTGGTTTGATATTCTAGCAAACACAGATACTGAGACCGGCATAGATGTAAGCGATGCTTCTCTTTCTTCCCAAATAATAATGTAATTTTAACAAGTCACTGTGTTAAACAAAACATAAGACATTCTTCTTTACAGTGAAACCATTTAAAGAAAATCAGTCGATTTTATTACGAGGGATATTCAAATTGAAATGCAACTTGGGTTATATTATGTAACTACGCACGCTTTTCACAAAAAAACCTACTTGGATCGCCTAGGGGCATCAATTATCTCTCGGTCGATACAAGTTTTGTGTGAATCTGCACTTTTCTAGCCACGGCTACACAACGAGAAACATTGCATACTCGTACATACTAATGATAAAATGGCTGGTAAAAAATCTGCGTTCGCCGCCCAAATATGGGCCTACATCAAAAACCGCTGTTTTCTTGGTATAGGTCCAAAAGTGATATTTCATGAAATATGCTCAATTTATGGACCTGGTGATCTGTCCTATGCATCGGTTACTAGGTGGTGCAAGAAATTTGCAAGTTGAATAACGTCCTTGCAAGATGCACCATGTGGCCATCGCAGAAAGACAGCAAACAGTCCCAAAATGGTAGAAAAAGTCAGAGAAATTGTATCTACAGATGCAAGATTCACAGTTAGGGAAATAGCCCGAAAGGTAGGCATCTCAATAGGGGCAGTTCATTCAATTCTAAGGAAGCACCTTAAAATGAATAAGATAACTTCGCGATGGATACCCCATTTGCTCACAGAGGAGCAGAAGCGCCTCCGCGTGAAAATGGCAAAATCTTTGCTGAAAATGTACCCAACATACAATAATCGCTCGTTTGCCAATATCGTCACAGGCGACGAGACATTGGTGCATTTCTATGAGCCCAAACGAAAACATGAAAACAAGATATGGGCTACAAAAGACATGAAAAGGCCATGTTTAGCCAAATGCACAATGAGCGTCAGAAAGGTTATGTATGCAGTTTTCTTCACATATCAAGGGCCTGCTATACAAATTGCTGTTCCGAAAGGTAAATCGGTCAATAGAAAGTTCTACAGAGGGGCTGTTCTAAAAAAGTTGAAGAAATATTTCAATAGACGTAGGCCAGCAACAGGTTTGTCGGGAGTCAGGTTGCTGCATGACAACGCGTCTAGCCACAAAGCGGCTATTGTACGCGATTTTTTAAGGCAGGAAAAGGTTGTAGAGCTTCCGCACCCGCCGTATTCTCTAGACCTCGCCCCCCTTTGACTACTTCCAGTTCCCAAGGCTCAAACAGTACCTCACTGGACGAAAATACAAAACACGAAAAGATTTTGGTTCAGCCATCTTCCAGTGTCTCAAGGGTATACCCAGAAACGACTATGAAAGTGCCTTTAAAAATTGGATCAAAAGGTTGAAAATGTTCATAGCTCACGGAGGTGAATACTTTGAAGGAATCCGATAGTTGGTTTGTGAAAATTAACAAACCCTTTCTATATATGCTAGGAATTGCATTTCAATTTTAACATCCCTCGTATGTGCAAAATCACTTACCTAATCTCCTCACCTTAACGGTAATTTTATGCTGAGGTACGAGCAGCATTTTGCTTACACTCTCCTGTAGCAGTAAACATACGAAAATTACTTTAAATGTTTAGATGAAATATACCGCTGGCAAAAATGGGAAGATAAATTATGAGTAATATGTTATAGGAATCACAATTTATACTTACGTATAGGAATCATTTTGCGTGTAAATTATTCACGATATACGGTGGTATAAGATAATTTCTATACATTACTCAATTTAGCCAAATTTAGGATTAATAACGAATAACAGATTAATTAGGTATGAAGGACTTTAATTGATGAATAAAGTCGTTGAAAATGGATCATACGTATACTTCAAGAGATGCAACCGATTTTCCAACTATTAGTTGAAGCAAGCCAGAGAGACGGATGTTGCCTATCCTATCGCTGACACACGATTGTCATTCGTTTTTTTTCAATTTTTTAATACTCCATTTTTTTTTATAAATCATTTCATTGTTAATTAGAACAATAGCATTACAGTATCGCATTAATTTGCCATGATTATCTTTGATTGGATTAGAAAGGCATTACGTCACAGCACGTGGGCTATCAAATAAAGGGGGGACTAGATAATCTGTCAATCACTAATGAATAAAGGAGAACCTCTGCCAGGAAGGAAAATATATTCTAAGATCACCTACATGAACCAATTGTACATGGTGTGCATCAGCAAATATTTCCAGTTCATTGTTCTCAACTTTTGGGACAGTAAGGGCTGCATGAGGCTCCATATAGAAATGTTCCTGCATACTGCTATGCCATTCGCCTGTCAGAAAAAAATATAAATGGACATATTTAATAAGATCTCAGTATTTTCACTAAATTAGAATTGTGTCATCTCATCAATATATTTTACACTGCTCGGTGACAGACTTACTGGGGAGCACGAACTAAAATAGTTATCCGGCAAATGTTGATTAATCTAAAAACAAGAAACATGCAAAGTGAATTACATAGAAACAACTGTAACTGACAAACAAATTCATTTGAGAATGACAAGGTGACATTTGCCTTAAGGCTTACTGAGTCAATGATTGACTTCGACGCCAATTTGAGCCCACTCCACATAACTCCCCGTCACATACAGTAATGAATTTCTGAATACGGCACCACTAATGCTATTGCCAGTGACCAATGCATCGTTTTCGCGGTATTTGATTTGTATGCATAAACTTTATATGATTTATTGTATTAAAATTTTCTAATCCTTACAAGACTTAGACTTGGAACAAATGAGATAAGGAGCTATCTATTTGTAGATTTGTTATATGTGTATGAGAATTAGCGCAGTCCATTTGGTAGATATTTGGCGAAGACCAAAATAGTAATTAAAAAATCAGTACATATTGTGTGTACCTGACAATGTATATTTTGATATTTTAAAGCCTTCAATAACATCTCCATCCTTCAAAGACAAAACATCTCCGTAAAATGAATTAGCCTCAATCGCGTCCTGAAAATTAGAAACATATACAAATAGATATTTTCCATTTCATTCCGAAGTTAAATAATTTTCACTCTTATTTCATCCTGTTATGCATTTGTTTTCATCTTCAAAACCTCAAATAAAATAGACTTTTTATAACAAAAGATTAGTCCTTCTCCCAAACATATTCATACACATATTCAAATTGTTAAATTTAATTATTTTTTAATAAAAAATATCATGATTTACAGCCTACATATCGAAAAAAATTTTTTTTTTTTATGTAATCGCAGTATTAGAATTTTCCTTACCTGAAAGGTAATGATAGCTGGTAAATCTTCATAACAAATATTGACCAAAGAAGCTGCCTTAATTGCAGTCTCCCTGGTGTCGGCCAGAATTGCACCCACTGGTTGTCCAACATACACTACCTGTAACGTCAAAATGATATACAGTGGAACAACGTGGTATGATTGCTTAGCATAGATGGCTGCAAGGGGCAGGGGCCATCTATTTACAGGATTATTCTGTCTTTATCATATAATGTCCTAAATCCTAAATCGAAATGCTAAATCAGGATGCCTCTTTAGTGTAAATATGTCTATTGCATTCGTTAACAGAACAAAGCACATACATTTAATACAAAATGATATTGAATCGAAAGCTAAAATCTTATTGTGGATTTCTCTGCTTTGTACGGGTTATCGATGAAAGTACAGTGAAAATGTATGCTGATTTGTCCAATGTATTTATTATTTTCTTGTATGTATACGCGTATATCAGTGTTTCTATTCTACATCAAGGTATAACACATGGAGTAGTTTATGATAAGTTTATGGTAATGTAATCTATAAATCCTTTTCAGTGGCAATACAATTTGAAAGTATTGAATCAGATTTGTAATATCTAGAAAGGAGTAAAACACATTTCCCTTTAGTAGTAGTAACCTTTAGTAATAAAACTTAAATTAGCAAATACATTCCTGTAATAAGAGGCAAAGGCACAAGAATGCTACAAAAAAGAACGCATTAATAGCTATTTCAATATCAGGTACAGGTCTCTATTTAGACCACTTTCCCCGTATTTTCACAGCTGCACAGCGACTCCCTTTATCATTGTCATGAGTCTTGGGCCGTACTCATAAAGCTCCTTAGTACTGGAATAAATTTCGCAAGGTGTTTATATATATATATGACTAAATGAAATTATTAACTAAGGGAAATTCAAGGAAAATCTTAGAAACTAAAGGATTTTTTTCCTAATGAGCTTATGGAATACGGCCCCTGATCATATAATAAATCCCTTGTGCATGAATTGATGGCGCGGACAAACGTACCTCTTCTGATGCAAACAACTCCTCATCTGGGACAATAATGCCCCAAGTCTTTCTCCCCGGAATATCATTGTAGTCAATATATGAGTGGACGCCTTCTTCTTTAAGGGCTTTACCTGGGTCAACGCTGACAATCTTTGCGTGGGCCCGACTGCTAGTAACCGGATATAGAAAGAGCTCACCTGATGCAGATGTAATAGAAAAGTAATCAAAGTTGTGGTAAAATATAGACTAGATGTGTGTTCAGATGACAAGCAGTCTTCCTGAAACTTGCTGGACCACGACCAGCAAAGTTAGCAGCTTGACTCAAATAAAACTGCTATAAACGAACACTGTGGCTTCTCTTGTCAAGGCAAACAAAATTGTAAAATAATAATGACCCACACAAATATTTGACGTAAACAGAGATCCTTTATATATAGTGGATATTGTAAATCACGTTTCTTGTGCTAGTTCTTGCGCGCTCTACATTGTTTGCTCATGGCGATAAAAAAATGTCAAGATTATTTATAAAATCAACCATGATCCTCAAAGTTATACCCAGGACACAATGTTTCGAAACACACAGCCATACACATAAACAGGCAGAGTTAAACAATTCTGAGCCATCATCATGTGGGTGAATCAATTATTATATCAAAAATATCTAAAGTAATTTTTGGTTACTGAAGTCAATGCAGGAAAGATTCAGCAATAGATGACATTTTTCTCTTGTTGTTTCTTACCTCAAAATCTAAACCTACAAAATCACTGTAGCACCACAACAGTAAAATGATAATATTGTATTTGTAAACAATACCTTCCAATTTCGGCATGTCATCAATGAACCCGGCCTCTCCCGACACGATCGCTTCAGAACTGACATGGGGGATCGGTTTCCCGACGGCGTCATTGTCCGACTGGGAGACCTCTGTACATGGGTCGAAAAACTGTGTACTTTCTGCTGGGGATGCAGTCAGGGAGATGGGCATCTCTGCTTTGTTCTAAGGCAAGGTACAAAAGTGCCAAAAGTTACGAGTAGGGTTGGTTTTACGTCCCAGCGATGATGTTTCAGTCATTTGGAAACTATGAGGACTTGAGATGGCTACACTACAGAATCACACCTAATTTCTTGGGTATTTTACCACATCCAATTAAAGTACCCAGACAACTGGTCGACCTGCCTTGAAACTACCAATATAACCATCAAGGAGGAAGCTACCAACGCCTTACGAGGACTAGAATTGAACCTACATGCTATCGGAAATAAAGGGGAACCTCTTAATAATCAATATAAAAACATGTTTATGATAAGTAGTTTTACATTGTTTGTTATCTGAACAATGTGTTAACGCCAAAACAGTGGCATATTTTATTTAAATTTTCAACACATATTTGCTATGTATCAAACAGTTTAAAAACAAATAATCATTACCAGTTCCGCTTTTACCCGTTGGAAGAACTTGAAGAGGAATGCAATCGCAACTCCAGTTTTGGTCTTTTGATCGGGATCTCTTTTTCCTGTTGCATCTTTTGTCAGAAAATCTATGATGTCTTCCATCAACGTGTTATCAAATACACTGAACACATATAAGTATGCCTGGTTAGTACTAAGAAATCATTAATTTTCGTGGGACACTAATTTTCGTTGATTTCGTGGAGGGTTTTATCCACGAATATTGATGCCCACGAAATCTTGTCTATTATATAGACCTCGCGTTTTCTAGAACATAGATGCACGAATAAATTTACCGACGAATTTCCCATAGGTACATAATCAACGAAAGAAATGGCAACGGAAATTAACGATCTTACAGTAACTTAAATCTCAAGCTTTAAGGAATGAAAAGAGTCGTAAATACTGAAAATTGCATGATCATGTTTATGCATATTTAAGTTATTCGTGAATTATGAACAATATTTTGTTAGCGGAGTGACATATTCGTTAGACTTAGTGATAATAGGAATCCTTTAGGGCGCCTCAAGCTTGCAAATTTATGGCTTGATAGGTTAGGTGCATTCATTTAACAAGGCAAAAAAAAAAAAAAAAAACGTAAATGACGAATAGGTATATCAATTCTTACCGTGTCGATACTAGGTCCTGAATATTTGGAGACCAGGCCCTCTTCCCAGAAACTCCGCCGAATGACACACTGAGCGTAAATTATTGATAGTAAATGTAGACTTTGATGGATACATAAGGGCACTCTTTAATATGTCTATATCACTTTGTATATATCAAAGACTTACTTCGCAATGAGAGGAAACGTCTGTTAAAGAACGTGGAAAATATTGTTTAGACACACAGCAGATCATACCATTTTGAAAACATTAAAAAAGTAAAGAAAAAAAATACACATATTTTTTTTTTTATTGTTTATTGGATTTCACGTCCCAACGACAGTATTTCAGTCACTTGGAGACTATGTCTACCTGAGACAGATATAGAACTGCAACTCTGCACTATCACATCGTAGACATGTGGCATGATATCACACCCAGTCACATTATACTGACACCGGGTCAACCTGTATTGAAAATACCGTAATAAGCAAGGGAGATATACCAGTACCATTTCTAACGATATTGATATGTCGCGGGGTAGAGGAGGAGGAAGTGTATCGAATCAACGACCTCCCGCTCCCCAGGCGGACGCTCTAACCACTAGGCCACAGGGACGGTGCAACGAAAAAGCTATCATATTCTAAAATAATCATTCCTCTAATACATGTAAATATTTTCAGTTTGGTAGATTTCAGATATTCTATAAAATCATTATTTTAATTCAACCAGTGTTCAAGAAAAAACAACAAAATTTCCTTAGTTCTTTTCATGCAGGTACTTTTCTGTTTTACTTTATCTATTTCTTACTCATTTTGATAAATAAGATATCATATTGATGAAATAAAATATTCATTTGTAAGATATACTTTATTTTAACATGTCTTTATTAGAAAATGATATATCTGAAACCTTTGCAAGAATTGACCGATATATTGCTTGCTTTTGTGAGATTCAGACTTGCTGCTATTCTCTGTTCGATAAGTATTTGTATATATACATGTACATGTACACTTTCAGTAAAATATATAATTATTTTCGATTGATCATTTTTCAAGTAGCTATTTTAAACAGATCTTAAACTGAATGTTTATATTCCTGATTTTTTAACATTTAATATATAAATGAAATGATGACTTTAAGAATGTATGATTACTTCATTTCTTCAACGAAATTCGTGGATGACAGTTTCAAACTTATTCCACCGTTAACAATAGCATGGGAAAACGTCCTCCTACCAGCTTGCTTGAAGAAACCACTATATGTCCACTGAAAATATCAAACCACTGTTCGAGTATATCAAGTAAAAATATTCTTATTCACCAATAAAAAAATGTAAGTAACGACAACTTATAATTTGTATGTATGTATGTATGTATGTATGTATGTATGTATGTCTTAACTGAAGTATGTTATTACTATAGAAAGTGTTTAAATATTCATAGAAAATAATTTTTACTATTTATGTGAATAAACTTGCATGATAGATTTCGTCTGATAAAAACAATATTTACATTATATATTTACCAGGGTTAAGGATTAGGATTACTGTTCAATATCATTATACTTACAGGTTCACTGAACGGCAGAAACACACTCTTTAAAACTTCACCGTCTCTGATTTCAATGTTACTTAGTGGCAGTGTGCATTCACCGTTAACTGTTGTAAAAAAATAACACTTATTCATTTAATGCTTTTCAGTGGATTATAGGGATATATCAGTGACTTAAAAATGGTAATTTCACTGTTTGAAACAGAGAATGTTACCATTTTCATAATTTTCACTCTGGAACTTGAACCAGACCTCACGTTATAAAGTGATCGGAGCGTCATTTGTGCTTGGCTTAGCGTAAGAAATGATGTCATAAATAACGTCACGCACGCGAGGTAATCCCGCCAATTTTGAAGTCTTCTGTTAATAATACGGCTTTATTATGGCCTTTAAAGCATAAGATAACAAGAAAAAGATATGTTCTGGTGAAAGATCGATGTAAAATTTCATTCGTGAACATAAAAAATGCGTTTACACTCGTGGCTTCGCCACTCGTGAAAAATATCACTTTTTATGTTCACTCAGTGAAATAAAGAATCGATTTTACACCAAACAAACAAGTATCCTCTATATAATGCAATACTAAACTTTAATATCATCCTAATATTTTTTCACAGCCTCACTATCTATATTTACTAAGAAAATCATTTACATACTCAGTTGTCTTGATGATTGATCAAACGTCAAGTCATTTAACCATACCTTTTGTAAGAGTAACTGAAGCATTTAAGGCGAGAAAAATGACAGCCACATCGGAGGTTAACTCCCCTGTCAATATACTTCCTCCCAATGTCTGTGAGCGAAAAGAAAATTTATATATATGAGGCCTGTCCAAACATATACATACATCAGACACATCTAAATAAACCCTCTAATATTGTGACTTTGCCTTTAAGTTATCTATCTATCTTCTTGAAATTTCAATTATCATTCAGTAAACATGTATTTAGTATTGAGGGAATAAGATTGAAGGAAGTTATTTTGCGTGTTTTGTCTTGGCGTATCATTCCGAAAGATGTTTATTTATTTTTAGGATTTAAAATTATAATGTTATTTGTTAATATTTTGTATGTAACGATTTACTTACAGCAACATTTCTGATTTGGTCTGCACCATATCTTTCGATCATGTCAAACAAACTTCTAAAATGTCTTGTTTGTTCAGCTGAAAAAAAACAACAATGTTTAAAGTAGCATGTTTTCGTCAGCAATGAAATAAAAGTTCTTGTGATGTCTGAGTCACAAATGCTATATCTCAGAAAGATCGGTTCACCTAAAAAGTGTGCGAGTTTGAGCTTTTATTGAATTTAACTTTTTAATCAAACCTTCAAATCATATTAATCTTCGAAATAATGCTCTAAATCACAGACTTTATGATACAACATAATTATAACTGATAATTTAAATATAGGTAACCTTTCAAGTGGTTGCCAAGCACTTTTAGATGTTCGCTCAGCTCGGTAAGTGTGACAGCAGCACCACATTCGATACCGCCCTCTTGGATTTCAACCTTCTTCAGTTCTGGAATTCTACCTCCGTACAAGAGCACCTGAGAGTCCACGTAATCCCCGCGTCGTAGCTGAAGCCCTTGTTATTGGCAAAATAACTTCGTATTGACAACAATTTAACTTATGCAGCATATAATTCAAGAATCATATTTTTTTATAATTGCATATATATGTACGACTTCGGGCTGCAGTGATAGTTCTTAATGACAGAAAATCCGAAGACTGGGACTTAGATGACGTCTTGAGACGAGCATCTTTAAATTCCCAGACACGAAGTACTTGTCCAACAAGGGTGCCTCCAAGGGATACTTTGTAAATTAAGAAAATTGTTTAGCATTGACAAAAAGGAAATAATTTTAAACTTAAAAGCGTATTAGTAATGTCTTACATAGTTCGTTCTTTATCGATCTTAAAATGAAGTTTTCATGCATGGACCGACTACTTTGTATATTTCACGGTAGCAATCACGTGACGGCCTAGGAACAACACACGAAAAAAAACCCCATTAAACTGTGCACTCTATAAACAAAATTTTGCAGTTCATCGAGTTATATTTTCATTTGCTGTTAAACAGAACATGCAATTAAAATGTAAATATAACTCAGCAAATTGGCCCTGTGGTCATGCACATGTATGCAGATCCGATAGTTGCCGTCGGGGGGGGGGGGGGGGGGGGGGGGGGAGGGGGGGGCAGGAGTTTCCATGGCCTCTCCGGGCGCTAAGTACTGGCCAAACGAAGGAACCGTCGAGCGGGATAAGTATTAATTCTAAGAACTTGTTCCCTAATCGACATAAATAGATATACTTACTTAAACTTATTTAAACAAAACTGTCAAATGGTTGCATTTCCATCCATTACCGTAAAAGTGAAATTTAAAAAGAAAATGCTTTATTGACGATATTGGGATAAATTCATCAAAATATATCACCGCAAAATTATTCAAATCATATTATTTTTAAGAAAAAAAAAAACATTGCCTGAAATATTAGCATGGGAGGACATGCGTTTAATTTGGTAGTCTGTATTGTCTCTATGCTTGGACATATTACTTATTTCAGTCTTTTGGACGAGACTTCAATCTACATGAGATAGTGTGCAGACTCACTACGATATAACACCACTGAAGAGGAGTGGAATTTAACCACGCCCAGTCAAATTATCCTGAAATTTGGCCGTAACAGTACTGGAACTACCCTTAAACCGCCAACCCAGGGAGTTATACCAGTACCATTTTCAAGGAATGTGATATGTTGCGGTCGTAACTGCATCAGCGACCTCCAAACAGATATTCTATCATTTGGCCTCCGTCACCGGTTTTTATTTTGAATATACATAACATATAACAAAATGGTATATATCAAGGATATGTGTCATACCTGCAGCGGTGTTCCCCATTATGATTGGAGCATTGGGGTACATGCTTTATAAAGAAAGTAATTCCTGGAAACTTGCTGGGTTGATCCATGTCCAGCTTTTGCCAGAAAATCGAACAGTCTTGTAGTATTCGTGATTCAGCTGCAACAGGAGTGTAATACAATGTATGAGCATGTATTGTTCAGTCATTATCTTTCCCTGGGATTATTATTTATTCGTTCACTTTGTTTTTCTGTTCTTTTAAATATGAATTTACTGATGGGGATCCAAACATTTTTATTTTATACACGTCATTTAAAGTTGTGATTGTTTTAGTGTGTTTCTACGTGTTTGTTTTATTTCAAAAGCTTTATTACTTACCAGAAAAAAATAATCAAGTAACATGAGTGTGACAGTACGACATAGGTTTCCTTAGTAATACGTGCATATGAATTATTCTATTACATATTTTGCATGACATGAGACTGATTTAACGGCGTACTTGCATGTGATGCAAAATTCATTAGGATTTCATAATGAAATATTTTATCAATAATTACAACATCAATAACTATCAATTATATCATATTACCTGCAGCTCCGAGGGAAAGATAGGCACTTGTGTTTCTTCTCTTGCTTTGTCCAAATCTGCTACACTTTTTTCATCGGGGGAATCCTTTCAATGATAGAGTTTGTCTGACATAAGATGACATATCAAATAAGTGTTATCAAGCTACATGTAGTTTAATATTAAGCACAAGTTTGTCAAGCCTAACGACGTTTAATTTTTCTAAAAAATGGCTTTGTACGACCTTATTCAACAAATGTCACTGTCACGTTCAATTGTTTGAGAAGTCGAGTTGTTGATATATATTTTGTAATTCCAAATTTCGAGTTTCGTTTTTTATAAGCTTGTTTGTTCTGGAAGAATAATTATATTTTCTCTGTCAATTCCATTACTGATCATTAGTTTTGTAAATTCACAATAGCACTAAATATACTGAAGGAGAAAAAATGCACGCTGTGTAATAAAATTCACTTTTTTTGTTAAGAGATAAATCTAAGTGGATCCGGAATCCAAAAGGTAATGGGACACCAGTAACAACATTATTAGTTAATCCCGATGCCACGCAATATATTTCCCACCCAATATATATTTTTAGTATTTTATATATTTAGTTATGCTTTACATATAGAGTCTAATGAGAAGCATTGGATAATTATGAATACGCCCGAGTGACCGTGAATATCCAGCGGGGCCATGTAAATCTAATATAGGTCATGTTTTGAAATTCTACATACACAAAAAATATATATCAGATCAACATGTTATATTATAAGTTTATTTAAAACGTATCTGATAATTGATGTATTCAAAAGGTTCTTGTTTTCAAATCCCATTGGAAGTTTAAGTCCATATGGATACATATGGCAGTCAATTAAAATTCAAAATCAAATATACTCATAAGATTTAAAACATTATAACATGATTTGTATGTCAATCTGGTATGATATGATATGTCGATATCGTCTTTATATTTTGTTGACAGATTTTGATGCTGTTGGTTTCGAATTTACATTAATGTGAAATGACTGAGTCGGTGTAATCTTATTAATAACTGACACAGACATACGTATATACTGTAATATACCATCCACGTGGAATGATACCACACATTCACAAATGTACTTAAATATTAAAATTTTCGCGGGAAATAACACCACTTCAGAGGTCGTGTGACATTTTAGGTCATCCAGAGGTAATCGTAAGAAACTAATTTTAATCTGAAATTGTCAAATTAAATATAAAAATGTATGACCTTCTCCGATAGCGTCCGGTTTTTACAACACTGATCCCCGGCTGGACAACTTTCCTGTAAAATAAGAACATATAAATTCAACAAGCTATTACTTCTACCGCTACTGTTACCACTACTATAACTGCTGCTGCTTCTACTACTGTTGTAATATGAATATCTCTAAAAGCTACATTTAGCTAAACCTAGCCGAAAAATATGTAGACTGAATACCAATTCACAACAGATTATATCTAAACGCACACAATTCACATTACAATGTGATAATGCATCATCGGATATTGGCCCAGATATCTTAAGAATAATTTAATCAGTTGATGATCTTATTGTTTAATACCATTCAAAAGGCCAACTGTTGGTGAGGAGTTACTTAGCTATGAATGAGAACGGCACTGTTTAAATGTTCACGATTTAAGACTAGAAAAAATCATTGGTCTATCTAATAGCTGAAATTAATCTTGGGGAGGAGACAGATAATCCGTGACTGGTAGGCATAGCTGACAGCCTGCCCCTACAGTTACGCCTACAGACATGTGTTTAAGGTCTTCCTATCCTAATAGCCATCAATTCCATCAAAGCCATGCACATAACTTAACAATACACATGTATATAAGTTTTTGAAGTGGCAAATTGACTTTTTATGATATGTGCCAGAAGTTCTTTTATTACCCCCCCCACACACACACACACCTTGATTATTTTGTTTCCATTAGATATCTCCCTGAGACTAAAAAAAGATTGATTTTCTCCATTTTCCTATGGTAAAGTTTAATTTTTTCACGAAATTTGATACAAAATCATAAAATGCATCTTTCTACCATGAGTTTTTCTAATAAATCAACTTCAGTTTTTCATATTTACAGAAAAAAAAATCCATAGCTTCAGTGTTAACTTACATGCGAATTATCTCCCCCAAATAAGTTAAAAATTGAAAAAAAAAACTCTTGGTGAAATATTTTTTTATTTTTAACGTCCTCAAAGTGACAAGTTTCATAAGAATATATTCATCCAGAGGCAAGATATGGGATATGGCTATTAGGATGGGAAAGACCTTAAGGTCCAAGTTTAGAAACTTTGCTACTGTACATCTAGCTCGCATTCCACCAACAAGTATGACACTGTTACTACTACAGTTATTTTTGCTGTTGATGATAATTTTAATGCTGTTGATCCTGCTGCCGATGCTTCTGGATGATAATCTATTTATATTGCCTTTTGCAGACTACCATACGCACGAATGATTTAAATAGA
Organism: Solen grandis; assembly: GCA_021229015.1. Lineage (NCBI taxonomy): Eukaryota > Metazoa > Mollusca > Bivalvia > Adapedonta > Solenidae > Solen > Solen grandis. The sequence continues at coordinate 2,627,406 of CM037784.1, read as the reverse complement.
GAAAATAAACATTTAAGTCAACATTATTACCATACCGGGGTTCCTTACCTTTGTGAAAGTATCCAGTGCAGAGAGAATGGGTCGGTACCCAGTGCATCGACACAAGTTACCTGAGAATGGACACCAGAAACCAAACGACTGACATTGTGTTTCTAATATAACTAGACTTCAACAGACAGGGATTATAAAGCTTTGGGAAAAAAATGCATCAGATGTAAAAGATATGTCTGATTTACGCCATAACACTATCTGTAAAGTTTAAAAAATCCTACATAATTTATTTTGTCTATAGAAACGTCTTTACTTCGATGTTTTTGGCCAAAATAGCATAAATATAAAAATGTAAACCTGAAACAAAATAACAAATACACATTTTACCCTCAAGAGCTTTTTCTACTTCCTTTCTAGACGGACTGGGGTTGTTCCGTAACAAGGTGAAAGCTGACATCACAAACCCAGGAGTACAAAATCCGCACTGGAGACCGTGGGACTCTATCAGGCGTTTCTATGGTAACATGCAATTAATTTCTTAAGCAGCAAAGTGATTTATCTATAATCATCCTTCTCCACTAAGTTCACTAAATATTAATTCATCTTTAATAATTTGACGACAAAACATAAAAAACTATTCCCTATCAACACATTACAAACTCCAAATCCAATTAACATGACGCCAAACCGCCATAACTGAATATGTATATGAAACGTTGTACAAAGCTCTGACCAGCAGATGCACGCGAAACTTGCTTTCATTAGTTTCCGACAAATATTCGCCAAATCGGGGCGGGATATCCCGGTTTTCACGTAATGTTAATTGCGGTATGGTCAACTTTATAACAGCTGAATCATATCTACCGGATACATATATATCTTAATTAAAATTACAGTTTGTTCTACTTAATCCTCTAATGAAAGCTTGTATTTTGTCCAAATTTTAAAAATAAATTGGATAAAATTAATCGTTAGGTTTTCATATGTAGAAAATATGAGATTGTAGGGTGTTTATGGTTCCTACATGACCAAAGCGGATTATGGGCGGAGTAAGTTGCGGCGACGCCTGCTTTACGTCATGTTTTGCTAGCCCAGAATATGAATGACTCCAGCGACACTGACTCTGAACCGTACTTTCAGCTTCACTTGAAACTGTCAATCTCCGCTTCGCGTCGATTACGATAAATTCCATAAAATTCGTACATACAAGCTAACCATTTGGGCCACAAATCTAACACTATTTCAATTATTCAAATTGACTAATTAATATTCTATAAATGTAGCGACTTAAGAAGTATGTGTCTTGGAAAATATTACCCATACCTGAACCTTATGTAGTCCCGTGTTGGGTTTCCCCACCCCCTCAACTGTCGTGATGGCTAGCCCATGGACCGCGGGGAGGGGAAACAAACAAGCGTTGACCGTGTAGTGGATAGGCATGGTCAAGGGAAACTTTGCTTTTGAATGGAGACTACACAAGTGATTAAAATAAATAAATAAATAAATAAATATATAAATAAAACAAATTTATTCCGTTTTTTTTTTTTTTTTTTTATTATTATTTTTTTTTTTTTTTATTTGCTGAGTAAAACGTATGTTGCTGATAAGTACCCACTACAGAGACTTGCTTTAAATTTGGCTCCTATTATCAAATAAAATCACATGATGAACACCATCTGGTCAACTGAATATCAAAAGTTAAAGAGTTAAAGTATATCAGTGAATTGACCTTGTGTCTATTCTACACGATTCTTTATGAAAAAAAAAACAACAGTCATAGTTAAGATTGCGACATAAAGGATACACAATCTGACGTGCAGTGACGTCATAAGAAGAAACCATGACGGTACACGAGCCACACCCTCCATGGCCACAGCCCTCCTTGGTTCCGGGCAGCAATACTGGTCACGTGGTTAAGGGGATGGGAGAGGAAGTTCATCATTATTATTCATGAATATGCATTACGTAATATTTGACTACTCTTAAAGTAGCTCGTTCATGGGTGGTCTTTGACTAAGAATTTGTTTTTTATTTATATGTTAGCATTACGTCAATTAATGCAACCATCCGTGATTGTAAAAAAAAATAAAAAAATGGATGGTTTCCCCATCACAGGGAATACCGTGCATTTGTCGTCACTTGGCCGATCATGTTCACTCTTCGAGCATTCGCTAATTTTGTAGGCTGAACTTACGAAATGGCTTCCTTAAAATGATGCAGAACGTTTCACTTGGTTCCGCATGCACCAGTGCTTCGAAGATATCATATTCTATATTTAACCAATTTCGCAACGAAGTTGTGTTAACGAAAATAGCGGTTACCTTTTTTTGGAAACAAAGACTATATCACAATTAAAGAGGGAGAGTAGAATTATTTCTTTTTAATTTAAACTGTTTATCTTTGAACAAGCCGCTTTAAAAGTCAAAGAGTCATTCAGCTATTGCATTTCCTATTTTTCCAAAGCATTTCCTAAGAATGAAAAAAAAATCCTGATATTCTGTAAGAATTAATATAAAGAGGTCTGACAACGAAAATATTATGTTCAGCTATAACAGTCTTTATTATCTTTTAAAACATAACGATGAAAAACAAACTTCAAATAATCCTAATGGAGCATTTGTAAATCAAACTGTAAAATTTCTTAGTGACACTTTTGATGGTTCTAACAATCTATTTTAACATGTCTTTCATTGACAAAAATATAATGTAACGCAAGTGAATTATGTCTTTTAAAAGATACACTTTCTTCTCAGATACTGCACAAGGGTTGCCTCAATGTCAGGACTTCTTTCTATAATCTGTAGTAGAAAATGAAAACACATACAACCAAATACTAAAATGACTACTGGCGGTTGTACCATTGTTTCTTCTTCTGTTGCTACATTCACTACATTTACTGCTACCACTCATTCTACTGCTACTTCTCCTACCACCTCTGACTGACTGACTGTTTGAGTTTACCGTCGCCTCGACAGTACTCGCATATTGAAAAAGAAGAGGTAGATCTCAACCCGAAATAGGTTAGGATGGTTATTTATTGACTCGCCCTCGTATTTCAGTCATATAGCGACGTCCAGCTAATTACAGGTGGAGGAAGACCCTGAATGCACGGAGGCATCCGGGTAGAACCATCGACCTACCGCAAGCCAGCTGGAAGGGCCTACCACCTCTACTAATGCTACTGATATCACAATCACTCCTAGTGCTTCCATTTCTACCTGTGATTTCTACTATTACTACTCTCTTCTCCTACCAATAATACCACGTCTTGGTCTGCTACTACTACTTTAACTACTCGTACATCTAATGACTTTGTTACTATTACTACTACAAATGCTGCTGCTATCATGAATACCCCCTCATACTGCTACTATTACCACTTCAGCTGCTGCTACTAATACTATTAATGCTGATTCTACTATTACTACTACCTATCAACTACGGTGGATATTTGTACGTTTTTGTATAACGACTAATGTTTTATGCTAACTTTTGTAATACTGAGTTCTATCAGTGAAATTAAAATCCAAACACATTAAATAGTTCCATCGTTCGTCATAAGTTAGCATAAAATGATTAAGAAAATGTGTTTGCACGCGTTTGTAAAAAAAAAATCTCGATGGGTTTTGATGAATAAACAAATTAAATAAAAATAAAAATGTTATTCTGTTGGATGCAATTATTGTTACGGAGGAAAGAGTGCTCGTGTTAAATAGTGATGTAATGTATAAAGTATGAAAACCACTTGAATTTTATAATCGTGTAGGCTAAGGCGAAAGAAGTGATACAACTCACTTTCTTTAAACATATTTGATTAACATCACGGATCCAGCTAAATTGGATTTGGTCTAAGAAACATATATTAAGTTTTTGACAAAGGTTTTGGCAAAACACAATTTAACGAATACGATATGTATCGAACCTATTGCTTTAATCATTTGATTACATACATCAAAGGGAATGGGAAGTCGTGGGTTCCCCATATCGGCGGGCTCTCTACGGAAATCGCTATATCGGCAGGCTCTCTGCGTTCGGACCGGTCATTCTCTGTCATAAACACAAACGCACGATGGACACACGGCAGAAAAAGGAATTGATGGTCACTTTTAACATCTGAGATGCTCAATATAAGTAGTTGACGGAATTTTAGAATATATTTCCTATGTATATGCGTGTTAACTTTTCATATATGAGCGACTGCGCTCTGAAACTCGGACAAACAGTTTAGTGATGCACCATCTCGGTACTTTCTAAAGGATTTAGCGAGTTATTGCTTTGATAACGTCCATAATATGAACATCGTAGGTATTCCTTTAGGTATATTTTTCAAGGAAATACCGACAAATTGGCCGATATTTATTTAAATTTCTTGAATAGCCCCTTCTTTCGGTTTTGTTGGTGCACGGTAGGTCTCTCTGCACATTACTTTTTGAAGCACAGGTAGACTCTCTGCATTTGCAACAGACAGGCTCCCTGCATGTTGCCAGCGATTGTTTTTTAAAGTATAATGCTTGCATACTTTGTATTTTATTGCTGTGAAGTAACATTTTCATGCTTCTGGCCCTTCATTTGTTTCAAAACACACCATTCATTCTACCTTATGCAAGAAGCAGGATAGCTTGTTAGATTTGTGACGATATATGTCAACAAGTTATTACACATTCGATTGGTATTAACACTCTGTGGCTGCAAATACAATTTCTTCCTCGCATGTATAATGTTCATTCGTACAGAAATAAACCTAAAACATCGGCGTAATCGCGTTGTTACGGCAACTGAAAGTGATATTTAAGTAAATATCATGATGATGTGAAGTTACCTTTACAGAAAAATAGCTTAAACACAGAGTCAAACCTGTGGCAGAATAACCAATTTTTTTCCAAGTCACAGCCATAAAATTAAATAAATACGACCAGAAAATAATCCATTTCATGATGTACATGTATGTCATGTTTCAGGTAGATGTAAAGTCATCTTCATTGAAAAAAAGTTTAAAAACAAAAGCAGAACAATCAAATTTACCATATTCATCCAATCATGAAATAATGGTCAAAGCAATAAATGTTCATAAATATTAAATAGATCATATCATTATCTACATGCGTACTTAGTTTCATAAAGATGTGAAGTCATTTTCATAGAAACAAGAGGGCCATGATGGCCCTGAATCGCTCACCTGAGTATAGGGTTACCCAAGGAACACCAGTCTGTATTAAAACATTTTGAAATATGGCCAAAAGTTTTGAAAGAGATTAACCCTGCAAAGTTTAATCAAATTATGTCTAGCAGTTTCAGAGGAGATTCAATATATAAAAATAAGGCATATAAGTCCTGCCCCTTGCAGTCATATTTTTTATGGATCGGAATAATTTTAGCAATTTTTGTGAAGCTTTAACCAAGGATCATCCCTGCCAAATTTTATCAAATTCTGTCCAGTGGTTTCAGAGATGTCGAAGTATTTCACTATATACATATAAGGCAAATTAGCCCCGTCCCTGGTGACCATGTCTTTTTACGGACCAGAATAATTTTAACAACTTTTGTGAAGTTTCACCCATGGATCATCCATTCCAATTATAATTATATTCTGTCAAGCAGTTTCAGAGAAGATGTCGTTTAAAGATTTCTCTATATACATATAAAGCAAATTAGCCCCGCCCATAGTTGTAAAGCTTCCGCTAAGGATCATCCCTGCCAACTTAAATAAAATTCTGTCCAGCGGTTTCAAAGATGTCATTTAGAGATTTCAATATATATACATATAAGGCAAATTAAACCCGTCCATGGCGGCCATGCTTTTTATGGATCAGAATAATTTTAACAACTTTTGTGAAGCTTCAACCAAGGATCATCCCTGCCAAATTTGATCGCAGTTTCAGAGGAGATGTCGTTTAAAGTAAATTGTTGATGACAGACGACGCACGATGGACGACAGACGCAGGGTGATCACAAAAGCTCACCTTGAGCACTTCGTGCTTACGAAGCACGGCCTTACAAAACATATAATTATGTTTTCAGTATTTTATTGACCATCGTTAAAAGTGACCATTTTTAGATATATTTTTTCGTATTCACTCCAGTAATATTTAATGACAATTCCATCATTAAACCCAGTGTCTTGGTATTTTGTTTTTGTGTCAGTAGCAACATCCATTTTACAACCACATGTAATTATGAAGCACAATTGGCCTAATTCTATTGTTGGTTCCTGATTCTTGCATCATTCTATAAGACGATTATTAGATATCTCTGTTGAGACCAAATGTTGTTGATAAATCAATGTATGGCTTCACTTTCGTTTCGTCAAGCATGTTAATGTGTAAATTGATAACGTTACCACCTCGTGTGCTTATAATTAAAGGACTTACATCATTTTTATTTATATATCATTTTTTTAAAGTAACATGTTAGTATGGCACTTATTTCTTTGGTGCGCGTTTAGGAATAAGCAACACGGTTTTGCACTTGTTCCTTTTTTCTGACAGATCTTCATTGTTTCATGCTAAAGAAATATAAAACTGAATGTATGGTTTTCAGAAAAACAATTTGGGATAATGGGTGAGATAAAATATTGTCATTAAATTGCCGGGGTATAAATGGCACAAAAAAGAGGATTGACGGGTTCAATTTTTTTAAAAGAAAAGAATTATGATATATATTGTTTGCAAGACACACATATTACAAGAGAACAAGAAAAGATGATATATGCTCAGTGGAATAGAAATTGTTATTTTAGTTTTTCATGCTCAAATGCAAGAGGCGTAGCTATTTTATTTAATAAGAATATAGAAAACTGTATTCACAATAGTTTAAATGATAATGATGGTAACTTTCTTGCCTTGGATATCGCAATAAATTCACAGCGTTATACTTTAGTCTCCCTGTATGGATCAAATGTAGATAATCCAGCATTTTATGAAAAGGTGTTACAGACAGTTGATGATATAGGTAATGAATCTTGTATCATGTGTGGTGACTTTAATTTAGTTCTTGATCCTTCTTTAGATTACTCTTACTATAAACATATAAATATCATCAAGGCTAGATCACTGCTAATAGACAAAATCCATGAAAGGCAAATGATAGACCCGTTTAGAGAAAACTATCCAGATAGAGATACACATGTAGACGAATACATCCTTTAACACAAGCAAGACTTGATTTTTTTTTCTTTTAACTAACAACTTACTTCCCTTTGTTAAGAAAATTGATATTGAATCAAGTTACTTATCTGATCAATCAATAATTTCCCTCATCTTAAACCAATCGAATATATATTTTTACATGATAAAGGTCTTTGGAAGCATAATAATGCACTTTTGAATGATTTGACTATATAAATTTGATGATACAATAAGTGAAACTAAAATGCAATATTGTCTTCCTGTTTATGGCTTTGAGAATATTAATCAAATACCGGATGAAGAACTACAATTTGTTATAAGCGATTAGCTATTTTAAGAAGTCTTATTGATGGAAATACGTGGAAAATCGCACGTAAAGATTCAGAGCTCTTAAAAGAAATCAATGAAATTGTAAAGAATTTAACAGATCAAAATAAAAACAAAATATCAGAATTAAAACAAAAACTAGAGGTTATATTTTAAGATCGAAAGCTAGATGGGTTGAGGATGGAGAAAAACCTTCAAAATATTTTTGTAACCTTGAGAAAAATAATTATCTAGAAAAAATGATTCCTAAATTAGAACTAGAAGACAACAGTACCATTTCAGATCAAAGTGATATTTTAAATGAAATGAAAAGGTTTTATAAAAATTTATATTCAAGTCAATATACTTCTTCTGAGGAAAATATTGAAAACGAACTAAATGCTTTAAACAGACCTGTCATACTGACAACTGAACAGTCTCAGAAATTTGAAGGATTAATTAGTCATGAAGAAGCTACAAAAACTTTGGCAGCAATGAAAAATGATAAAAGTCCTGGTTCTGATGGTTTCTCTACAAATTTCTTTAAATGCTTTTGGAAAAGAATTGGAAATTTTGTTGTCAGGTTTATAAATGACGGTTATATACTGGGAAAATATCTATAACTCAACGACAGGGTGTAATAAAATGTATAACTAAAGAAAATAAATCAAGATTTAAAAAAAAAACTGGCGTCCAATAACATTACTGAATGTGATATATAAAATAGCTTCAGGATCAATTGCAAATAGGTTAAAAACAGTTTAAGATTATTTATTAAGTTCAGAACAGACAGGATTTTTGAAGGGTCGATATATTGGGGAGAATACTAGATTGATTTTTGACATCATGCAATATGCTTATGAAAAGATATTCCTGGACTTCTGTTATTAATAGACTTTGAAAAAGCTTTTGACTCAATATATTGTTTATTAATAAAACACTAAAAAAAGTTAATTTTGGGAAATCCATACAATCATTGATAAAACTATTTTTTATAATGACATTGAATCTAGTGTTATTCAAAATGTTTTTTCATCAGAATTTTTTTCACATAGGCCATGGCTGCAGACAAGGGGATCCCCTATCACCATATATCTTTATCCCCTGTGCTGAGATTCTAACTCAGATTATAAAGAGTAAAAGTAATATAGAAGGTACTAATATAAATAATACTGAACATTTAACATCACTGTTTTCTGATGATACTGCTTTAATTTTGGATGGTTCTAATGAGTCACTCAAGAAACGTTAAGAGTACTAAACAAGTTTGCTTACATATCTGGTTTAAAAATTAATTTTTAATCAAAAACAAAAGTTATATGAATTGGTTCTAAAAACTTTAGTTCAGAAGCAATAAAAAACAAAATCAAAATAGAGTGGGGCCAAACAGAATTTCAACTATTAGGAATAAGATTCCATGTTGACCTGCATAAGATGTGTAAAATTAATTATGATTGTAGATTTATTCAACGCCTTAAAGTAATGTGGATACAGAGGCTACTTCGTACAGATAAGAAATGGCAACAAATTGTAAAATTAACCCTAGATGTAAATAAACTTATTTATTGTGGTAAACATTATGCAGGAAAGAAAATTGAAGATCTTCAAAACATGTTTTGGAAGTCTGTGATCTCCTCCTACTCAAAGTACCTAGATTTATGTAAGACAAGAAATATTGAAGACTTCTTATCAAGTCCAATTTTCTATAATGATATAATGAGAATATTCAAATTGGTAAAAAGGTGTTTTCTTTAAAATGCTCTATGATAAAGGGATTAGATACATAAATGACCTTGTTGATAAAGATGGAAAACTCTTGATCATAAACAATTTGAATTTTGTACTGGTATGAAAATAAACGTACTTCACTTCTTAAGCTTGATTAAAGCTGTAAATACATTTAAGAAACATATATTAAAAACAAATGATATTTTGTATAAATTGCCAAATCCTATTATACTGGCTTAACTTAAGATTTTGTTTGAAAAGGAATCAGGTTGCCAAAGAATGTACAATTCCCTAAATGTTAATAATAAAGTACCCACAATTCACAATACCTTTTTGAAGAGGATGAGTGGAAAAAGATTTATCATCTACCTTTTAGTTTGTTTAAAGATACCAGTATACAATGGATGCAGGTGCGATTATTGCACAGAATGATACCACTGAATGATCTGTATAAGTTAAAAATTAAGGATACAAATCTGTGTTCCTTCTGTAAAAAAGAACCCGAAACAAGTGAACATCTGTTTTGGTTTTGTAACAAGACAGCATCTTTTATTGAGCAAATTAGACAGATTATGTTGAATTGTCACACAGAAACATATTTTTTTAAAGTCTGTTTTATTTGGATTCAGATACATTGAAATTGACATTTTAAATCATCTTTCGAAACTTTTCATTTTTAAATCCAAATTGTTAAATATGCCTCTAAGTATTGTAAATTTTAAACTTTTGTTGAGTGATAAATATCAAATAAATAAACATATACATGAACTCAGTTCTTCTGAACAAAGTGTACAGAAATTTGAAGCTAACTGGAATTTAGTCAAAAAAGTATTTAGCCAATAAAAGAAGACATAGCCAGAGGATAGAAGAAATGTTGATGTTGAAAAAAATAAGAAATAAAAAATCCTACATTCAGTTTCATTTTTTTTTATAAATAGCATATAGGTATATATATATATTTTTTTTTTTTTCTTTGCAATGTAAAGGCTGTCAGTTTTTTGTTTGTTTGTTTCTTGTTTTTACCTGTAAATTTTAAGCAACATACATACTCTTAATAGATTTGTTTCTGACTACGAAAACAATACACATTGGATATAAAATAAGAAAAGTGAAAGCACAAAGAATGGGCAAGGATCCATGAAATTTGCATAGAGCCTGTCTGTGGCAAATGCAGAGAGTCTGTGCTTCAAAAAGTGAGGTGCAGAGAGACCTACCGTGTTCCAACAAAACCGAAAGTAGGGGCTTATCAAGAAATTTACATAAATATCGGCCAATTTATCGGTATCTCCTTGAAAAATATACCTAAAAGAATACGTACGATGTTCATATTATGGACGTAATCAAAGCAATAACTCACTAAAGCCTGTAGAAAGTACCGAGGTCGTGTTCCATGTCGGTACATAACTGAACTGTTTGTCCGAGTTTCAGAGCGCATTCGCTGATATATGAAAAGTTTACACGCATATACATAGTAAATATATTCTTATTTCCGTGCACTACTTAATATTGAGCAACTCACATGTTAAAAGTGACCATTGATCTTTTATTTTGTCATCTGTCCATCGTATGTTTGTGTTTATGTCAGAGAATGACCGGTGCGAACGCAGAGAGCCTGCCGATGTAGCGATTTCCGCAGAGAGCCCGTCGATATCGTTATGCACCGTGTATATATCTGTCTTAAGTAGACATCGTCTCCAAGTGACTGAAATACTGTCTGTGCAACGTTTAACCCAACAAACAAACATATATCAAAAGCAGGCAATGTAGATTACTGCAGATTTACACTCCGCGCTGAGTAACATATTTGCGAAATACGGTTCTGCGCTAACGAACAGTGTGCGTGTGTGTGTGTGTGTGGGGGGGGGGGGGTATTACATAGACGTTTAAATCACAACACACTTACGTGTTTAATGTTTAACATGTTGTTGAGAACTTTTCATGTACATCGTATCATGTGCTGCAAACATCCATTTTACACGTGAACAAAATTAATAGCCGTGCCGTTTATGAAACTGAACACACACGGCCCTTTAAAATATATATATATATATATATATATATCTGAAAAAGAAAAGAAGTGTTTCGCATTAGACACTAAAATGCAATTTATCAAAATGAGTTCACAAGTTGTTTGTAAGATTTTTAAAAATATTCCGAGAGTTTAGATTATCATACAGCGTTTCAGGTTTAAAACAGACAGTTCAACATTCATGTTCTCCATTAATGTAGGTGATTTTTAACTTGCATGGAAGCGAAGTAATGAAGGCTGGTTAAGAAACATGTATCAATTACACTGGATCTATTATCGCCGCAGCTTCGTCACTTATGTCAAACTACGCAATGTCATCAGTAAAAAGCACTTCATTTTGATTAACGGGTATAAAAAGGCGTTCACTCCGCCGTAATTCAGTTAAACGGGGACAGCGAAACAGACAAAAAAAAAAAAACCTTTTCGATTTTGCGTTATTCATAACATTGTCTCAATGTGCATATAAGAAAGAATTTTCACATAACAAAATTTAATATTTACTTATCAAGAAACTGCAATTCAATGATGTAAGCTATATATAAAATTTCGCGAATACGAAGCGTTTATTTCAGCTAGTAGACATCTCAATAAACAATGGGGCGTAATTTTTTTCCTTACGTATATCTATATAAATTGCACAGGTCACTTTGTTTATAAATTAGCTAGTATTCGAGTCTACCTATACATATTGCATTTAAGCGAACATGTCATCCGAGGTCGGTCGTTTATGATGATCAGAATGGGAGAAAACGAACCAAAAGTTTGCGTTTAGTGGCTAGAATAAATTATACCCTGGGACCTTCGTGGCCGAGAGGGTAAAATCACTTATTTTAACACTTACTCAGCCCCTCACCACGTGGGTTCGAATCCCGGCAGGGTCATTCGGATTTTCATGTGAGGAAGCCTTCCAGCTGGCTTGCGGTAGGTCTGTGGTTCTACGCGGCTGCCTCCGTGCATTCGGGGTCTTCCTGCACCTGTAATTAGCTGGTGTCACAAAATAATTTTGATGTGGCCTGAAAATAAGTGTAGATTTAGAGTACGTTGTATTTGTCATGTAGGCCAAAGTGGAATTGTGTTAACCGATTTTGGTTATATAAGGTTTCATTTATTACCTTTTGTTCAGAATGAGATATGATTAGGGTTTTAATGGTTATATCAACTGTTTTGCTAAGTTTTAAGTGTATTAAGAGAGATGTTTAAGGCTTAGAAGTTTAAACCTATAGTTTCTTTACTTAAGCCCTTTTTATCAGTATACCTCAGTGTTGTCAGTGTTTCTCGGGATGCACGGGATTCAGCGATTTACAATTTATTGCACGATTCACGTGATATTGGTTTTTTAAGAGTAAATCGTGGGGTTTTAGTATATAAGTTGATTTGTATGGAGCCTCAGTGTCAGATATCGATGGGAGATACGGAAGATGCCTAGTCCAGTCTATAATATTCTGACCAAATTAAACTACGGAGCTTGTCCGTATTTAGTTGGGGCATGGTGCCTATGTAAGCTGGATGGTTACAGTCGATACGGGACCCCATTGGTAGACTACGTCGCAAGGACGGAAGAATCTACGTATGCGTCATATGGACGACAGGGTGTCTACGGTGGACTAAGTAGATCACATTTACTGAAGGGACAGCGACGACAGGAAGTCGGTCCAGTGATCATTGATAAGACCACGTGATAAAGTTTATGAGTACTGTGAATTTAGGAATCGTTTTTTGAATGTGGCACATTGAAGTGCGTTCATAACAGTAAGCCATTATGTAGATTGATATGCGGTCATAGAGTGATAACAGAACTTTCAGTGCAGTTATTATTGTACCAACAGATAAAGAGACAGCCGGCATTTTTTTTCTTCATATTCTTTAATTCTTTTCTTATATCCTCATTGTATATATTTTATATTAAATATAATTTTAAAGAAAAGTTGTTTGGCATTTATTCTACCTTAGAGAGTTGTCAGCCCTTGGTCATTTTGTTACAGCTGGACGTCGCTATATGACTGAAATACTGTCGGAGCGACGGTATACTCAAATAGTCATGTCAAATTATACCTTATCACCTGAACGAACATGGCTAGAAACGCGTTTTCGGTACCCGAGTCAAAAACAAGTGCCCCCTTTCTCTTTTCTCTATTACCAACCCAGCGTTCAGAATACCATACCGTATGCAACCGTACGCTTACAGTCAGCTATGGATCAGCTTCAGTGTCATAAACCACGATGTTCACGTAAACATGTACAGCATGAGCTGCCTGTGAACAGTATAACAGTCATAGCATTTTAAGACAACTGAAAGCGACCGGTTGCATACGGTTTGGTATACTGAACGCACATCAAGTTAGGATACCTGTGAATGTTGAACATGGACACATTGAGACCAGTACGTTGCATACCGATATCGGTCGTTCACCAGCTCATCCTATTACACTCATGAATAGACCACGAAGCTACATTAAACATTTCTGAATAGACTAAATACACCTGCACTCTACCCACGCTGTGTGTCAATTCACACGCTATATAATAAAACATTAAAATGGATTTGACTTGTAATTAATATATAAACGCAATATTATACATGTACGTTCTCCTCAGATCTGCGGGAAACCGTAATTAACATATGTTTTCCAATAAAATATTGTCGAAAACCGCCGCACTTGCGTCGTCTCTTCTTATTATTTTCCATCTAATTCTTCTTGTCTTCTGGTACTTTAGAAGATTTTTGTCTCTCCGCTTGGTAAAAATAAAAAGAAAAGAAAGAAAGAAAGAAAAAAAAATACATTTCTGTTTTTAAATGTTTTCTTCTACCTTATAAAGCAACATTTATATTTCTGATACATTTCTTCACTTGGTTTTTACTCTAAACCCTTCACACCACAAAAGCACCAAAAACTCATTTTGGTTTCCACTTAAACGAATTTTCTCCGTTACTTTTATTCCATATCGATACTTTCTTTGGACGTCACAAAGGCAAAATTGCATTGAAGTTTTAAAACACATCTTTCCGATACTGGAATAAATAGTATATATCGAAACAGAATATTTGTAGTAAAACATGCATTCACGAGAAATGCTCAAATCAGCTTGTTTAAAGATTGCCATCGACTGAGAATTACTTTATGTGTGTATTGCGTCTATCAATATCCATCTACGTTTTGTCATCAAACACAACATTCCGTGATTGTGAATAATGTGTGGTATCCCCATTGCAGAAAATAGCGTTACGGTCGGTATTTAACATTTATTTAGAATTTTAAAACCTATTATTTAGACATTCCATCTTTTTGTGCCGGTACATGACTAACCACATTCACTCTTCGCGCATGCGCACACTTCAATGGCTAAACTTACAAATTCGCTATCTGAAACTGGCGAAGACGCCACGTTGCGGAAAGTGTCAGGTAGTACCACAGACACATGTTTCGGGGATAACGTATGTTATATTTAACCGATTTCCTCGAAGTGTGGGGTTTACGTACTTTTTTTTTCAAATTTCTACCGATCATCTGTTAACGAGCTGCTTCAAAATGCGCTTTTCATTTTACATGCATTTGCATGCTTTTACAAGATGTCATGTGTCGATGCAATTTATAGATCTATTTGGCGTTTTTCATATGGTATATATATGACGTCATAACTGCGTGACTCAGCAGCAGCAGAAACAACAACAACAACAACAACAAAATGCACCATTTTAGAGAACTCTCTATCAATACTGAAAATTAAATGAGATAGCTTGACTAGCCTGGGCGCTAGAGGTCGAAAATTTCTCTTATTCTCTTGTGACGTCAAATGACATTCTCTTGACGCCAGCCCAATAATTCGATAGATTACGTTGAGATGCATATTTTTAGTGAATTTCGTACTATATGTAATCCTATGGTGAAGAAGAAAAATTAACAACACAACTATCAGCCATAATAGATACCAAACTCCACGCAGTAGTTACCTCCCCTTACAGTTAAAGCTAACCACTGCCACCACAAGTAAAAATTAACAGAATTTAGCTAAATTAAAAAACAACAAAAAATAATAAATCAATTTAAAAAATATTTTTGTTGTTACACCAGACGGAGACGCCATTTTGTTAGTTTACCATCATCACGTGACATTTGTGACGGCAGTGATTTTTTTGCTACAAGGGAGATCCTGTGTATATTTGAATAAATACGAGAGGTACACTGATAATGTGCCTGCACAAGTGAAAATCGTGAACATGCACATGCATGCATTAATTTCACCAGGTAAAACGAGTAATTTAACCTAGGGGAACTAGACCGTGCAAATTCCCGGGTTCAAATAAAGATTAAGATAACGTCTAGTCTAGTATGTATATCGTTTCATGACGGAAAATCTTGATTAAATTGACAAACATGCGGGTCTGCCTTTTGCGTATGGCCCAATACTGCAAGTACTACAAACATTACCGCCTTTACAAATGCTGCTGCTGCTACTACCATCAGCATTATGCCTCTACTATTGCAACATCTTTTATAAATACACCACTACAGATACTGCTATCATAGAAATTACATCTACAAATACTGCTTATACTACTACTACCATCATTACTAACTTCAACCAGTCCCGGTGGTAGGGTGGTTAGAGCGTCCTATCCGGAATCCGGATGCCGTGGGTTCTATCCACAAAGTCGTGAAAAATGGTACTCGTATTGTTTCTTACTAGGCGCTCAGCATATCGGGTTAATTCAAAGGATCCAATATCACCTGATCATGTATATATTTATATAATAATATCGTCTGCAGTTCTAACATATTGCATATTGTAGAGCGGAAAGGCATTCTATATACATTGCACTTTAGATAAAGGTAGATTGAAGAGATATTCATAATGACATAATAGTAGTAGTAGCAGTATAAACAGTAATATACCGGTCCCGGTAGCCATTTGGTTAGAGCGTCCGTGTCGGTTCGAAACCTGACAGCGCCATACCATACTACTGTTATTACTGTTACAACCTCTACTACTAATGGTACTACAACCTCTACTGCTTTTACTACCATTACTGCTACCAATACATACTTCTACTGCTGCAAATACTATTACTGAATCTCCTACTTTTGTTACCACTACGGTTGTTATTACTCCTTCTGCCCCTACTACGTTTACTACTACTTCTTCTGCTGCTGATAGTGTTACTGCTATCTTTACTACTGCTACACTTCGGTGTCTGAAATACCGTTCCATTGAGCTAATTGCACTTAAGGTCCAGTACGTCCAAATAAAAGAAAATGAATAGAAACAACTTGTTTGAGAATCAGTGCAAGAAGCTTGGATCAAACTTAAAGACCCATTGTTGTTGTCATTTGAGGGTCATCATGGATGTAGTGAATATTGTCATTATACAGTACATCGTGAGATAATGACGCCTGTTTATCGTTGTTCCTGGCTTGAACCAGATATGGTGTAAGTTTGCGACGTCGCTCCTGTACCGCCTTGGGTAATTGATAACTGACACTGTATTTAGATGATTTCAGATTATCACGTGCACTCGCCTTGACCAGCAACTTGTCTCCATAAAAGTCAAATTTATCAACAATGGGACGACCTTTGCCTCGGCCAAATTTTCCAACACGATGCGCAAGATCAAATTTAAACTGACTTTTAGTGTCAAATATTTTAACTCATTTTCACAAAAATCTAAAATTTTCCAAACATTGTTTTCAGATTTTCTATCCGATGCAGAATTCTCTACGTCAAAGTTAAAAAAAGGCATATTATCTCTCATATTTACCGAGCTTGCAAGTCAGTTATCTCATCTTTTAATTCAGAATTGGACTTTTTAAAATTACTCAATGCATCAGAGATGTCGTCGGTTTTGGACTTCATCATTGGATAGCGAGAAATTTGTTTGGACGATGATAGTGAGACACAAAAGCAGTGCAGACAAACGTGCTGTTTAGAATGCATGTGTCACCTACTGAAGCGTGACGGACGGACAGATAGACGACGGAAAAGTAATTCCTATGTGTCACCTCTGCTTACAGCATATGACACACACACACACACACACACATATATATATATAAACGGCTGATGAATTTATACTTATAATAATAATTTATATTTTCAATCAGACAAACATAACATTTTGTCCTATTTTCAATCAGACACACATAATATTTTGTCCTACACATGTCAGTCATTTCAGAGTGACTCCAAATCTTATATCATGACAATCATTCTGCCTTAGTTTAAAGTTATATTTAGTTTCTTCAGTCAAACAGTAAACCAGAACAACCTACCTTAATACCATTCACGAAGAATATGAGTGAATCCGATGCCATTTTGCTGAATATGTAAATCCATATACCACTAATAAGTTTTACACATTCCCTATGTTTCCGGTAAATTCATATGTTTACAAATAAACATATTTATACACGTATTAATAAGTTTCAAAATAATATCTACATTATGTAAAGTTTAGTGTTTTTTTGAAAGCATTAATGAAAGTTAGTGTTTGAAATTATATTTTGTCCAATGAGATCATTCCATTTTTCAAATTTTTGTCTCCATTTAATTCATTTAATCGGCATCAACTTGTCACTAAACACTATTCCGTTAAATCAGCTGATCAGTTTAAAACCAGCTTCAAACACCTTCCGTGTGCATGTGCGGCGAGGTGTGTTGAGCGGCGGAGGCGGAGCTTTATGTGTTTACCAATATCACGCATGTGTAACGTGTTACAGGGATTTTTGATGGGGACGCATGAAATCGATATAAAAGAAAAACACAACAACCATAGTGAACCAGCGATCTGATTTATCCAAAATAACATATTACTCTACCCCTCCACTTAGATTCGGCATTCGGCGATACAATTTATGGCATGTAGGTTAACCCTTTCCCTCATAGAGGATACAATGAAAAGACCTATGCGAACAGCATAAAACCAGATCAGCAGGCTGATCAGGTTTTATGCTGTTCGCTGCTCCTCAGTGGTCTGGTAATGAGGATTTTACAATTAAATTTGGTAAGGATTGAGTTTGGCTTTCTGCAGATCAGGCTTTATGTGGTACCTATTGAGTGCGTCAAAATGAGTCTATATGAGGGAAAGGGTTAACAATCGGTAAAGCAGAAACAGACCAATGTGTCAACACCGGTCTGAATGACATGTGTAAAACAGCCAATCCCAAAATAAGGGTACAATTACGAAAAATTGCGTCAGACGACTTTTAGGCAAACAACTAAGAAGTGCGACACAAAAATGTGCATGTATTGAAAGAAGAATCATTGTGGAGTTTTTCTGCAATGTTTGTATGCACTTTAATGCACTCACATGGAAGCAGTATAAGCTGTTACTTTCATAAATAGCTAAAAACTGCATGTCAGACGGCATAATTTCAATTTTAAGAGGAATTTCTCGTAAATTGTAGTTTGGAAACTTCTTAAAATAAGTTGTTTGTAGCATTTGTGTCCAAAATATTTATAGAAGAAACATATTTGGGTTTTAAAACTGCATTTTCAACTGCTACGCTACATATTTTGTATGTCAGACAATTTGTATAACACCTACCATAACGTTGTTTAAGTCTATATGTAGCTATGAAGATATATGTTTTTTTTCAAGCTTGTTTACCAATTATGTGTACATGAGGAATGTATTAATATGAAGATAAATTTAATTTTTCAAATATACAAGAGAAGGTCAAGAAATAAGACTAAAAACTTTCATTTTTGATTGTCCCTAAATAGTCATATCACCTACGTAACGGGAAAATTAAGCAGATCCTCTACTTATATCTCTTTAACCTTTTCTGTGGATGTTTACGACATCTGCTTGATTTACGAAAATGCTTTGCCATGTTTGTTTTAACTCAAATGTGATCACAAATCGACAACAACATGCAGTTTCTCACCTCCGTTACATGTCACTTCCGTAACAAATATATTTGAAGTCTTATTAGATCACAAACATACGCGATTTTCACGCATCGGCTATTTTCACAGAAATCACCGGAAACTTGTTTACGTAAAACGTGTCGTCTGTAGAACCTACAAGAAGCTTCTTTCGAAATTTGACATGTGAAATCTGGATATTTTAAGGTATGTATAAATTTTTTCATTTTTGTATTTAGTTTAAATGATTGTAGCATAAATATGGGAGTATTTTCTTTATCAGAATAATAAGTCGCAATCATCAAAATGGAAAATGTAGCTACATAAACGGTGATAATGTATAAAATTACTCTGGCAATTGAACCGTTATGGAAGTGACAAAAATATATCTTTTAGACTGTGTTTAAATAACTCATTACGATGTAAATACGCAAAACTGTTAACACATGTAAGCTAGTCTTTCAAGATTGAGCGTTCAATCTTCGTGCAGCTACCTAAATAATGCCATAGAATTTGAAATTTCGATTAAAAATTGTTACGGAGGTGATATTTTGATGAATGTTTCTCGTGTTTAAGTAATTCATGTAAGTTTTTTATTTAGATTCTTCAGCAGATGTCCTTTGTAATATCTGTAATGGTTAAAATCTTAATTGGGAGACAATAAAAATTAACATAAAATTATGTTTAGTAGTCTAATTGTGCATATGTTACGGAAGTGACAGTTTGTTACGGAAGAGACAAAATTCTAACTGATTACAATAAGTGGCTAAAACATTTACATATTTCATTGTTCTTATATCTATGATAATTTTATACGAATATAAAAGTATAAAAGGCGAGTTATGCACAATGCATTATGTTCAATACGCTTTAACTCCTTTAGTTGTGTCTTTCCGCAGAATGGGTTTATCCAATGCAGAGAGACAACGGCGATGGCGTGAAAAACAAAAAAGCCAGAACCAAGAAGAGTACAGAAGGAAGGAGAGAGACAGAAAAAGAAAGGCGTATGTTCCTCAGTGCAAGATGTCAAACGATGAACTCATAGCTACGCGTACTAAAGACAGAGAGAAAAGTAGACGGAGACATGAAAGGCAGAAACGTAGGAACCATCCACATCAACCCGCATTACAAGGAGGTCAAATCTATTAGAAGTTAAAATGGCATTCCCAAATGGAAGCAAAGGAGTATCTAGAAGGTACAAAAATTCACTGAAGGCGGCAAACAAAAAGATAAAGAAATTAATAGAGTTTAACAGAGAGCTTATCAAGAACAGAAATAAATTGTACAAGCGTAAAAGCAAATCTACGGAGAAAACAGATGATGACCCAATATGTCAGGAGGCAAACACGCCAAGGTCTAGGACAAAACTGTTTTTGAAAAAATCTGGCATGGGGCATAGTAAGAAAACCTCTGTTTTTAAACAATTGTGTTTTGGGAGTATTGTTGTAGATAGCCTAAAAGCGAGTATAAGTAAACGCAAGACAAAACAAAATCAAAGCAAAACTGTCGCCTTAGCACTGATAAAGAAGTACAGGTGTGTGAATCGCTTAGCCATAGAGCTGGGGGTTGGAAGGAAGAAAATCCTAAACCTTGAAAAAAAGAAGATTAACAGAACAGAATAAACAATCAGTACACAGAAATGAGAAGGCTGCGTGAGAACCTACCTGAAGGTGAAATCATGGTATGGATGGACTTTGCAGAAAATTTCACTTGTTCATCACCAGAAGTTCAGAGCGCCTATGGGTGCACTGATATGATATCGTTACATACCATGGTAGTATATTCTTGGTTAGATTCAGATTGCCAGAGCTACATTGCAATGTCTGACAACCTTACGCATAATGCAACTTCTGTGTATAGCATACTCAGAAAGTTTGTCCCACTAATGAAAGTAAAATAGCCAGGACTGAAAACCATACACTATCTAACAGATTCTCCAACCAGCCAATATCGTAATAAAACGATCTTTTAGCTAGTGTGTGACCATCAGGAGGAATTTGGAGTAGCGGCTAGGTGGAATTACCTAGAGGTTGGACACGGGAAAGGCCCGTGTGATGGGTTGGGCGGCAGCGTTAAGAGAGCAGCAGATATGGCGGTACGACAAGGCAAATGTTCCATACAAAACGCTTCAGACTTTTACGCGTGGGCTCAAAGCAGACAAGAAAGCAGAGTTGAATATTTCCAATATACGTCTGAAGATATTATGGAAGCTGAGACTGAGTTGAATAAGAAGTCTGTTCCTCAGCCTGTTCCTGGAACTCTGAAACTCCATGCAGTTGTGCCAGTTGACAAGACAACCATTCTGACAAGAGATGTAAGCTGTTATTGTGTTGACTGTGCATCAGACGTCATGAACACCAAATGTCTAGGATGGTCAAAGCACCCGCTGAAAAAGAAAACAAATGAACAGAAGGACAATCTCAATGATACCCAATTAAAATCTGACCATCGCGATGTAATTTCTTAGGTTGAAACAACCACCATGTAGAAGAACAAAACTTCACCAAACACATAGACACCGATGTGCTGAAACTAGAGAAAGACAAATGGGTTGCAGCGGTTTATGATACTACATGGTACATTGGACAGATAACAGATGTTGATGACGAGGAGGTGCAGATAAACTTTCTTACTCAGTCTGGTAAATATGGTGATCTGTTTAAGTTCCCTAGTTGTCGTGATGAGATTTGGGTAAAACAAACTGACATATTAACGGTTATTGAGAAACCAGAAGCGACTGGAAAGTACAAGAGAATGTTCATTTTAGATTCAAAAGAGAAAGAACGAGTACAAACCGCTTTTGACAAGCATATATAGCTGTGGGTAGCTTGAGTTTTTTCTCCTATTTTCAAGACGCAACAAAACTGAATCGTGTCAATATTTACTCACCTCCGTAACGTTCGACATTATGTAAAAAGAGTTAGTTTATACACATAGTTTCGTATGTAAGTGTTATTTAATTGTTAGTGTTAATGTTAGTGTGTTATTTGTCAGGATAGTTAATTTGCTTTGACACTAGTTGGCGCTCATACAGTGAAAAAAAATATTCATAGATGCATTTATACTTATTAATGTCATCAAAGTAATATATTTGTATATTTTCACAATATGAAGCATTTTTCCTATCTTAGAACCATGCAAATACATGTATGTTATGTTTTAATGTGTTCTCAAGCATTAAAATGCTGTTTTATATCTAGTGTAAACATTTACATCTTACCATTCTTACAGCGAAACCGTTCACCTCCGTAACAATATTGGTGCTATCAATTATATATAGGTGACGTGACGTGACGTGGAGAGCAGTGGTCCAGTGGTAGGACACGCGCTTCGGGATCGAAGGGTCCAGGGTTCGAGTCCTACTGGGCGCTGCTTATTTTTCCTTGAACAAGAAATTTAATCCGCATTGTTTCACTCCACCCAGGTGTAAATGGGTACCTGAGAGGGCAGTATAATTCCGTGGCGCCATGGTGTAGGCTGCCTTAAGCGGAGTGAAAGACTCCCCAGGGAGATCGATAGTTAGATACAAGTAGCCCGATGACCAGGGGTAAACGCTGTAAAGTCGGTGAACGTGCAACTAAGCATGAAACTTAGACTTAAAAATGCATTTATTAGGTTTTCGCCTCTGCAGGGCGAAAACCTATTGTTCTTCTTCTGTTGATTTGTTTTTTTTTTTATTTTTATTATTTTTCCAATTCCACCCATTTTTGTGTCCAGTCTAGCGGCCAGATGAAAAAAGCTACAGCTATGAAATTTTGGGCATGGAGTCACCTTTATCTGAACATGTGCCTAAATAGTAAAACTTTTCACTTTTGTTTCTGATTGAGCCACTAGGGGGCGCAATGCATGTAATCACTGTTTTGCTAATAACTCAAAAATTTGAAACCTGATTTAGATGCGGTTTTTTACATAATGTTCCTTGTTGACAGCCCAATCAAATATGATGGATATCTCATCATCGAGTACGGGAAAAAATTGTTCTAGGAGAGGTTGAATGTTCGAACCTTGGAAAAAAGTGAAATAATGAGGGTAGGTCTACGAAAAACCTTCCCACTTTTGTTAGAGATCAGATAGAAGAATTCTGTTTGCTGCATACGATTTGCAAGACATATACGCACAAAATATATGGGGTGGCGAATTTAGGAAATGCGTGGTTTGTCCTCTAGAAAAGGTCAAACTTCACTAAATTTTAGGAAAAATTAAAATTTCAAAAACATGTTTTTGTCGCTCCTGACTTTATTTTCTGTTCATTCTTCATGATATTTTCACACAATATGTATTGTTATGTTTGAAAGGGCCTCACAATAAAAAAATTAAAAGAATTTTGAAAAGGTCAAGGTCATATTACGATTATTGTGTTTTTATTCGGCCACAAATAGCTCCAAAACTAAAAATATTTCATTGAGAGTATATGAACAAAAGTTTTAGTTCTTAAAGAGCTCTTTCCAGTGATGTTTAGTTTTTGAAGATCGGACTTGATTTGGACATTATACGGCAGTCCAAAGTTTGATCCTTTTTTGGAATAATTGTAAATCAGGTTTTATGCTTCAAATTCTGATACATAAGAATAAAAAGTTTGACGTGTGACTAGTATACTTGATTGAACTATTTGCTGCTTTGCTAGGTACCTAACAGTAAAATTTTAATCAGTTTTCTTTCTCATTTTGCCGCTAGGGGGCGCTTTTCTTGAAATCATTCTTTTGCTTATAACTCAAAAAGTTGAAGTCCGATTCGATGCGGTTTTTTGCATTCTGTTCCCTGTTGATAGCCTAATAACATATGATAGGATTCGAGGGTCCGTGTGGCTGAAAGCTTTTGAGCTACATAAGGTTGAATGTTCGAACCTTGCAAAAAACAAAACAAAAATAAAAAAAAAACTGTGCAAATGAGGGTAGGTCTACGAAAAACCTATCCGTTTTTGTTAGAGATCAGATAGAAGAATTCCGTCTCCGGCATACCATTTGAAATACGTATACACACAAAATATATGGGGTGGCGAATTAAGGAAATGCGTGGTTTGTCCTCTAGAAACGGTTAAACTTCACTAAATTTTAGGAAAAATTAAAATTTCAAAAACATGTTTTTGTCGCTACTGACTTTATTTTCTGTTCATTCTTCATGAAATTTTCACACGATATGTATTGTTATGTTTGAAAGGGCCTCACAATTCAAAAAATAAAAAAGAATTGAAAAGGTCAAGGTCATAATACGATTATTGTGTTTTTATTCGGCCACAAATAGCTCCAAAACTACAAATATTTCATTGAGAGTATATGAACAAAAGTTTTAGTTCTTAAAGAGCTCTTTCCAGTGATGTTTAGTTTTTGAAGATCGGACTTGATTTGGTCATTATACGGCAGTCCAAAGTTTGATCCTTTTTTGGAATAATTGTAAATCAGGTTTTATGCTTCAAATTCTGATACATAAGAATAAAAAGTTTGACGTGTGACTAGTATACTTGATTGAACTATTTGCTGCTTTGCTAGGTACCTAACAGTAAAATTTTAATCAGTTTTCTTTCTCATTTTGCCGCTAGGGGGCGCTTTTCTTGAAATCATTCTTTTGCTTATAACTCAAAAAGTTGAAGTCCGATTCGAATGCGGTTTTTTGCATTCTGTTCCCTGTTGATAGCCTAATAACATATGATAGGATTCGAGGGTCCGTGTGGCTGAAAGCTTTTGAGCTACATAAGGTTGAATGTTCGAACCTTGCAAAAAACAAAACAAAAATAAAAAAAAAACTGTGCAAATGAGGGTCGGTCTACGAAAAACCTATCCATTTTTGTTAGAGATCAGATAGAAGAATTCCGTCTCCGGCATACCATTTGAAAGACGTATACACACAAAATATATGGGGTGGCGAATTAAGGAAATGCGTGGTTTGTCCTCTAGAAACGGTTAAACTTCACTAAATTTTAGGAAAAATTAAAATTTCAAAAACATGTTTTTGTCGCTCCTGACTTTATTTTTTGTTTATTCGTCATGAAATTTTCACACGTTATGTTTTGTTAAGTTTGAAAGGGTTTCACAATTAAAAAGTTAAAAAAAGCATTGAAAAGGTCAATGTCATATTACGATAATTGTGTTTTTTTCGGCCACGAAGTGCTCCAAATCTAAAAATATTTCATTGAGAGTATAATAAAGGTTTTGGTTCTTGAGGAGCTCTTTCCAGTGATGTTTAGTTTTTGAAGATCGGACTTGATTTGTTCATTTTACAGCAGTCCAAAGTTTGATCCTTTTTTGGAATAATTGTAAATCAGGTTTTATGCTTCAAATTCTGATACATAAGAATAAAAAGTTTGACTTGTGCGACTAGTATACTTGATTGAACTATTTGCTGCTTTGCTAGGTACCTAACAGTAAAATTTTAATCAATTTTCTTTCTCATTTTGCCGCTAGGGGGCGCTTTTCTTGAAATCATTCTTTTGCTTATAACTCAAAAAGTTGAAGTCCGATTCGAATGCGGTTTTTTGCATTCTGTTCCCTGTTGATAGCCTAATAACATATGATAGGATTCGAGGGTCTGTGTGGCTGAAAGCTTTTGAGCTACGGAAGGTTGAATGTTCGAACCTCGCAAAACAAAAAAATAAATAAATAAAACTGTGCAAATGAGGGTAGGTCTACAAAAAACCTATCCGTTTTTGTTAGAGATCAGATAGAAGAATTCCGTCTCCGGCATAACATTTGAAAGACATATACACACAAAATATATGGGGTGGCAAATTTAAGAAATGCGTGGTTTGTCCACAAGAAACGGTCAAACTTCACTTAACCTTAGGAAAAATTAAAATTCCAAAAACATGTTTTTTGTCGCTCCTGACTTTATTTTTTGTTTATTCGTCATGAAATTTTCACACGTTATGTTTTGTTAAGTTTGAAAGGGTTTCACAATTAAAAAGTTTAAAAAAAACATTGAAAAGGTCAATGTCATATTACGATAATTGTGTTTTTTCGGCCACGAAGTGCTCCAAATCTAAAAATATTTCATTGAGAGTATAATAAAGGTTTTGGTTCTTGAGGAGCTCTTTCCAGTGATGTTTAGTTTTTGAAGATCGGACTTGATTTGTTCATTTTACGGCAGTCCAAAGTTTGATCCTTTTTTGGTATAATTGTTAATCAGTTTTTATGCTTCAATTTGTGATATATAAGAAAAAGAATGTTCGGCTAGTGCGACTTATATACTTGTTTGAACTATTTGCTGTTTTTTCAATTTTCTTTCTCATTTTGCCGCTAGAGGGCGTTTTGCTTAAAATCACTATTTTGCTTATAACTCTAAATGTTAAAATCTGATTGAAATGCGGTTTTCAGCATTTTGTTCCTTGTTGACAGCACCACAGAATGTGATGGATTTCAAGGGACAGGGTATGGGAAAATATTTGCGCTAGAACAGTTTGAATGTTCTAACATTGCAAAAAAAAACTGTGCAAATGAGAGTAGGTCTTCAAAAACCTTTTCGTTCTGTTTCATATTGAAAATTGTGGCTGAGTTGAAATAAAGTGTTCATGTTGATTAGGTTAAAAGCGAAAACCGAGATACCGCTTGCGGTTCTAGTTTTTTTTTATTATTTTTCCAATTCCACCCATTTTTGTGTCCAGCCTAGCGGCCAGATGAGAAAAGCTACAGCTATGAAATTTTGGGCATGGAGTCATCTTTATCTGAACATGTGCCTAATTGGTGAAACTTTTCACATTTATTTCTGATTTAGCCACTAGGGGGCGCAATGCATGTAATCACTGTTTTGCTAATAACTCAAAAATTTGAAACCTGATTTAGATGCGGTTTTTTACATAATGTTCCTTGTTGACAGCCCAATCAAATATGATGGATATCTTATCATCGAGTACGGGAAAAAATTGTTCTAGGAGAGGTTGAATGTTCGAACCTTGGAAAAAAGTGGAAAAATGAGGGTAGGTCTACGAAAAACCTACCCACTTTTGTTAGAGATCAGATAGAATAATTCTGTTTGCTGCATACGATTTGCAAGACATATACGCACAAAATATATGGGGTGGCGAATTAAGGAAATGCGTGGTTTGTCCTCTAGAAACGGTCAAACTTCACTAAATTTTAGGAAAAATTAAAATTTCAAAAACATGTTTTTGTCGCTCCTGACTTTATTTTCCGTTCATTCTTCATGAAATTTTCACACGATATGTATTGTTATGTTTGAAAGGGCCTCACAATTCAAAAAATAAAAAAGAATTGAAAAGGTCAAGGTCATATTACGATTATTGTGTTTTTATTCGGCCACAAATAGCTCCAAAACTAAAAATATTTCATCGAGAGTATATGAACAAAAGTTTTAGTTCTTCAAGAGCTCTTTCCAGTGATACTTAGTTTTTGAAGATCGGACTTGTTTTGGTCATTATACGGCGGTCCAAAGTTTGATCCTTTTTTGGAATAATTGTAAATCAGGTTTTATGCTTCAAATTCTGATACATAAGAATAAAAAGTTTGACTTGTGCGACTAGTATACTTGATTGAACTATTTGCTGCTTTGCTAGGTACCTAACTGTAAAATTTTAATCAATTTTCTTTCTCATTTTGCCGCTAGGGGGCGCTTTTCTTGAAATCATTCTTTTGCTTATAACTCAAAAAGTTGAAGTCCGATTCGAATGCGGTTTTTTGCATTCTGTTCCCTGTTGATAGCCTAATAACATATGATAGGATTCGAGGGTCCGTGTGGCTGAAAGCTTTTGAGCTACGGAAGGTTGAACGTTCGAACCTCACAAAAAACAAAACAAAAAAAAACTGTGCAAATGAGGGTAGGTCTACGAAAAACCTATCCATTTTTGTTAGAGATCAGATAGAAGAATTCCGTCTCCGGTATAACATTTGAAAGACGTATACACACAAAATATATGGGGTGGCGAATTTAAGAAATGCGTGGTTTGTCCACTAGAAACGGTCAAACTTCACTTAAATTAAGGAAAAATTAAAATTCCAAAAACATGTTTTTGTCGCTCCTGACTTTATTTTTTGTTTATTCGTCATGAAATTTTCACACGTTATGTTTTGTTAAGTTTGAAAGGGTTTCACAATTAAAAAGTTAAAAAAAACATTGAAAAGGTCAATGTCATATTACGATAATTGTGTTTTTATTCGGCCACAAAGTGCTCCAAATCTAAAAATATTTCATTGAGAGTATATGAACAAAAGTTTTAGTTCTTGAGGAGCTCTTTCCAGTGATGTTTAGTTTTTGAAGATCGGACTTGATTTGTTCATTTTACGGCAATCCAAAGTTTGATCCGTTTTTGGAATAATTGTTAATCAGTTTTTATGCTTCAAGTTGTGATATATAAGAAAAAGAATGTTTGACTAGTGCGACTTATATACTTGTTTGAACTATTTGCTGTTTTTGCAATTTTGTTTCTAATTTTGCCGCTAGAGGGCGTTTTGCTTAAAATCACTCTTTTGCTTATAACTCAAAATGTTAAAGTCTGATTGAAATGCGGTTTTCAGCATTTTGTTCCTTGTTGACAGCACCACAGAATGTGATGGATTTCAAGGGACAGGGTATGGGAAAATATTTGCGCTAGAAGATTTTGAATGTTCTAACATTGCAAAAATAAAACTGTGCAAATGAGAGTAGGTCTTCAAAAACCTTTTCGTTCTGTTTCATATTGAAAATTGTGGCTGAGTTGAAATAAAGTGTTCAAGTTGATTAGGTTAAAAGCGAAAACCGAGATACCGCTTGCGGTTCTAGTTATTATTATTATTATTATCATGGTGCAAAATTCAAAGAGAAAAATAGTTGCATGATCATCAGTTAACTTTTATTGTTACATCAAAAGATAATAATACTCAATTATTTTATGTAATCAATAAGTAGAGCAATTGGAAAATTGTCATTTTTGTAGGCTTAAAGATGTTGAGATTTTGCCCAACAATTCATGATTTTAACCGTTTAGGTCTTTCCTTTTGAAGACAAACATGTAATTTTAGTTATAGTAGTTCTTGTTATTATTCTTCTAATGTTCACTTTTAATTTTATTAAAGGCATTTTATTAACTTTAAAGTCTTATTTTCTTTAATGACCTACTGCTACTGGTAATATCTAACCTCCGTAACAGTGAAATACACCCTCATCAATTGCTGGTACGTCCGGG
Source organism: Solen grandis (assembly GCA_021229015.1). Classification (NCBI taxonomy): domain Eukaryota; kingdom Metazoa; phylum Mollusca; class Bivalvia; order Adapedonta; family Solenidae; genus Solen; species Solen grandis. The sequence continues at coordinate 2,598,257 of CM037784.1, read as the reverse complement.
AAATATGTGTAATATCTTGTGGAAGATTTTTTTAAAAAAATAATGTAGACATATCTATCTATCAATTAATATACATTTTCACTGTATATTCAGACATTAAAGTTCATGACTTTTTCATTTCGTAATTGTACCCTTATTTTGGGATTGGTTGAAAAGCGCTCATAGTTTTATGGGAAAATTATGGCTGCGCCACTTAGATCTCATGCGTTGGAGATAGCATTGCAATGAATAAGTAACGAAAATAAAACATTTTAACACGGTATTAAGTTATTGTCTATTTAGTATGCCAGAAAAATACCTATCTGCCAATTACACTCACACGATCTAGCAAGCTTGTGACGTCACAGTCTCTATTTATAGATTGGAAACAAACACACCGTATATCACAGTTGCTAAGTAGTCAAATTCAGCTTTTTTGTACTTACACTTCAATGTGCAGTTTTATGTCATCGCTCGTGTAAGTGTCAGATTAACTGGGCCGAGTCGAACTACGTATGAGGAAATAAATAACCTTTTAGAATATGTAGTGTTTGGAGAAGGGCATTTATGTTAAAATGCCGTAAAATAACAAAATGACATGTTTACACAAAAGATACAAAATATACCCATATCTGGGCAAAGTAAACCGCCACAAGTGAAACAACCGCCAAGCCCAGATGAGAATCGGCCAGATTATGAGAAGCCCTGTGTTCAAAGCATAGTGAAATGTTTAGAAAGTGACAAGAACTGAAATTATACGATGTGAGTAGGGTATGACTCATGCATAACAAACAATGGCATAAAGTGGTATTTTCATTAAAGTTGCAAAACTACCCCAAACAAATGCAATAAATACAGGAAATAAGGTGAAAAGATTAAAAAATCAATATTTCTTAAGACTGTATACACAATATTACCCCTGTAGGTCAAACGATTAGCCCGATTAATGTCGATAGAATCACCAATATATTAAATGACTGTAGGAAATTAATTCCTCTACCCCATCACCAAGATTTCCCGAATATTTACACGAAGACTTCCAGAATTGATCGAGCTCTGTCACGTAGTCAGATTGGCCCACGTAGGTCATGCATAATCATAAGCGTTTGTAACCAAATAGGTGTCTGGCAATTGTCCCCATGTCTAGCCCGTGCACGGTAACACGGTTCCCTTTTGAATGTTGAGGTTTGTTTTTGTACTAGGCACCTGTTTGCCAACAATTTAACCCCATAAGCCACTAAAGATCTTTGTAATAGTGTTTATTAAGAGAGAATTTAACAGTTAAGAAACCAGAACGAGCGTAGCGAGTGGTATTTACATCAACCTCATATGGCTGGAAGCTTGACATATGTTTAACAATGGTACTGAGTGGTATTTACATCAACCTTATATGGCTGGAAGATTGACATACGTTTAACAATGGTACTGAGTGGTATTTACATTAAAAATAGAATGTGAATAGTGACATGCTTCTTGTTTAAAACATAAAGTCATATTTACATACTCAGAATGTGATTAGATACATTTTGTTCAGCTAGAATGTTTTCCATAGTTTGTAACTCAGTATAGAAGGAAAAGAAATGTTATCTAGTTAATATAAT
>CM037784.1:2577798-2596577 GCA_021229015.1 Solen grandis | reverse complement strand
ATTATACATCCCTGTAGTGTTGTTCCGAACCGTATATACAGGACGGTTTCTTGTCTGTCCGTCTAATTTCTGTTTACATTTCAGTATATCTCAGTATTTTGTGGTGTGCCGGACCCCGAACACATCTACAAATAATGTGTCGACAATCCATATTGCGATAGACGCCAGGATTCCATACGTGTATAAAAAAGAACATAACAAGAACCTCACATATGACTTTGTTTCTAACCCTGTACTTAATGGTATACAACCACAGAAATGCATACTTAGGTAAGTTGTTTATAACCCTGTACTTAATGGTATACAACCACAGCAATGCATACTTAGGTAAGTTGTTTATAACCCTGTACTTAATGGTATACAACCACAGAAATGCATACTTAGGTAAGTACTACTAGTATGACATCTCTCTCTCTTTCTCTCTCTCTTGCTCTCTTTCTCTCTCTCTCTCAAATAAAATAAAGTTGATATATTTAAAAGCAACAGTGTATAAATTGGCCATTTTTGCATGCATTTGTTTTCTTTGCAGCGATGGTATGCCAGTTATCTTGAATGGCGAAAATTTATACCATGCCCATCGCGTAATGAATACAGTCATTTACGATGGACAAATAGAAGTGTGAAATATTGTATTTATTTTCTTATATTAGTTATTGATGATATACCTTGCTTTTTAAGATTCAGTATTTTACTCTTTTATATAGATTTTAAACTTTTCATTTTATGTTGTTGATTAGTTGAGCTAATAGTATTAAATATGGCATGTATATGAATCATCATCAATGGAAAATGGGTTTTGTTATTATGATAATACATGTAAATAATTTTGTTAAATATAACTCTAGATTGAATTATCTGCAGATAAAACTGACAGTAACTCGTCCTGAAAAATGTCAACACAGATTCAATCATTAAAAACAGGATTTTCTTTTTTACGACAGACAAAGTAAGATATATTTCAGAATTTAAAACAGATCTGAACAGATTCTTTTTCCACGATATCTAAAAGAAAACGAACTTCCACAAAATTGACCTAAAGAAAATGCCATCTCTTTCCTTAATTTTACAAGTATTATTACTGTTATAAGTTAAGTTGTTATTTATTGACATATGACATTGCTTTAATCAGTGAATCAGAAAACTGTTGATGTCCCTGGCGTTTTAGTTAATAAGATTAAAACTTATCAAAATCGTTCTTTTTATACCTCAGTAGGCAAGAAACTTTCGTACTTGAAAATATCATAGATTTTATATGAATGATGACGCAGTTGAAACGTAAACACCATATATTTATGTGACTGATGACACAATTGAAACGTAAATGTCATACATTTTATATAAATGAAGACATTCGTCTATTTAGGAATAAGCTACGTTCGGTGCAATAAATAAATGTGACATACCCATTGTGGGTGTGAGGGCATACCCTATGATAAGAAACTATCTACAGATTAGGCTAAAATAATGAGGAATGTCAAGTGCTTTATGTTTATCGTCACATTAATAATTGAGTTTGTATTTAATTAACATAATGCAATTATATACATGCATATTTACATAAGGTAAATAAAGAATAGAGATAGGGTACTTGTGCGCATTATCAATGATAAGGAGAGATCGAAAATACTGAATTACCCCGATTTCCAAGAGCATGATTCTAACTCTTGGTCGGTAATAATAATTTATGAAATTATATCTCACACACATTTAGAGACAATATTTTAGCTTAAGATGGTACATTTTTGTTAATGGAAATGAAAAATTGCATGCAGCCTTTATTAAGATTTATATTCACCTAAAATCGCTTAGGTCTTCTTCTTTTACCTATTATGTTATTGAATTAAATGACATTGCAGGTTTCTAAAAAGGTATGCTGGGGCCATGTTGTGTCGTGCGGTGTATTTCTTGTAATTAAAGCAACGCTCTTTTAGCAAAATAATGTGACAGTTTACGGTTTCTTTTTTTTTTTTTTTTTTTTTTTTTTTTTTTTTTTAAATAATATTTAAATGGCAACTTTAGTTTGATATAATAATGAAACATGCCTATGGATGTATACACTTGTTTCGTTTTTATTTCTACCTGAAAAGTGATGGGAAAAGGATATACATAGTATTTTATAGTTGTGTTAGTATATTTGCATTCTCTTGACCCTTGCATATGGCAATGTTATAATCGTTTTATATCTATCAAGGCACAGTTGATTAATATTTTATTTACGACTTATAAATTACAATATCATTTACAAATTCTTTCTGAAAATATTCTTTTGATAGGTTTTCTCATATTGTCTCTTATTTCGTATTTCTGCATATTTTAGTAAATACTGTGCTGTAAATTAAGCTGTTGCCTAAACGAGATTAGGGAGACTTTATTTCTAGATTAGTATATACGTTTTAGCTGTGGTTTGAATTTCTTGTGTGCAAAATTTAAGAAGAAATATTGATGTATGAAGTTTCTTGCTACAACGCCTTTAAAAATTGAATACATACGATTCTGTGTGATGGTATAAAGTATGCCTAAAGATAAAGGATCCTTTATCATACAAATGAACAAACAACATGTAAACACATGCTAACAGAGATTAGCCTAAAGACAAACAAGGTACATCAGAAATAACTAACAAAGAGTTAAAACTCCAAACAATATACTGGTTCCGAATAACGTGTTCAATATTTGACAGCAATAATTACAAAAAAATATGAATAATGGGTCAATGAGATTCCTTTCTAAAATAAAAGTAAATAGAACATGTAAATGGGAAATGAAATTTATCTGTTATTCCTAGCATGCTACAAAAATTGCATACACTGCACTTAATGATGTTCTGGTCAATACATTATATCTAGGAATTCAACTTAATATGGACGTAATATATTTATATACTCACACTGCATTTATCAATACCAAAATCATATTGATCACAAACTTTTTCCAAGTGCAAATAATGAACCTGTAATATATATATATATATATATATATATATATATATATATATATATATATATGTGTGTGTGTGTGTGTGTGTGTGTTTTTTTTTTAAAACTTTTTTACTCAGCTTATCTAACATATCAGTATTATCAGACGTCAGAAATTCAATAAATTTATGCATACTTTGGTTTCCTATAAAATATTTAGGAATAAATCGTCTTCTTATATCTGAGTACTTATAACAAATCAAAATAAAATGGTATTCGTCTTCTATATCCCTTGTATTACAAATTTGGCAATTTCTCTCACTTCTATCAATCATATCTCTGGAGTATCTTGCAGTCTCAATTCTTAAGCAGTGTGATGAAATTTTCAATCTTGTAATGTTTCTTCTTAAAATTTTGAATTTAATACTTCTAAATATATATCCATTTGAAAGAAAGGCTTCAACTCTTTATACAAAGTAAGTACCTTACTATTTGATAAATCACCATGTCAAGACTGTATAAAAGTATTAAATAATCGTTGTTTGAAAACTGTAATAAATTGCGTCGGAACGACTGAATGTGGGTCGCTCCAAACATTTGAAAAGCCGTGTTCGTTTAGCATCTCATTCACTTTTTTAATCCAGTTATGTCGACATTCATTTAAGTCATTCACAAGCATGTAATATACTGTTTTAATAATAATAATTTTCGATTTATCAACTTAAAACAATATTTAATATTATTAACGTACCTTCAATATACAGTGGATAACGAGCTAGTTCACCATATACTGCAGCGTTTCTACTGGAAGATTTTACACTTATATCAATTGACAAAATTTTAAATGAATTTTTTCCAATTCTTTGCATTTACTAAAACCCCATAACACACTGCCATAATTCAAAATAGAACCTACAAACGAATTGAACAGCTGAAGTGATAACTTACGTTTTAAATCATATTTATTTATATTGTAACTCAGAACATTCATAACATTTCAATATTTCCCACATAACACTTGCTGATTTAACGTAAAAATACCTGTGTAATTTAATGTAATACCAAGATAATTGGAATTATCTACAACTTCTAATATTTTCCATTATAAAACCACTCTTCTTGGGGTTTAGTTCTACCTTTTCTCCTGAAAACCATTACTTTTGTCTTCACAGCATTTACTTCAAGCCCCCAGTAATTACAAAATTCGTTAAGTTTATATCTAAACTTTGTTGCAAATTCTGAATGCTATCCCAAATAAAAACCATATCATCTGCAAATAATACCAGTCTTAATGACAAAGCTTCAATTGTTAAACCACTATCCACATCGTTTTAAAGAAACAACTCCAAGTCTTCAATGAACAGGGAAAACGTTATCGGGGAGACGATATCCCCTTGTTTCAAGCCAATTAGAATATCAATAAAATCAGAGTACGACCCTTTAACCTTCACACATGCTTTTACTGATGTATACATAGACTTTACCATTTTTAACATTTTTCCGTTAAGGCCATTCCTGAATAATGTAAGCCAAAAGCATTACGATTCACTGAATCAAAAGCTTTTTTTTAAATCAACAAATGTGCAGTATAATCTGCTAGGAACAAATTAAATAGAAAACAATATAATCAATTTTCAATAAAGGTGTATAGTTACAAAGCAACTGATTTCCTATCTATTTACATTTTTCAGCCAGTAAGACACCTAACAGCTCAAAGAACTCCAGATGTCAACCAAGCGAACAGTGGTCAGTCAACATAAACTGCGGTCAGTAATGAATTTTTCACCCGTAACTCAAATCTCTGTTCTTCTTCTTTTTTATACATGTCAGGTACAGCTTGGGCCAATTAGGAATATACATGCGTTAAGCTTCCCAATATTAAACAAATACATTTGATGGAACATCTCTACCTGATAGGAAATGTCCTCTCTGTAATAGACAATTTCGGTTATGAGAGCCACTATCTTCCATGCTGTAGCTATTTTCAAGATACAAGAAGTAAGTTCATTAGCCAGTACATAAATAACGCATCGGACTTGAACTCGCTATCATCAAGTAAAAATCCAAATATTTTAAGAAATTTAAGCATGTTTGTTCATGAGATAATGCGAAAGTTCAACCAAAATTAAGATGATTTATGTAATCGTTTGAAAATCATAAAACTACTTTTCCGTTAAAATGCCAGTACCTTCGGACTGACTACTTTAATTAAGTATCGTTTATTACTTAGCATGATTTTTTTTTCGTCAAGATATGAAATATAATTTAGGTATCTTCTTTTCAGATAATCCAAAAGATTTCCAATTTCATTTTAAATCTAGATAATACTTACTGCATGCTGTAACTGTTGAGCCTACATTGACTCTTTGTATTTGTTTGAAATGTAATTTCCCGTGCACCAGTGTTTATTTCATCCCTTTGTACGATTACCGTTATGTCATCTAAACACACTTCACGGGAACATTATATGTCGGCTGTTTAAGTGTTTTTCTCCTTTCTACCTGTTTTTCAACATCAAACTATCATGACAATTAGATTATTTATTCTGTAACATGTGTATATATGTGTATGTACATGTATGTACGTGTATATATTCAATATTTTGGGATATATATTAATATTGGGATATATAAATAAATAAATAAATATGTGTGTGTGTGTGTGTGTGTGTGTTGTACTAGGGTCCTGATCGTTTATTGTTTTCATATCAAGTTGCACTTCAAAATGTTACTTGACACCTTTCGCTTTCGAACACTGTCAATGACAAATTTTGGAACTATATACTTAGATACTTCATAGTAAATTGCACCCCTGCTTTTATGTTGTTATGCTCACCTCTAATATGTGAAATCTTTCTCTTTATCTTTTCTCCCTTTTTCTCTTGCTTTCTACCTTTTTCTCTTACAACGATACGTTTGTCTATCTCAAATGATTACATGTAATTGTGGTTGTTTTAATATTTCTCAAATGTATTTCACAAGATGCCCATGTTATCCCAGCCAGAACAAACATTTTGTATTGTATTTAGTTTCTTAAACATTTCTCCATATTTTACATTATTGTACTTGGATGAAAAATTACGTTTTGTTCTGTCCTGTATTTGTAAAAAGGTAGTAAACTCCAATATGTATATGTGAATTGAAATTTAGGCAATGCAGGTTGTATATATATTTTTATTGATAAATAGATATTGGGGTCATAAAGCAGAAACTAATTGATAAAAAGATATGTGGGACATACATCAACAATTAAAACCAATATTCAGATACAAAGCTAATATTAATATTCTAAACATTCTGACATATTCAGAATTTCCGAAATCCAAAATTAACACATTACAATCAAAACACACTACAATCAACACATTACAATTGACACAATACAATCAACACACATTGCAATTAACACACTACAATCAACACATTACAATTAACCATTAAATTTAATTAATATACATATTACACGATTTCAAAAAAAATTTTAATGTCTTGGCTTTGGTGTAGAAAAAATATGAAATATTTTTTAACGAAATTGATCCCAAGACCTTGCCCAAAGTGATGTTAACTGGACAGAGCATGTCTGGTGAATTAAATCTTTGAAAGGTGATGAGCTAGAAAAATAAGGAAATAAAAATAGTAGATGGTCAAGATGTCAAACCAGTTCTATATCTGACTACTCATGAAATTACAGTGGACAGAGACACTGACCGGACACTAGTGGTCAACCGATTATCGGCGGATCGGCGACAATTAGTTGAAGATGAGATCGGCGTTGATCGATTATGTATCATGACGTAGCGGGGTCCTTTTTACTATTTCCAATAAAAATCCTATTACAATAAAAATCTTTGCCGCAAATTGTTTTATTTACTTAACGTTTAAACATATCTTTAGTTTTAACTTCATTTTGTGTAAAGTTTTCAGTGTCAAGCCAATATTATTACTACATTTGAGGTGTTATTAATAGGCATAAACATGTATAAACAGAATAGAAAAGAACATAACTCCAACATATCTTCCAAGTACAAAATTATTGTACAATATGGAGTATTATATACATCAATATATATGAAATACAACAGTTCCGGTTGGCAATTACAATTCAATATAGGTGACAGTGAAATGGTAATAGATGTTTCATCTAGAGGTTGTCAATGAATGTGAAATAGTGTGTGTGTTTATATGCAATTTATTATTTATACTTTTATTACTGCATAGGCCAAATGTAGTTGATTAATTGATAGTATTAACAAGAGTGCCAGTGTTGTCACAATATACGCCGCCACAAAATATAAAGACCAAGAGGGGTCTTTTAATTATTGCTTTTAACATTTCTGTAAGCATAAGCTCATAATGAAGTCTGTAAGACCAATTAATTTAGCTGAACAGAGATAGAACCCTAAAAATGCTTCCAATATGACAATAGGTCAAATAACAGTATCAATATGAATCCTTTTTTCTTTCTCCTCAAAAATCTTGCAAAAATTAATGGACCGGAAAATTGCCACTTCATGCACATCTACCCATTAAAATAATAACATTGACCAAGTTTTGAAAAGATTCATTCAGAAATGTAGGAGGAGTTGCATTCACAAGGCTGCAATATCAATCAGCTACAGAGACTAAGTTTCAAGGGACACAAATCTTGTAAAAATCAATGAACCGGAAAATCGCCACTTCATGCACATCTACCCATTATAGTAATGACATTGACCAAGTTTTAAAAAGATTCATTCAGAAGTGTAGGAGGAGTTGCGTTCACAAGGCTGCAATATCAAACAACTACAGAGAGTAAGTTTCAAGGGACACAAATCTTGTAAAAATCAATGAACCGGAAAATCGCCACTTCATGCACATCTACCCATTATAGTAATGACATTGACCAAGTTTTAAAAAGATTCATTCAGAAATGTAGGAGGAGTTGCGTTCATAAGGCTGTAATATCAATCAGCCACAGACTAAGTTTCAAGGGACACAAATCTTGAAAAAAATCAATGAACCGGAAAATCGCCACTTCATGCACATCTACCCATTATAGTTATGACATTGACCAAGTTTTAAAAAGATTCATTCAGAAATGTAGGAGGAGTTGCGTTCAAAGGCTGAATACAACACAACTAAGTTTCAGGGACACAAATCTTGAAAAACAATGACGAAAATGCCACTCATGCACATTTACCCATTATAGTAATGACATTGACCAAGTTTTGAAAAGATTCATTCAGAAATGTAGGAGGAGTTGCGTTCACAAGGCTGTAATATCAATCAGCTACAGAGACTAAGTTTCAAGGGACACAAATCTTGTAAAAATCAATGAACCGGAAAATCGCCACTTCATGCACATCTACCCATTATAGTAATGACATTGACCAAGTTTTGAAAAGATTCATTCAGAAATGTAGGAGGAGTTGCGTTCACAAGATATGGACGTACGGACGGACGGACAGACGGAGAAGATGACGCCAATATACGACCGCCTCCGGCGGCGTATAAAAAAATAACCACTAACCAAACAAGTAGGTTAATCGGTTAACTAATCGGCTTCGGGTAATTAGCTCACCTGAACACGATGTGCTCACGGTGAGCTTTTGTGATCACCCTGGGTCCGTCGTCGTCCATCGTCAACAATTTAATTTAAATGACATCTCCTCCAAAACCTCGAGGCAGAATTTGATTAAATTTGGCAGGGATGTTCTTTGGGTGAACCTTCACAAAAGTTGCTAAAATAAACTTGATCCATGTGGAACTCTGGTTGCCATGACAACAGAAAGAAAAGAAATATGAAAAAATTAAAAATCATCTCCTTCACAACTATTGGCCAGATTTCAAAATAATTTGGTACAGATGTTTCTTGGATAACTCTCTACCAAGATTGCTAAAATTATTCCGATCGGGGGAAAAAAAACATGGCCGCCAGGGGCGGGGTTATTTTGCCTTATATGTGTATAGTGAAATTTTTAAACGACCTTTCCTCTGAAACCGCTGGACAGAATTTAATTAAATTTGGCAGGAATGATCATTGGGTGAACCTTCACAAAATATTCCAATCCATAAAAAACTAGGGGCGGGGCTTATTTGCCTTATATGTATATAAAGAAAGCTTAAAATGACCTCTCCTTTTAATTTTGCAGGGATAATCTCCTTCAAAAATACTGGCCAGATTTCAAAATGTTTTAATACAGACTGATGTTTCTTGGGTAACCCTATACTCAGGTGAGCGATCCAGGGTCATCATGGCCCTCTTGTTTCCGATTAATCGAGTTGCTGTTTTCAAACCAATTCCGATCACGCCTGGACACACACAACTGAACACGGCACCATGCTGGCTAATAATAATCAATAATGAACTATTTATGTATAGTGATACATTCCACTAAAACGGGAAAATGACATTCCTAATTCTAGACTGTGGCGAGCCATCTCATGTGCCTCATGCTTCAAAGGATTTCACCACAACGACTGATGGTTTCTTTTCGAACTACACCTGTGAAGATGGATATGTAGCTATTCCAGCCGGAACACCTCAAGAAGTCAGGTGTCGCTCTTATGCCACTTGGGAACCCGCCAAACACTGCGGCTAGGACAGTGATAGCTCTGCGTTTCAGCGGTGTACCACTGCTCATTTAACCGAAAAAAGTCTTGCAGGCAAATATGGTTCTTAAACATATCCATATATCTTAAGTGCCATGATATGTAGTAATGACCACAATAAGTCGTTCTTTTTTCCAGAATAAAAAGACGTAATTATGTACAATATAAAGTCTTTGAACCTGCAAAAACTTCGCTAAGAGTCTCTCGAAATGCTAAATTGTCTGTTGAGACCTTCCTTTCGGGTATACCTCTGTGCCTTTCGGGTCTTCCTCCACCTACAACTATTTGGACGTCGCTTTGTGGCTGAAACACACCAATACAGCAATAGCAACAATATATTTTCTTTACATATAAATAAACACAAGAATCGAATGTAATATCCACTGTAAAATATTTTTATGATGATAGTTTTATTCAAAATCAACACCCATTAGATTTATGTTGTGTAAGAAAAGAAGTCTCGATGTTGATTTCTCGCGATTATTTTTTCAGAGGTCTTTCTATATACTTCCTGTGATATGGTCGAGGGTTGCCCAGAAAAGAGCACCAGGTGTGTTAACCGGAATCACTAGTTCTCTTTACATGCAAAAAAGTATACAAGGTTCCTTTCCTGCCAGATATGTATTTCTTATATTCTCATTGATGTTTTTTGCTGAATATAAAGGACTACAGCAGCAAATTAAACATTTAATGTAACAGAAGTAAAATTTAGAACAATATGTGGAACCAACAGCAAAAGTACTAAGAAAAACGATTTTCAGAATTTCTTATTTTTGATGTAATCTTTTCATTAATATCCTATTTCAAAAAACTAGGTACCGGTAGAAAGGCCTTTAAATTTCCAATATTACACCTAATTTTCATTTAAACCTAGCTGTAACGGCTTTTGAGATATAGATAGTGAAACTTAAAGAAAACGACAAGAACCTACAAAAAGAAGTTCATATCAGTTAGTTCATATCAGTTACTAATTTTGCGACAAATAACTTTGTAATTAATGATCCGATCATTAAAATCTGCAAACCATTAGAACAGCATTGCATCAAGCTATAAATAATGTTCTTAAAATCACTTTCAAAATTAATAGTTTCTAAGAAATAAGCAATCAAATGAATCATGTTATATTCAAAAACAAATAGTTGCTTTGAAAAAAAAAAAAAACAATTTAAGAACTGGGACAACCCGCAAAAGTGCAAGAAAGAACGATTTAAATGAGTTCTTATTTTTCATGTACTTCATTTTATGATGTTCAATTTTGAAAAGCTGGGTACCGTTAGAAAGGTCTTCGAATGTCCAACATTTCACACCGTTTTACATATAGATGTATCTTTAACAACATTTAAGATATGGACAGTTAAACTTCGAGAAAACGGCAAAAAAAAGGTAAAAAAGAAAACGGCAAAAATATGCTCATGCTGTTTCGCTTAATCCGTATAATTTTATGAATCTTAAGTAATCTTTAAAATTTAAACATCAATACAACGGCCAGGCCTTGTTCTACGAATTATATTCATATCCTTATTTACATAAATTTCTTTTTAGATATAAGTAGTTAAAATTTCTTTTTAGATATAAGTAGTTTAAGTCCCAGTATCTTATAGATGTTAGATCTAAATCCGAATGCACTTACAACATATATAATTCAGTTTTATTTCATCACTGAAAGACCTTGAGAAATGCCTAATTTACAGGAAAGATTCTATTAGAAAAAATGCAAATTGTGGCTGTCTCGTTCTATATATAGCTCAGAACAATGACAGCATAAAATTAACATACAAGGGATTTTTCAGAAGTTCATGGATTTTCTTCCTATCTCCTCTACTACCGTGTATCAATATTTATTACGTCTATAGAAAAAGTCCATGAACTTCTGAAACACCCCATGTACACCGAGACATCCGTGGTTTTACTGAACAGTGTGTTTCAGAACAAGCTCCGCCCATCTTCCTCACTATTTTGCCCTGTCTGAACAACTAAGACTTCCGGGCGAATATTTCATTATGCGGGCTTAATTAAACATTAAGAGGTTAATCAAACATCATTTGAGGCTTTGCTGATTATAATTTTTGAAAAATATATTTTTCCCAGCTAAAACGCACTGGGGCTTTAATTGCACTTGGGTAACGTTAGTTTTGTTTTTTTGCTATAATTCAACTGATTCAACCACGGTCTTCAAAAACTGAATATCATCTGAAAGGTCGTTCAGAGCACTACAAATTATACCCATAGTGTCTCATTCTTATAATTCAGCTATGCGGTAGGGCACCGTGGTCCAGTGGTAACATACCCAAATGCTGATCAGAATTTTGTAGGTTCGAACCCACATAGAGGGCAAAAATTGTCCAAGATCTTCCGAGGCGCAAAGTACTGGTCCAACTCAGGAACCGTCGAGAGGGATTAGAAAAAAATGTAAGATTTTGCTTGTCACTCGGTGAAAATTGATAGGTTTAAACTTCTTTTGTTCTATTAAAAATGACCTTGGTTGGCCTCTGTTTTGTATTTTACTAGTGTGTTAAAGGTATTCAGAGAACGAAACCATTTTGACACCAGACGTAAGGATAGCCAGCCTCAACGCCATGAAAATTCGTAACAAGACAGTAGAGGAATGTTTGCAATACTGTGTTTCTAAGTGTGGAGAGAACTGTCCCGGATTTGACTATAACCCTAGCGATCTTGCGTGTTTGTGCAGCTGGGTCTCTCTGAGTCAGGCAAGGGACGTGTCGCCGAAAGATCTGGTCCGGGACAGCTATGGTACAAACCATTTCTATAGCTGGAAATGTCTTAATGATTAGATAACTGAATATATATCGGATAAGTCCAAAAATTAGATAGAAGTGCAAGATACTGAGCGATGAAATTTAACTTTCTAATCATATCAAATTTAATATATCCGAACGACCAAAAACTATTAAATATTTAAACGCATTATCAATACACATACTTTAGTATTATAAAAGGATTTATCTTTTGGCTATCCTATCAGCTGATTTTGGCCAATAAATCGACAATGAATTGTGTAAAACAAATAATTATCAAGAATCTTCTGATGTATGTATACCATGATCTACTTGATCAAATGCTACACTTGACCTTGCCTAACACTTTATATCTCTTATGAGGAAGAATGACAATATATATTCAACTAATTATATTTTTGTTTTCCTCAAATATCAATGAAACACATCTAAAGTCCTAGATGAAACAGTCTTCTGTTAAGCCAAAACCAAACTCTACCATCAATTTTGAAATGAGAAACCGTTTAGCTTAACATAAACGATAGTTTCAAACTAAACAGTACTAACAATATGTTTGAACACATCTATTTTATATAATGTCCTTTTTTAGCCTTTTACATGCAACTTCTGGAGTTAGTTCATTTTGAATTTATGTAGAATTTTCATAAGAACACTTTATTAGGGCCTTTTTTTTTTTTTTTTTTTTTTGAAGGGACAGCATCGGAAGAGACAGTAGTTGGATACAAGGGAGTCCGGATGCGATACGCTTGCTCATTTTGCGAATAGACTCCTTAGTTCTTTTACCCGCCCGGTGAAGAGCACCGATACACGGGAGACAAGTTCCTGGGTAGGACCAGTCCTGCGTACTCCAAGTTCCCATAGCAACTTCATTTTGTCGAGTGCCAGGCAATTTCAGATATCTCTGTAACTGCTCTAACCCGTCCACGGTAAGTAAATCTCGACGCGAACCTTGTGCAGCTATTTGATAATCAACTGAGCTCCACTTATCGCAATAATTAGTTATGAGCCACATTTCGGCTATCAATATACTACAGATGATCCAGAGCCTACAATAACCTGGGGCAGAGTAAAAATGCAGGATAGCAATAAACGGAAAGCTTAGAGATCGAGCCCACAATTTATCAAAACCTTATCCATCATTTTTATCTATAACCTGCCAATGGAAGTGATATCTAAGGCGAGCAGAAGCAGGATATATCTCCATGACTGCATCGTTTATTACTTTCTGGCAAAACCAAAAGAAAATACCCGTTTAAAATATCATTAGCGCTAAAGTATCATTAATGTTAACTAAATGACTAAAGAAAATTATAAAATAAGCCACAGTAAACCAAGATTTACCACAAGAGCATAAATAAACCTAACTAGATTATAAAATCTGATGTATAACATTATTCAAATTAAATTATCGCGACGATATAATCATTGGTTTTATCTATTAAAAATTCGAATTGTATCAATTGAAAATTCAAATCTAAGCTCCTCCATTCGAATACAGACTGTAAAACTAATAAACTCTAAGTCTGTATTGAATGACATTGGGCTGTCTTAATGTATGTATTATCATAAACTCGTAAACCGTTCCCAGTGGCCGAGTGGTTAGAGCATCTGCCCCTGAACCGCGAGGTTCGATCCCCGGCCACGACATACCATTGTCGTAAAAACTGGTCTGGTATAGCTCTCTTGATTGGAGCTCAGCATATAATGGTAGTTCCATAAATGGTTGACCCGGTGTTAGATTAACGTGACTGGGTGTGGTATCATGCCACATGTCTGCAGCGTGATATCGCAGTGTGACAGTACTACATGTATATCTGTTTCATGTTAACGAAAAGTCCCCAAAACGACTGCGCAACTGTCGGTAGGCCGTTAAACCTAAATGCACTCATATGTACAATAAAGATTCGAAATAATAATAATAATAATGGATGTGTCTTATCACTTTCCTAATTTTTGAACAAAATCTAGGTTGAGAGTTGTTTAAATTGACGGTAGCATTTTGTAGATGATAATGAGTAAAAATACTATAATGAGTGAAGCAAGTTACAGATAAAAACAAAATATAACACTATTTGATTTATATTTTTCATTTATTATAAGTAAATGAAATAGTCGGTGTCAGGTTATAGCAAGTAATAATGTCAAGCAAAAAAGCTTTTGGTATATCTAATAGTAAATCAATGGGATAAAATGACATGATCGTTGCAAAATCTGGTCATACATGTTTGTGTTTTTAATTTCTAATTTACTCATTTCATTCATGATGACTTACATTTGATTAAAAAAGATAGTTTAACCTTATGAATATTCATGTACAAATTTATGACTTGATGAATTGAATTATTTTTAAATGGTTTATGTAACAATAGAATTTACTTTGCCGTGCATCTGAGCCTCAGTAATTTATGAGAAAACAGATGAAATCCTGATCAGTCTTTGAGTTGTCTGATCTAGGTTAACTCTGTTTGCCAATGCGTCAAAATAAATATATATGAAGTAAAGGGATAAATTTTCATCTTATTTATCGAAAAGAATATACATAAAGAAGTCCCTAAATATCTAAACAGGAAATGCATTTATTGTGACATGAATACTTCTGATTCGAATACTAATATCAAAAAATCATTTTTATAACCATATTTTTGTCATTACAAGTATTAGAAACTCTTTAAAATGAAGTTTTGGTTCTAAATGTGAAAGAAAAACTAACTTTTGTAAAGATATTTGAAATCATAATATATCTTCTTTATATGTTATTCTTAGATTCATAGAATGTGTCATTTTTCTTCTAATATTTTATATGGCTTGTATTTTGCTCTTTTTTTCCTCTAAAATCATCAGCTATGAGTGTACACATTGCTGTTTAATATCATAGAGAAATTGTCATAATAAATGAAAATGTAATTGCATGTACATAGTTATGTCAGAATCTCACAATAGTCATGCTATTGTACCGTCTTTGTTCTTGAACTTGATAGTACAATTTATCATAAGTACGTGCCCTGTTTTACAAAATTCAGTATTTCCGAGAGAGAAAAAGTACATGATTATCAAAAAGAAAATTAGAATGTACTAGTGCAGACAAATATTAGAATTCCCCAACAGCCTCTGCAAAAAATCTATATGAAACTATGAAATACGTTTATGAAATATCTATATTTTGTTATGATTAAGGTAAAGTCCGTGTAATAGTTCCGCTACATTTCGGATCTCATTTCCTATCACGGAGATAACCAAGGTTGCCTAATGTTTCATTAGGAAACCTTGGTTACCTTGGTAGAGGTTGAGCGGTCCAAGACGTAGCGGAACCATTACAGGGACTTTACCTTAAGTAGAAATCATCGGGATCCAGAGATAGCTTATATGTTCGAATGTTGTGGGTTCAAAACCCGCAAGGGGACAAGAATATTTTCCCAAGCACAACGTACTGGTCCAAAGCATACACTGTTGAAGGTGTATAAGATGTAAGAACTTGTTTCCCATTCGATGTATAAGAAATAAGTGTAATCTGTTTTCTTGCGCCGTAACGTGCATATTTGCGTTCTTTTTATTTTTTTTTTATTTTTATTTTTTTTTATTATTTTTATACACATATATTTAGTTGAAACTACGTGATAAGTCGTACATTTTTACTTAATATGTTCACTGACATTGCAATTGAAGCTTACAACCGGTTAAGATTGACAAACACAGGTCCACTTTTCAAAATCAAAAACAAAGCAATCAGAACAATATACATTTCTGCAAAACAATTCTAAAACTCTATCAGTGAATGACGTGGTACGTGCGAATCATTTCCGCCGGTTTCCAAATTTTACAAAATTGTGCAAGATAAACAATTGAGACACTGGATGGAGGTATATACCGTAGAAACAAGAGACATTTATTTAAGACGCGTAAGAAAGTTACTTTGTTAATTTGGTAGAGCTGTAAAGGAAAACTTGCGTTTCATAGGCCCGGACTGGTCACAATAGGTTAACACGTTTGTGTTGAAATGTATTATTTATATGACCATGCCGAGAGAAAACTACAATATTGCCGTACAGGCCAAATGTAGATAGCAATGTTGTTATCGTAATATATTGTGTTCAACTTGTTACTTATACGTGTAAGTATATGAACTATGATTTAAGAAGATATTGTAGCAGACATTGTTCACATTTTGTATTTGTAGAACTCATTTTTACCTCAGTAACAAAATGCATTCATATCTTAATATGGACTACGACCACAGTTACTTGCTTTTGGTTACCCTGCATCCGGATGTTTTTAGACAGAAAATAGTGATCCTTTTTAATGCCGAAATATGGTAATATTTTGACGGAAAGACGTTCAATAAATGTTTCAGTTTTATACAACATAGTTAAAATAAAATGCCCATGTTGGAAGCCTTTTCGCGTGACATCCTTAAAAATTGGGCACTGCTGAGAGGGGATTTTTTTGAGAAAATTAGTGTGAAAATTACACTAAATTCATAAGCAATTTATTTGGCCTAAAAAGTCAAAAAGAAGACGGATGATCCCATAGTTAGATCTTACAGCAGTATTTCTCTTGAATGGATCTAACTAACGAAAGTAAGTTTTGATGTAGTTTATTTTAAAGAAAATGCCATTTGTGTATATCCTCATATTGAACATATAGTAAAAATAACTGTGGTGTCAGACCAATAAGTTTGTTAATGAATTTTCTGAACTTTGGAAATGATTTTCTGTTGTTTTGGCCTGATACTTCTTTTAAATAAAATGAATAAATAAATAATTAAATAAATAATTAAATAATAAATAAACAAATAATCACAATTTATTTTCAAAAGAAGGAAAAATGTTGTTTACCTTATATTTCATGATAGGGACTATAAATATATAGTAGATTAAAGCGCGTGCTATTGTTTAGCCATTTTGCTGGTCTGAGCACCACTTGCTTCTTGTGGAAGAAGATATTTTATTATTGTGACATATGCATAAAATAAAAAGATGGCATTGCATCACAGTCGTGTTGTCGTCTCATTTGAGTGTCATTCATAACTGAAAAAATCAAAACCGTCCCCGGTGGCCGAGTGGTTAGAGCGTCCGCCTCGGGAGCGGGCGGTTGTTGGTTTGATCCCCGGCCGCGATATACCAAAGTCGTAAAAATGGTACTGTTATAGCTCCCTTGCTTGACGCTCAGCATATAAGGGTAGTTGCAGGACTGGTTGGCCCGGTGTCAGGATAATGTGACTGGTTGTGGTATTATGCCACATGTCTACGGCGTGATACTGCAGAGTGGCAACCCTATATCTGTCTCAAGTAGACATCGTCTTCAAATGACTGAAATACTGTCGGTGGGACGTTAAACCCAACAAACAAACAAATCAAAACCAACAACAGGAACACGACTATGTACACACAATGTGTGTGTGTGTGTGTGTGTGTGTGTGTGTGTGTGTGACCATAAAACTTATGTTTAATTGTTTATAGTTATAATGATCTGAAGTATATTAGAGGTTCTATTTCGCCAATATGTCCAGTCTACATTAAAGATTAAAACATGTGTTTAAGGATAATAAACTTGGTTAAAGCACCCCATTTATCCTTTTGCCGACTGACCGTTCCAAGGCGGTAATTGTTGGTATTTCTCCATTTCATGTAAAATATCTGCTCTGTGTTTGTTTTTTGTTTTTTTCCGCCCATTTTCATGCACCTCCTTCTTCTGAAATTACAGCCCAACCTGCCTTAAGCGGTTAATCAATGAAAAAAGAGAAAGTGACCGCTTTACAAAGGTGGCCGCTAACTGAATGTAAAACATATACCAAAATTGTTATAGTTTGGTAATAATAAAACTGACTGCTTGATACAGGTTGACCGGTTAATACAGGAGGCCTCTACTACAGGTTTTACTGTAGTTCACTTTTTATACATTTGGGAATTCTCATATGACCTTTTTGTCCTTCTTTATTGTACAAATTCCATAAATTTTGATACCTCCAATAAAATTTCTGCTTATTCTATGATAAAGGCAAATGTTCTATACTGAAAAATAAATCCTAGTATCCTAACAATAATAAATAAGAGAAATCCTTACCAGATACACTAAACTACTTTTCTAATTGGACGCTTAGAATATTGCAAATTTCTGACAAAGCAAACATTAAGAATGCTCATATTGGTTTAAAGTTTTAAGTGATTAATAAAACTAAGCAATATAAAAGTAAAACTTATCCAGACGAATTGCAAAAAGGGTTTTGGCAAGGCCTTCTAGGGGTGCGGGTTTAAACACCTGTACGGCACGCTTTTATTTTATTTTTTTAATTTGTCAATTTTCTATTTAATACATCAAATATTTAACCAATATAAACATTCTATTACGGATATTGATATAATATTTTTAAATATACGACCAGTAATGCAACATTTTACTACATCTCATTGCCCTAGATTGTGGGTTTATGGAGAATTTTGGATTTAGGATCGTTCTAAAAACGCTGGTATTCTCTTGCTATAAATCAAACTATTTACATATTGGTAGACTATTTACTCCAT
>CM037784.1:2547647-2577698 GCA_021229015.1 Solen grandis | reverse complement strand
TTGACAGCTACCGAAATTCCGAAAGACCGAAGTTCGGGGGCTGAAAAGATTCGAACATAGGACCGAAAATTTCATTTAGGATTAAAGAGCTTCAGGATGAGATAGAAAGTTGAAACTTACACAGTTTGCAGTTCTGCAGAATTCCTACATATATCTTGAGTCGTGACGTCATATGACGTCATGTGACGTCATAAGCATATTTCTTAATTTTCATTTTAGGGCAATGATTTCGACATGATGCCAGTTGTTCAGAATAATGAAAATTTCAGAGTTATGAAAGTAAAGTATACGCTTTTGAACAAAAGAATTTTCAGTACCCTATGACGTCATGTGACGTCAGAGCTAAAATTAGTGAAATACTTAGTTCTTATTATTTGCACTTATTTCGGAATATAATGTCAGTTGTTCAGCATGAACATGAAATACTACCAGAGGTGAGTCATTACATAAAACTTCTATCTCCTGCTTTTTGCATTAACACAGCTTGCAGAAAGTCCTATCATTCGTTTTCACGAATGACATCTAGTTATTATTATTATTATTATTCTTTTCTTCTTCCTAACTAAACGCTTATTTTAATATGTTGCAATGGACCTAGGACGATGAAATTTTTATGGCTTATTAGTGACGTGAGGAAATTTTGATTTCAATGATTTTCAGCACCCTATGACGTCACATGACGTCACAGCTAAAAATAGTGAAAAATGGTGTTCGCGCTCTACAGCCGTCATTTATGGTCGGATTTTCTTCAAATTTTCACAGATGGTACATCTTGAATCAAAGGTGTGCATATCCTGTCAGCTAACCGAAATTCCGAAAGACCGAAGTTCTGTGGCTGAAATAAGATTCGAACATAGGACCGAAAATTTCATTTTAGGATTAAAGAGCTTCATGATGAGATAGAAAGTTGAAACTTACACAGTTTGCAGTTCTGCAGAATTTCTACAAATATTTTCAGTCAGAACGTCATATGACGTCATGTGACGTCATAAGCATACTTCTTAATTTTCATTTTAGGGCAATGATTTTGACATGATGCCAGTTGTTCAGAATAATGAAAATTTCAGAGTTATGAAAGTAAAGTATGCGCTTTTGAACAAAAGCATCTTCAGCACCCTATGACGTCACATGACGTCACAGCTAAAATAGTGAAAAATGGTGTTCGCGCTCTACAGCCGTCATTTATGGTCGGATTTTCTTCAAATTTTCACAGATGGTACATCTTGAAACTAAGGTGTGCATATCCTGACAGCTAACCGAAATTCCGAAAGACCGAAGTTCGGTGGCTGAAATAAGATTCGAACATAGGACCGAAAAATTTCATTTTAGGATTAAAGAGCTTCAGGATGAGATAGAAAGTTGAAACTTACACAGTTTGCAGTTCTGCAGAATTTCTACATATATCTTGAGTCGTGACGTCAAATGACGTCATGTGACGTCATAAGCATATTTCTTAATTTTCATTTTAGGGCAATGATTTCGACATGATGCCAGTTGTTCAGAATAATGAAAATTTCAGAGTTATGAAAGTAAAGTATACGCTTTTGAACAAAAGAATTTTCAGTACCCTATGACGTCATGTGACGTCAGAGCTAAAATTAGTGAAATACTTAGTTCTTATTATTTGCACTTATTTCGGAATATAATGTCAGTTGTTCAGCATGAACATGAAATACTACCAGAGGTGAGTCATTACATAAAACTTCTATCTCCTGCTTTTTGCATTAACACAGCTTGCAGAAAGTCCTATCATTCGTTTTCACGAATGACATCTAGTTATTATTATTATTATTATTCTTTTCTTCCTCAAGGATTTTCATATGTTGCAATCGTCCTAGGAGAATGAAATTTCGATGGCATATTATTCATATGCGTAATTAAAAGATTCTGTAATTTTCAAATGCCTATGACGTCATTATGACGTCACACTTGGCAATTGCTACAAAAGTTTGTACGCGGTCCAGAGCGAAAATTAATAAACCGATTTTTATCAAATTTTCACAGAATGTGTATATTATGTTCTAGTTGTGCATCTCGGTGTCCGTTTTTCAAAATTCGAAAAGCCCAAGGTTCTATGGCGAATGCAAGATTCAAACCAAGGACGTCAATTTGATAAATGCTCATAAAATCGTCCCTAAATGAAGAGAAGGTTGATATTTTGTCAGTATATAGATCTCCGATAGATTTAAATAATTTGTGAAAATGGACGTCTTGTGACGTCATATGACGTCATCAAATTTCTAATATTTAAACACATAATTTTATATGTTAATATGGTCCAAGGACATTGAAATTTTGATGTCTTATTCTCCAAGAGATGGTATTTTGAATTCTATGATTTTCATATCTCTATGACGTCATATGACGTCACACTTGAAATAAGCTACAAAAGTTTGTACGCGGTCCAGAGCCATTATTAATGAACCGATTTTCATCAATTTTTCACAGAATGTGTATATTATGTTCTAGTTGTGCATCCCGGTGTCCGTTTTTTCAAAATTCGAAAAGTCCAAGGTTCTATAGCGATTCCAAGATTCGAACCAAGGTCGTTAATTTTCAATTCTTATAAAATCGGTCCTATTTAAGATAGAAAGATGATATTGGGTCAGTATATAGGTCTCTGAGAGTCTTAAACATTTTGTGAAAATAAATATCATATGACGTCACGTGACGTCATTATATGATAATGAATTTCTAATTCTAACAAGATTATTTCTATATATTGAAATTTTCGAAGGGCAATGAAAATTTAATGCCGCATGCTTCAGATGCTGAAATTTCGATTTCAATGATTTTCAGAAGTCTATGACGTCATATGACGTCACATTTGAAATTGATTAAGAAAGTTTGTACACCGTCCAGAGCCATTATAAATGGGCCGATTTTCATCAAATTTTCACAGAATGTGTATATTAAGTTCTTATTGTGTATACCGGTGTCCGTTTTTCAAAATTCGAAAAGTCCATGGTTCTATAGCGAATTCAAGATTTGAACCAAGGTCGTAAATTTTTAAATGCTTATAAAATCGGTCCTATTTGAGATAGAAAAGTGATATTTGGTCAGTATATAGGTCTCTGGAAGTCTTAAACATTTTGTGAAAATAAATGTCATATGACGTCACGTGACGTCTATAAATGAAGATGTATTTCTAATATTAACAAGGGTATTTCTATATGTTGAAATTATCGAAGGACAATGAAAATTTAATGACAAATGAATCAGACGCTGAAATTTTGATTTCAATGATTTTCAGAAGCCTATTACGTCATATGACGTCACATTTGAAATTGACTACAAAAGTTTGTACACGGTCCAGAGCCATTATTAATGGGCCGATTTTCATCAAATTTTCACAGAATGTGTATATTACGTTCTTATTGTGTACACCGGTGTCCGTTTTTCAAAATTCGAAAAGTCCAAGCATATATGGCGGATCCAAGATTCGAACCAATGACGTCAATATTTAAATGCTTATAAAAACTGTCCTATTTGAGATAAAAAGTTGAAATTTTGTCAGTTAGTAGGTCTCTGGGTGTCTTAACAATTATGTGAAAATAAACGTCATATGACGTCACGTGACGTCATTTGTTTATTATTATTATTCTTTTCTTCTTCCTAACTAAACGCTTATTTTAATATGTTGCAATAGTCGTAGGACGATGAAATTTTTATGGGTTATTAGGCACGTGAGGAAATTTTGATTTCACCCCTACTGCATATATGTAGCCATATCTCAATAAATATCGATTTTTGTAAATATATGTATGAATAAGAATTATAGCTGAATAATTGACGTTTCCAAAGATATTTAGTTTATTAAAATTAGTTTTCGCAATACAAAGTTATAAGCAAAAAAAAAACTAAATAAATGAAGCTAATTTTGCTGATAATATGCTGTTTTCTTGAGGTTTAACAGTCAATATCTCAGAAACGACTGAAGATAAGTTTATACATTATGCGTATAAAATGTAGCCTGTTTTTAAGAGCTTTCTAACGGTACCAAGTTTATTGAAATTGGACTTCATATAAGAAAGTTACATGGAAAATAAGATATTTCATAATCATGCATCATAAAAATATGGAAAAGGTCACATCAAGCTTAAATACTTGCGCAACGACTTAAAAAAAAAAAAAAAAAAAAAAAAAAAAAAAAAATCAAATTGCAATCAATATCTTGATTTTTTTTTTTTTTTTTTTTTAGTCGAATGTTGACTGTTTCCAAAATAAGCATTGAAGTTAATACATGTACAACGGCACAAGACAAAAATCCGTATTTGCAACACTATGTAGCTAGCGAGCAGTTTGCAAGCCTTGAAAAATTCACACGCAGCCCCACATTTTAGACCATCTAAAAACTGCATTGTTATGCTAACGATATTCATATTGCATCAATTTGTAGGCTGGGATGTTACCTTTCAAAATATCACCATAGTTCGAAATTCCAGGAATTTATGGCAAAACTACGGAAGCCCAAACACGCCAAAATCGCTAAATACGTTTAACTACGTTACAGGTGTCGAAAGGATATAGCACTATACAAATATTCAATACTTCTTCCTACTGAGGCTAAAATTAAACAAGGTTACAACTGAGCTGGAGTGATGAAATTCTATGTGTGATGAAAGTTAGAAACTTACATTTGAACACTGTTTCATTTTTCTTTCATGTCATATGACATAGTATAAATTTTGTATGTAAACTACATGTGCAAGATATGGGCGGACTTTTATTAAAATTCACAGAATGTGTTCTATTTGTGCTATTTTATATAGAAATAGAGGAGATAGAAAGTTGCAATTTGGACAGATTATCTATTATGTCATCTTCTATATATACTATATAAATTAAAAATTTTCTTTTTTTTTTTAATAAGAATAGTATAATGTTGCAGAAAGTCCTATCATTCGTTTAAACGAATGACATCTAGTTCTTCTTCTTCTTCTTCTTATTATTCTTTTTTTTTTCCTCTTATGTTTGTGTTAATTTCGAGGTGTTGCCATTGACTCAGAACAATGAAAATTTTATGGCATATATTTCAAACCATGAGCTTTCGGATGCAATGAATTTTATATTCATACGACGTCATATAACGTCAGATTTGACGTCGGGTGAAAAAGTTTGTATGCGGTGTACAGCCATTATTTCTGGGTCGATTGTTATCAAAATTTCACAGAATGTGTATGTTAGGCTCTAGTTGTGCATCCCGGTGTCCGTTTTTCCAAATTTGAAAAGGCAAATGTTTTATGGCGAATCCAAGATTCGAACTAATGACGTCAAATTTCAGATGCGTATAAAATCGCTTCCAGAAAAGCTAGAAAGCTGAGATTTGGATTGAATATTAGTCTATATGTCTTCTTTACATTCTGAAAAGATGAACGCCATATGACGTCACATGACGTCATAATGCTATTAAAACTTTCGTATTAAAACTTAACGGTTTTTAATCCCTGTAGGCTTTATTTTTTGTATGATTTGCTTGAAATTTTGTCTGAAGATGCAGTATTAGATTCTATGGAGCCATGTCACTTCCGTTTCCGGAAAATCCCAAAGGTCAAGGTCATATATCAATTATCGGGTTTTTCTTCGGCCTTAAATATCTCAAAAACGGAAAAAAATCTATCGAGACACTATGCGTATAATTTGTAGTGCTTAGAAAGACCTTTCAGATGATATTTCGTTTTTGATGATCGGGATTGAATCGGTTGAGTTATGGCGGAAAAACAAAAATTCGGTAACCCTCAGTGGTTTTAACAGTTTTATATCTCGAAATTCTTTGATTTTTGAAAATATGATGATGAAAATAATTTGTAGAGCAATGTTTGACCGTTCTTTTGATGCTTAAAGTTTAATGATTGATCTAAGATTCATGGAGTAATGGGGGAAAACGAAATTTGTGCATATAGCTTTGGTGATTTTTTTCATTTTTCAGGAGGTTTAAGAGCTTGTATCTCAAAAAATATTAAAAATATTCCTATAGATAAAGCGTGTGAAATGTAGAGAATTTTAAGACGATTATTTTGGTACCTAAAGTTTTGAAATTGATCCAAGTAAAAGGAAGTTACATCAAAAATAAGAATTTAATCATGTAGAATTTCAGCGACTTTTTCGTTATGTAAGAGTTTCACGGCTTATATCTTAAAACCGATATTAAACAAGTCAACATATTAAGCGAATGAGAGTAGAGAATTTTAAGACATTATTTTGGTACCTTGAGTTTGAAATTGATCAAAGTATAAGGAAGTTACATCAAAAATAAGAATTTAAACATATAGAATTTCTGCGATTCTGCCGTCATGTCAGATTTTTTCCGGCTTATATCTTAAGAATCATTAAAAATATGTCCTTACATTAAGCAAGTGAGATGTAGAGAATTTTAAGACGATTATTTTGGCACCTAGAGTTTTGAAATTGATCAAGAAATAAGGAAGTTACATAAAAAATACGAATTTAAAGCCAATTGTAAAATTTTCATAAAATATCCTACTTTCGCTTTCACCTTAATTGAAGCATTTTCGGAAAATGTAAGTTTACAGATATGTTTTAGTCATATAAATTGGAAAAAAAAAACAACTTTTTACTTATATCATATTGATATTACTAGTTAAACAGGTGTACCGTTCCCGGTGGCCGAGTGTTTAGAGCGTCCGCCTCGGAGCGGGAGGTCGTGGGTTCGATACCAAAGTCGTAAAAATTGTACTGTTATAGCTCCCTTGCTTGACACTTAGCATATAAGGGTAGTTGCAGGACTGGTTGGCCCGGTATCAGGATAATGTGACTGGGTGTGGTATCATGCCACATGTCTACGACGTGATACTGCAGTGTGGCAGCACTATAACTGCATTAAGTAGACATCGTCTCCAAATGACTGAAATACTGTTGGTGGGACGTTAAACCCAACAAACAAACAAACAAACAAACAAACTAAGCAAGTGTTGACAATGATTTAATGTTTTGTCAACTCATTTTATTTACGTTACTTATACATATCAGTTGCAGCATTGCGTTACCCATAATCCTTTGAGCGTTTTGACACATGTCATTTAGACCGTTGTTGAAACATTGCAATTTTCCCGACTTTATTGTTGCATCTATCGATAAATGTTGTACAAGCTATATTCCAAATTTATGATAAATGATAACCTAAGTGAAAATATATGTAATACAATGTAATTTAATTGCCAGCTTGAGATACCATGAGCGTGTATAAGTGTAGACGTTTTGAAACAAAATGATCAACACATGTCATCCGTTCAAGACGCTGCAAGCTAATTTGTCTGTAATGCGGCGTTCACACAGTGCCGATTATGGCTCCCGTTTGAGATCAGACAGCGCTACGACACGAAAAGCGAAAAAGTCGGATTACTATCCTCAATGTCCTATCATTGTCTGAACGCAGTCGTATATGTTCGTAACAGAGTCCTACGGATCGGAATGGTCCGGAGAGGTCGGCCAAGCACTCCTGACAGTTAGGTGCGTCCCTGTAACATTCGGGAAACTCAGCCGATTTTGTCTATACGGATTACAATCGTGACTATGTCGTGACAGATTCTGCTGTATCGGATCAGAATCGGATTGAGAACGGATAATCGGGACGAATTCTGCTGGAAACGGCTGGATCGGGACGCCTCCTGAACAATATCTGATTGTTGTCGTGATTAAATAAATGTTTTTTACAAATTTTAATAAGTTTGAATTTCCAGCCACGAATCACAGGATCTTGATCAGACTTTTGACACATTTTAATCGGGAATGGTCCTATCAAGGACGGCAGTAAAAATCCTGAATGTGTGACCAAGGCATTAGCTAAAAGCGCAAAATTTAGTAACTTTGTGTAATACAGTCGTCTCGATCGTATGTACAAGCGTTATTTGAATTTTACTCACGAGGCTACACGCGTCGACGATTCTATTGCATGGTAGCATTTACTATTTCATTCCCGCGACTGTACACGAAAATAAAAAAAGAATTTTGATATGCAGAATTAAGAGGTTTAAGTTTAATTGTTTATATTTTGAATACCTATAAAACTAGAACCAAATATGCTACAATGGAATTTCAGGCCATTTATTTTGGTACCTAGAATAGTAAAATTGGTCAAGTTATAAGAAAGCGATATCAAAATAAAGATTTATTAGTCCCCTACCGGAGTTCACACCGGAGAGGACTATAGGTTTGCCCTCCGTCTGTCCGTCCGTCCGTCCGTCTGTCTGTCCGCTCAAATCTGGATCCCGCGATAACTTAATAACTAAGCAAGCTAACTTGATGAAACTTGGTATATGACTAGATGGCAATGTGTCCGATTATGCACGTTGTTTTATTTTTGTTCTTCAACTAAAATTTGTTGTTGCTATGTTAATGGAAATAGTGAAAATATGGCAAAAATGGGATCCCATGAGAACTTTATAACTAAACAAGCTAACTTGATGAAACTTGGTATATGACTAGATGGCAATATGTAGATTATGCACATCATTTTATTTTTGTTCTTTGACTAAAATTTTGGTTGCTATGGTAACGGAAATAGTGAAAATATGGCAAAAATAGGATCCCGCGACCGCGATAACTTTATAATAAATTTTATAAGGCATGTATATAGTCAGGGTGGTGATGCAGAGTGAAAGTTCTCATTTCTCATCAACAAGACTAAACACTAAAGAAAAACATTTTGGATCAGGCAAGGTAACTATTATTAATTCTATTTCTTGCATCTGTCTTGCTTGCATGAATTGTATAGTGGGCACAGCAGAGACAACAACTCTACATGTAAGTCTTGCTTAAATGGTCATAACTTAAATATTCCCTTACATTTACTTTTACCAAAGTTTTGGTTTTTTTTGGACCAAAATTCTGGTTGGTGTGGTAATGGAAAAATTATGCACCTCACCGGTAGGGGACTCATGTGTTGCTTGCAACACCAGTTACTTGTTTATTTTTGGAATATGGCTTATTTCAAAAAGTTCATGCATGAGAAGTCCATACGAAAAAAAAGAGTAAAAGGTAGGGAATTTAATAATATATTCTTCCTAACGGAATTAATCTTTATATTTTTCAATGTTAGCAGAAAGTCCTATCATTCGTATCAAACGAATGAAATCTAGTTATTCTTCTTCTTATTATTCTTTTTTTCTTCCTCTTATATTTGTGTTAATTTCGAGGTGTTGCCATTGACTCAGAACAATGAAAATTTTATGGCATATATTTCAAACCATGATCTTTCGGATGCAATGAATTATATATTCATATGACGTCATATAACGTCAGATTTGACGTCACGTGAAAAAGTTTGTACGCGGTCTACAGCCATTATTCTGGACCGATTTTCATCAAAATTTCACAGAATGTGTATGTTAGGCTCTAGTTGTGCATCCCTGTGTCCGTTTTTCAAAATTCGAAAAGTCCATGGTTCTATAGCGAATCCAAGATTCGAACCAAGGTCGTAAATTTTTAAATGCTTATAAAATCAGTCCTATTTGAGATAGAAGATTGATATTTAGTCAGTATATAGGTCTCTAGAAGTTTTAAACATTTTGTGAAAATAAACGTCATATGACGTCACGTGACGTCATTATATGATAATGTATTTCTAATATTAACAATAATATTTCTATATGTTGAAATTGTCGAAGGGCAATGAAAATTTAATGACAAATGATTCAGACGCTGAAATTTCGATTTCAATGATTTTCAGAAGCCTATGACGTCATATGACGTCACATTTGAAATTGACTACGTAAGATTGTACACGGTCCAGAGCCATTATTAATGGGCCGATTTTCATCAAATTTTCACAGAATGTGTATATTACGTCTTTATTGTGTATACCTGTGTCCGTTTTTCAAAATTTGAAAAGTCCAAGCATCTATGGCGGATCCAAGATGACGTCAATTTTTTAAATGCTTATAAAAACTGTCCTATTTGAGAAAGAAAGTTGAAATTTTGTCAGTTAGTAGGTCTCTGGTGTCTAACAATTATGTGAAAATAAACGTCATATGACGTCACGTGACGTCATTTTTTTATTATTATAATTTCTTTTCTTCTTCCTAACTAAATGCTTAGTTTAACATGTTGCAATAGTCCTGGGACGATGAAATTTTTATGGGTAATTAGTCACGTGAGGAAATTTGATTTCAATGATTATCAGCAGCCTATGACGTCACATGACGTCACAGCTAAATATAGTGAAAAATTGTGTTCGCGCTCTACAGCCGTCATTTATGGTCGGATTTACTTCAAATTTTCACAGATGGTACATCTTGAAACTAAGGTGTGCATACCTGTCAGCTAACCGAAATTCCGAAAGACCGAAGTTCTGTGGCTGAAATAAGATTCGAACAAAGGACCGAAAATTTCATTTTAGGATGAAAGAGCTTCAGGATGAGATAGAAAGTTGATACTTACACAGTTTGCAGTTCTGCAGAATTTCTACATATATTTTGAGTCGTGACGTCATATGACGTCATGTGACGTCATAGGCATACTTCTTAATTTTCATTTTAGGGTAATGATTTCGACATGATGCCAGTTGTTCAGAATAATGAAAATTTCAGAGTTATAATAGCAACATATGCGCTTTGAACAAAAGCATCTACAGCACCCTATGACGTTATGTGTCTCACAGTTAAAAATAGTGAAAAATGGTGTTCACGCTCTACAGCCGCCATTTATGGCCGGATATTCTTCAAATTTTCACAGATGGTACATCTTGAAAACTAAGGTGTGCATATCCTGTAAGCTAACTGAAATTCCGAAAGACCGAAGTTCTGTGGCTGAAATTAGATTCGAACATAGGACCGAAAATTTCATTTTAGATTAAAGAGCTTCAGGTAAGATAGAAAGTTGAAACTTACACAGTTTACAGTTCTGCAGAATTTCTTAATATATTTTGAGTCGTGACGTCAAATGTCGTCATGTGACGTCATAAGCATACTTCTTAATTTTCATTTTAGGGCAATGATTTCGACATGATGCAAGTTGTTCAGAATAATGAAGATTTTAGAGTTATGACAGTAACAGATGCGCTTTTGAACAAAAGCATCTTCAGCACCCTATGACGTTATGTGACGTCAGAGCTAAAAATAGTTGAAAAATGGTGTTCACGCTCTACAGCCGCCATTTATGGTCGGATTTTCTTCTTATTTTCACAGATGGTACACCTTGAGACTAAGGTGTACATATCCTGCCAGCTTACCGAAATTCCAAAAAACCGAGATAGAAAGATGAAACTTACACAGTTTGCAGTTCTGCAGAATTTCTACATATATTTTGTGTGGTGAATTCACATGACGTCATGTGACTTCATAGCATACTTAAATTTTTCATTTTAGGGCAATGATTTCGACATGATCCAAGTTATGACAGTTAAGTATGCGCTTTTGAACAAAACATTTTCAGCACCAGAATATGACGTAACATATGCTTTTTTGAACAAAAGCATCTTCAGCACCCTATACGTCATGTGACATGAAAGCTAAAAGAATCCATACAAAAAAAAAGAGAAAAGGGGTAGAAATTTAAATAAATAATTCTTTCAAAACGAATTAATCTTAATATTTTTCAATTTTAGCAAAAGTCCTATCATTCGTATCAACGAATGAAATCTATTATTCTTATTCTCTTATTCTTTTTTTCTTCCTCTTGTATTGGTTAATATTGAGGTGTTGCCATTGACTCAAACAATAAAATTTTTATGGCATATATTTCAAACCATAGCTTTCGGATGAAAATAAATTTTTCATATTCATATGACTCATATAACGTCAGATTCGACGTCAGGTGAAACAGTTTGTCCCGGGTCCCTACACCATTATGTCGACTGATTTTCATCAAATTTCACAGAATTTGTATGTTAGGCTCTAGTTGTGCCTTCCGGTGTCCTTGTTTCCAAATTCGAAAAGGCAAAGGTTTTATGGCGAATCCAAGATTCGAACTAATGACGTCAAATTTCAAATCCCTAAAAATCGTTTCCAGAAGAGCTAGAAAGCTAATATTTAGACTGAATATTAGTCTCTAATCTTCTATACATTCTGAAAAGATGAATGCCATATGACGTCACATGACGTCATAATCATTAAAACTTTCGTATTAAAAAACTTAAGGGTTTTTAACCATGTAGGCTTTATTTTTTGTATGATTTGCTTGAAATTTTGTCTGAAGATGCAGTATTAGATTCTATGGAGCCATGTCACTTCCGTTTCCGGAAAATCCCAAAGCCCAAGGTCATATATCAATTATGGGGTTTTTCTTCGGCCTTAAAATCTCAAAAACGTAAATATTCTATCGAGACCTATGTAATAATTTGTAGTGCTTAGAAAGACCTTTCAGATGATATTTAGTTTTTGATGATCGGGTTGAATGGGTTGATTTAATGGCGGAAAAATGAAAATTTGGTAACCCCCATGTGTTTAACAGTTTATATCACGAAAACCTTTGTTTTTTAAAAATATATATGAATATTATTTGTAAAGCAATGTTTGGCCCTTTTTTTAATGCTTTAAAATTAAATGATTGACCTAAATTCATGAGTAATGGGAAAAAAACAAAAATTTATTCATATAACTTTGTGATTTTTTCATTTTTCAGGAGTTTTTAAGAGCTTGTATCTCAAAAAAAATTAAAAATATTCCTATAATAAAGCATGTGAAATGTAGAAAATTTTTAAACGATTTTTTTTGGTACCTAAAGTTTAAATTGGTCCAAGTATAAGGGAAATTACATAAAAATAATAAATTCAATCAGTAGAATTTCAGCGATTTTGCCGTTATGTAAGAGTTTCACGGTTAATCTTAAAACTCTTAGAAAAAAATTCAACACATTAAGCGAGTGAGATGTAGAGAATTTTCAGACGATTATTTTGGTACCTAAAGTTTTGAAATTGATTAAAGTATAAGAATTGCATCAAAAATACAATTTAAACAGTATAATTTCAGCGAATTTGCCGTCATGTCAAGTTTACGGCTTATATCTTAAAACATTATAAAAAAGTCCATTCATTAAGCAAGTGAAAATGTAGAGATTTTTAAAACGATTATTTTGGCACCTAATTTTTGAAAATTGATAAAAAAAAAAGGAAGTTACATAAAAAATACGAATTTAAAGCCCAAATTTAAGAATTTTCAGAAAATATCCTACTTTCGCTTTCACCTTAATTGAAGCATTTTCGGGAAAAAGTAAGTTTAAAGATATGTATTAGTCATATAAATTGCAAAAAAATACTTTTACTTATATCGACATTATTACTAAACAAGTGTACCGTTCCCGGTGGCCGAGTGGGAAGACGTCCGCCTTGGGAGCGGAGGTCGTGGGTTCGATACCAAATCTAAAAAATGGTACTGTTATAGCTCCCTTGCTTGGCGCTCAGGGTATTGCAAGACTGGTTTGGGGTCGGTATAGGATAATGTGACTGGTGTGGTACATGCCACACTCTACGGCGTGATACCTGCAGTGTGGCAGCACTATAACTGCATTATCGTCTCCAAAAGACTGAAATACTGTCGTGGGGCGTTAAACCCAACAAACAAAAAAACAAACTAAACAAGTGTTGACAATGATTTAATTTTTTGTAAAAATCTTTTTAAATTTTCTTTACTTTTACAATCAGTTGCACCCATTGCGTTCCCCCAAAATCCTTTGAGTTTTTTGGGAACATATTAAATTTAAAACCGTTGTTGAAAAAATTGAAATTTTTCCCCCATTTTTTTGTTGCTTTCAATCGATAAATGTTGTACAAGCAAATTCCCAAAATTTTAAAAGAAAAAATGAAAACCTATGTAAAAAAAAATGTTATAGTACAATGTAATTTAATTGCCAGCTTGAAACCATGAGCGTGTATAAGTGAAACGTTTGAAACAAAAAATAAACACTTTAAAAACCTTTTAAGCCCGCTGCATGCAAATTTTGGGGCCTTCCCAAAAAGGGCCCAAAAAGGGGGAAAATTTGTGAAATTTAACAGTCGTCTCATCGTATAACAAGCTTTTTTGGGAATTTTTAACTAACGGGGCTAAAACGCGTCGACGATTCTTTTTGGCAGGGGAGAAATTTACTTTTTTTTTCCCGCGACTGAAACCCCAAAAAATAAAAAAAAAATTTTGTATCAGAATTAATAGTTTTTTAAATTTTAATTGCTTATTTTTTTAATCCCCTAAAAACTAGCCCCAAAAAAGCACAATGAAATTGTCGGGATTTTTCAGGCCTTTTTATTTTGGTACCTAGAATACAAAACTTGGTCAATTATAGGAAAGCGATATCACAAAGTTCATGCATGAGAAGTCCATAAAAAAAAAAAAAAAAGGTGGGGAATTTAATATATATTCTTTCTAACGGTTTTAATCTTTATATTTTTTAATGTTAGCAGAAAGTCCTATATTCGTAAAACCCAAAGAATGAAATCTAGTTTTTTCTTCTTATTAATTTTTTTTTCTTTCCCCTTATATTTTTTTTTAATTTCGATTGTTGCTAATTTACTCAGAAAAATGAAAATTTTATGGGATATATTTTAAACCAAGACTTTCCGATGCAAAGAATTTTTTTTAAAAATACACTCCCTAAACGTCAATTTGGGCGCAGGTGAAAAAAATTTTTACCGGTCTACAGCCATTAATTTTTGGACCGATTTTCAAAAAAAAATTTCACAAATGTGTATGTTAGGCTCTATTTTTGCATCCCGATGCCGTTTTTCAAAATTCGAAAAGTCCATGGGGTTTAAAGGGGAATCCAAGATTTGAACCAAAAGGGCGTAAATTTTTTAAAAAGCTTATAAAAAAATGTCCTATTTAAGAAAGAAAGTTTATAATTTTGTCCCTAAAAAATAGGTTCCCAGAAATTTTTAAAAAATTTTTGAAAATAAATGTCTTTTGACGTTTACGTGACTCATTTTATGATAATGTAAATTTTTAATATTTTAAAAAAAGTAATTTTTAAAATGTTAAAAAAAAAGTCGAAGGGCAATGAAAAAAAAAAAGACACAAAACTCAAAAGCTGAAAATTTTTTTTTTTTTAAAGATTTTCATAACCCAAAGACGTGATATTTACGCACCTTTGAAAAAATGTTACAAAAAATTTTTAAAGTGGGGGACAGCCATTGTTTTTTTAACCGATTTTTATCAAAAATTTTACAGATTTATAAATTTTAAAAACTAGTTGTGCAAACCCGGGGGTCCTTTTTCAAAATTCGAAAAATCCAGGGGTTTTTTACAATTCCCAAATTCGAAACCCAAAGGGCGTAAATTTTTTAAATTCTTTTAAAATCTTTCCCATTTGAAAATAGAAAGGTGATATTTTGGGCAGTAAAAAAGTCCCCGGGAAATCTTTTAAAAAATTTTTTTAAAATAAAAACATATACGTCACCCTACGTCATTAAATATAATAATTTCTAAAATTTTAACCCAAAATTAAAATTTTTTTTTTTGTTTTTTAAATTTTTGAAGGGGAAAAAAAAAAATTTTAAAAAAAAATTTTTGATTTCAATAATTTTCAGCACCCTATGACGTCACATGACGTCACAGCTAGAAATAGTGAAAAATGGTGTTCGCGCTCTACATCCGTCATTTATGATCACATTTTCTTCATATTTTCACAGATGGTACATCTTGAAACTAAGGTGTGCATATCTTGTCAGCTAACCGAAATTCCGAAAGACCGAAGTTCTGTGGCTGAAATAAGATTCGAACATAGGACCGAAAATTTCATTTTAGGATTAAAGAGCTTCAGGATGAGATAGAAAGTTGAAACTTACACAGTTTGCAGTTCTGCAGAATTCTACATATGTTTTTGAGTTGTGACATCATATGACGTCATGTGACGTCATGAGCATACTTCTTAAATTTTATTTTAGGGCAATGATTTCGACATGATGCCAGTTGTTCAGAATAATGAAAATTTCAGAGTTATGACAGTAAAGTATGCGCTTTTGTTTCAAAATCTTCAGTACCCTATGTCGTCATGTGACGTCAGAGCTAAACGTAGTAAATAATGGTGTTCGCGCTCCACAGCCGCCATTTATGGTCGGATTTTCTTTAAAATTTTCTCTAGGATGGTACACCTTGAAACTACGGTGGACATATCAAGCAGCTTACGAAATTCCAAAAACCGAAGTTCTGTGGTCAGTAAGATTAGAACATTGGTCCAAATTTTCATTTTAGGATTGAAGAGCTTCAGGATGAGATAGAAAGTTGACACTTACACCAGCAGTTTGCAGTTCTGGCAGATTTTCTACAAATATTTTGAAACGTGACGTCAGAGGACGTCATAGCATCACTGAATTTTAATTTGGGCATTGATTTCGACATGATGACAGTTGTTGAGATAATGAAAAATTTCAGAGTGATTGCAGTAAAGAATTGCACTCTTGAGAACAGAATTTTCAGACCCTATTGGCGTCACGTGACGTCAGAGTAAACGTAGTGGAAAATTGGTATCTTTATTTTTGCGAACTCTACAGTCGCCATTTTTATGATCAGATTTTCTTCAATTTCTTACAGATGTAATCTTGAAACTAAGGTGTGATTATTTTGTCAGATAACCTTAATTCCGAATAACCGAAGTATTGTTGCTGAAAGTAAGATCGAACCTAGGACCAAAAATTTTCATTTAGGGTTTTTTAAAGAACTACGGGTATGAGATAGAAAAATGGAACTTAAACAGTTAGCAGTTCTGCAATAATTTCTTAAATATATTTTGGTGTCGTGACGTAATATGACGTATAAGCATATACTACTACTGCTACTTATTATTTTTTTCTTAGTAACTGAACGCTATTTTCGCCGGAATTTAATGTCAAGTGTTCAGCATGAACATGAATACTACTAGAGGTGAGTCATTACATGAAACTTCTATCTCCTGGCTTTTTGCATGAACACAGGTTGCAGAAATAGAAAAAGTCCTATCATTTCGTTTTAGAGAAATGACATCTAGTTTTTATTATTTCTAATTTTTTCTCCTTTTGAGGTTCTATATTAAACAGTGTTGCGATGAGCTAGCTGCATGAAATTTTAATAGTATGCACAGATGGACTTTGGCGCTTTTGATCGTCATATTTTTTCTTCATGTGACCGTCACTTGACGTCAGATGCTGAAAAAAAGCTACAAAAGCTTTTACGCGCTCTACAGCCGTCATGATGGGGCCGCCGATGTATTGATTTTTTCACAGAATGCATATTTATGTTCTTGTTGTGAACGGATTATATTACGTTTTGCAATATTTGAAAAGATCAAGGATCTTGGCTAGAAACCAAGTTGTCGAACGTTTGGACCAGAAAATGTATTGATGTATTACGAAGCACTCTGATAAGCTAGAAACCAGGAAATTTGGGACAGGTATATGTGTCCTATTGATTTCTTTCAGTCTGAGAAGTTTGCATCGTATGACGTTAAAAATGACGTCATGACGCGTTATCAATTTTTTTATCAAATATACGGTTTTTTAGCACTGGAAGCTAAGTTTTTTTTTGACCGATTTTGCATTAAATTTTCACTGCCTCTTATTGTCAACAGATCCTTTCCGCTTCCGGGAAAATGCTAGCAGTCAAGGTCACATGTCAATTATCGGTTTTTTCTTCGGCCTAAAAATATCTCAAAAAACGGAAAAAATATTTTATTCGATGACACTATGCTTATTATTTGTAGTGCTTTGAAATGCCTGATTCAGACGATATATAGTTTTTTGAAGATCGGGGTTGAATCCGTTTGAGTTATTGCCAGAAAAACTAATATACTGCAACCTAAGCGCACTTCTTACTACTTATATATCGTTAAATTATTGATTTTGTTATTAGAGTATGAATTAATTTGTAGAACTATGCACGGCCGTTCTTTTGGGTTTCAATTTAAAGATTGACCTAAGATATTTCATTAAGTTATAGGAGGAAAAACAATACGATATTGAAATATTTATCCCGATTTTTGCCGTATGCTAAAGGTTTAAACGCACGTAGATACAAAGTGTTTTAGTACATAAATTAGAAAGCAAGGGAATTGTGGGGAAATCAAAAGACCTTTCTAACGGAACCTAGCCTTTTAAAAATTGGACTTAATATAAGGAAGTTACATTGAAAACTAAGAATGATTTAAACCGGTTTTCTTTCATGCACTCCCGATTAAGTCCGATCAACTTGATTCCTTTTTTTCGAAGAAACTAATGATTTTTTTAAAATTAACATACATTTTGTTTTTTGCATGATGAAATGTGGTTTTAATGATATGCAGATTTTTAATGTCGGACCATAAATATATGTTATTTGTCGAAAGGCATAATAGACATGAACATCTTTTTGCCGATTTTTGCGTTTCTGAAAAAATAACATTCTATATCTCAGAGCCCATAATAGAAAAGTTTGAAAACATGAACACGCGAGATATGTTGGAAATTTAAAGCTTTCTTATGGTACCTAGGTTTTAAAATTGGGACATCGCATTTATCCATATAAGGAGTTTAGATAGAATAAGAATCATTTCAACCGTTCTTTCATGCATTTCTGCAGTTAGACCTATCATTTCATTGTTTTTTTCTAAGAAACTATTAATTTTTTTGAAAATTAACATAAAGAAACTGTATTATTATGTGATGCAATGCGGTTTAATGGTATGCAATTTTAATGATTCGGACCACTGAATTATAAAGATACTTGTCGAAATGGGCAATATTTGCCATGAATCGTATTGCCGTTTTTTTTTATTTTTTTTATTTTTTTTTTTTTTGCCGTTTCTGGGAAATTAATTTCTATATCTCAAGCTCGTAACAGCAAAGTTGAAAACATGAAACACGTGAAATGAAATGGTCGGGGTAATTAAAGGCCTTTCCTTTTTTAGCTCACTGAGCACGTGTGCTCGGGGTGTGATTTTGTGATCGCCTTTTGTCCGTCGTGGGTCATGCGTCGTCAGTCAGTCCGTCGTCAACATGGTTTGTGAACATCTTGAAGGCCACAGTTTGGCCCAAATCTTTCATGAAAACTTGGTTCAGGATGTTTGTGACATGATATTCGGATGGTTTGAAATTGGGTCTGTGGGGGTCAAAAACTTGGTCCTAGGTCAAATCCTTGAAAAACCTTGTGAACACTTAGAGGCCACAGTTTTGGCCCAATTCTTCATAAAATTTGGTCAGGATATTTGTCTACATAATATCTCGAATGAGTTTCGAAATTGGGTCATGTGGGGTCCAAAAAATAGGTCACCAGGTAAATGTTAAAAACTTGTGAAACAATCTAAGGCCCAGTTTTAACCTAATCTTCATGAAACTTAGGTCGGATGTTTGTCTACATGAATATTTTGGAGGGAGTTCGAGAACGGGTAATTTGGGGTTTCAAAGATAGTCCACAGGTCAAAATATTTATAGAAAACTTGTGAACACTCTAAGGCCACAGATTTTGGCCAATATCTTAATTAATTTTGGTCAGGATGTTTGTCTACATGATACTTTGCATGGTTTGAAAATTGGGGTCATGTGGGATCAAATACTAGGTAACCAGGTAAAATCTAAGAAAAAACCTTGTGAACTCTCTTAGAGGCCACAGTTTTCTATCCCAATGTTCAATAGTTCAATAGATATTGGTCAGGATGTTTGTTAATTGATATATTGGATGAGTTCGAACATGGGAATTAAGGTAAAACTAGGTCACCAGGAAAATCTTAGAAAAAAATCTTGTGAATACACTATCTAGAGGCCCACATTTATGTCAGTTCTTCATTAAACTTGATATGAAGTAACTGATTGAATTCCCGGTTGAGTGCAAATTCAGGTAGAATAAATATGTAGGTACTATTGTAAAATGTTAGATAAAACACTTTATATGACAGATTTTTATAGTCATTATGCCTTACCACAGCCTTCTTACTCAGGTGAGCGACACAGGGCCATTTGCCCTCTTGTTTAATATTTGACATCTTATAAGGGTGTTAGATGAGGAAATAAAAAATTAATTATACCGTTCTTTAATGCACTTCTGCAGTCTAGTCATAATCACTTGATGTTTTCCTAAGATTAAATAATCTGATGGATTTTGTCTTCCGTACAAATATGCTATAATTTCGTAACTTGTACAGGCATTGAAAAGCAGTTTTCTAAGAAGAGAGTCTTTAGGGACACCTTGGCCCTCTTGTTGAAAATATCATTAAAAGAACAAATATTTTTATCATGATGCAATGATGTTCTATTGCTATGGCAGATCTTAAATGATTCAGTCTATTAATTATTAAGTTTATTTGTCGAATGGTAGTTGTTGCATGAATATCTTTTTGCCGATTTTTGCCTTTTGGGGGGATGGTATACACTTTAGTATCATTGCATAAAACAGTTAGGTTTAAAATCACGGTAAGTACATGTTGAATTCGAAAGACCTTTTAAACGGTACACTGGGTTTTTAAAATTGGACATAATATAAGAAAATTGCATGAAAGTAAGAATATTCTGAAAAAAAAAAAAATTCTTGTGCTTCTGCAGTAATCCCACATATTATTCTAAATTTTATGACTTGTGACATTAAAGGTAAAAAGTGAAACAGTAATTTATTTTAATTCTCTGTGCCCCCTTCAATCTGAACAAGAAACTCAATGAGATATGAGAAATGATTATTCGTAGGAAAAGGAATTTGTATACCTTTTTAGACATGTTAAGATGGAATAGTGATACTTTATTCCCTTGCAGAAACACGAAGTTGAGTATTATTGTAGTTTCTTAAAAGATGGTTCTGGAATAATCAGCATTATGAAATTATAACTGAAAACAAAGCCCATATTCCCTTTTGAATGCAATGACTTTAAAATTTAAAATTATGTTATATGGAAAATCACAGATTTTCCTCTGCTATTTATTTATGATTGCACTCTACAGCTGTCAATTCGGGACGGGTTTTTCTTAAACTTTTTGAAGATGGTGTATTTCAGAAAACTTTTGTATGATCAGGTTGACATTGTTTGCAGTTGCAGAAAGCCCTTTCTTTTGTCCAGAACAAAAGAAGTCTTATAGTTATCATTTTTTTCTTCCGCTTTAATTTGTGTAATTTTGGGGTGTTGGCATTAACTCAGAACAATGAAAATTTTATGGCATATATTTCAATCCATGAGTTATCGGAATACAATGATTTCTTATTCATATGACGTCATTAACGTCAGATTCGACGTCAGGTGTAAAAGTTTGTTACGCGGTCTACAGCATTATTTCTAAACCGATTGTTCATCAAAATTTCAAGATGTGTATGTAGGCTTTAGGGTGTGACTTTCGGTGTACCTTTTTACAAATTCGAAAAGGCAAAGTTGTATGGCGAATACAAGATTCGAAACTGATGACGTCAAATTTTCAAATGCGTATACAATCGCTTCCAGAAACGTGCTTGAAAGCTAATATTTGAATGAATATTACAGTCAAAGAGGTCTTCTTTACATTCTAAAACGCTGAGCGCCATATTAATGGCGTCACTGACGTCATATGCTTAAAAAACTTTTGTATTAAAAACTTAACGGTTTTTAAGCCCTGTAGGCTTTATTTTTTGTCTGATTTGCTTGAAATTCTGTCTGAAGATGCTCAGTATTTAGATTCTATGGAGCATTTGTCATTTTCGTTTCCGGAAAATCTAAAAGGTCAAGGTCATATATCAATTATGGTTTTTTTCTTGGGCCCTTTTAAATACTCAAAACGGAAATATTTTATCGAGACATATGCTATAATTTGAGTGTTTAGATAGACCTTTCAGATATATTTATTTTTTGATATCGGGGTTGAATGGGTTGAGTTTGGGGGGGGAAAACAAAATTTTGGAAACCCCTAGTGGTTTAACGGGTTAATCTCGAACCCTTTGATTTTAAAAATATGATGATGAATATTATTTTAGAGCAATGTTTGGCCGTTTTTTCATCTTAAACATTGTCCAAAAATTTACACAAAAAAGTAAATGTTAGTAGTATAGGGTGGCATGTGGACCAGGTCCCAAAATTTTTTTATTTTTTTTTATGGTCCGTGGTCCCATAATTTTTTTTTTTTTTTTTGGTATTAGGGTCCCGAATCATATACGAATGGACTATATAGAAAACAAATCTATAGTACCGAAGGGTACTATATAGAAAACAGTGTAAAAAAATGTCTTAAAGGAGGCCACATTTTAACTTTGCAATTAAAAAATGCCCTTTCGAGAATTTGGGTTGGGCCCCTGAAAGGGGCCGTTTTTTTTCTTAAAATTTGTGGTCCAACCCACTTGTCAGTCCCATCAATATTGTGGTCTATAAAACACGTTTGACAGCCCCACCCCGGGACATATCTTTCATCCACCTGAAAAGGAGATGAAATGACAAGGGTTTAGATCCTTGTCCCCTATGAAGTTCGGGCTGTCTCCCGACCCCTGGTAGGGTAGAGGGTACTCTAAAAAGGTAATAAAGGTAATTAGGGAGATCCCCCCTTTTTTATAAGAGTGAGATATAATCATACACATATTTGGGTCTGATAGCTGTCGGGGGCGCTCTCTTTTTCCCTCAAGCGGGGATTGTCGGGGAACAATTTTAGAAAAGTCTGGGGGGGACCTACGTGTGTACGGTCTTGTTTAAATCATAAATAATAAAGATAGAGTATGTGCATTTTTTTATAGTCCCGGTTTTTGCCCTATTTTTTTTGTTTGGCGCACACCAATCAGGACGTTATTTTTTCCCCCAATAAATCAAGCGACCTTTGATGAGTTAGATAGCATGTCTTGGCCCTTGACATTTTGGGTGGATTGACCTATAACCTACTTTTTTTTGACTATAAATTTGTGTAATGCGTGATGATTATTCTTCCCCTATTTTCCCTTCGAAGTTTTTCCCGGTGCAAGGAAGGCTTTTTAAAAGGAAAAGAAAGTAGAAGTAAAGGGGAAGAGGGTTAAAGGAAGAGGGGTCAATTTGTCCCCGAGTTTACCCCCCTTTCCCTTGTCCCCGGATTTGTCGGGGTTTTACGGGCATACCAGAAGCAGAGGCATTATGGCGGTATTTGTATTTGAGTGAGTGTAGAAATTTTCTCAAAAATAAGGGCCCTTTTTCGGGACCTTCAATATTAAAAGGATAACTAATCAATTGTCATATATTTTTTTTTATTTTTTTAAAACAAAATGTGTCATCAGTAACAATGAATTAAACGGGTCATACAGCAAAATGAACAAACACAACTTTTTTTTTTTTCAAGTCTAGT
Organism: Solen grandis; assembly: GCA_021229015.1. Classification (NCBI taxonomy): domain Eukaryota; kingdom Metazoa; phylum Mollusca; class Bivalvia; order Adapedonta; family Solenidae; genus Solen; species Solen grandis. Next base: position 2,554,561 of record CM037784.1, on the reverse strand, counting down.
GTTAAATTTCATTTTTCCTTTTATTTTGGTCGGTTACACTCTGTACTGCTTGTTGAGGGGTGAGTCAGGACAACGATGCATGTGTTGACGTTTCTCTTGCGTTTTTTTGGGGTTTTACGGTGGTTTCTCCAACTCAGAGACGGGTCTTATAGCCAACACACTGCCCGTTGTGGCACGTCCAACTACGCCCCATTTTCTGTTTCAGTCCACGTGCGTTTACTGTGGTTACGACTATTTCCCTTTCTTGGGGACAAGCGGATGCAAAGGGGCTTGTTCGGAAAATGTAGCACACTGAGGTTTTGGGCAATTGAAAAAAAAATGCCCCGGTTCAGAAAAACGGTAGCACCCCCCGTACTGTTTTGGGTCGAGCTTTTTCGTCAGCCGAGCAAATGCCCCTTTTCGACAGCGGTTACATGTACTTGTCTTTTTTTTTTGTCTGTCAGTTGTCACGATAGCTTGTAGTTGCCCTTTTCCCAGAATAAAAATTTGGTTAGGCATTCTGAATAAGCATTTAAATAGTTTGAGAGTGATGAATGAAGGGGTCACACGCACTATATGGCCCTGAGATCAGGTGGGGGGGAGCTTAGATGTAAAAAAAAGCTTTGCTACAAACTTTAATCCAAAGAGTCAGTAGTGAAGAAAGCAGCGATGATACCCAAACCTAAAAAAAGACCAAGATGATTGGGGAATATTTTCCATACAGCCACGGTCACAGAAAATTTCAAGAAAGTTTTAAAAAGAAGGCCACGTGTCGATGTACATTTGAAAGATTTAAAAAAAACCCTTTTAAATTTTCATCAATTTTCAATGACATGGTGAAACCTTATACAGGAAGCACGGGGCAATGACAACGATCAAATTCGTTTTCCCCTAAAACATCCCTGACCTACATTTGGTATCACTTCCATTCGGAATGCAAACACATTTCAGGAGATACCGTTGCAAATAGAGAAAGTATCACAAAGCAACCACAAGTTTTAGATTCATGACGGACATCTCCGTTAGAAATGACACGTCTTATGCCCCGAAGGGAGGTGGAAGAAAAAAAAAGTTTGGTCACACCCAGCATTGAGAAATGTCCAAAGTCAAAAATATTATAAATTGACAAGTTTGACAGTATGTGTTTTGGGACGCATTTGGTAGGATAAAATAAATCATAAAAAGGGCGATAAGCTGGGAAAAAGCGATGGAAAATTTTATGAGACAATCGCAAATTTTTTTCAAAGCCAAGAAGCCCAAAACATTTTTAATGTGTGGGCATTTGCCCAAATTACCCTTTTGTAAGAAGAAAACAAAAGATTCAAAGCCACCTTTATCCAGACATTGATCAAAGTGTGGGGCCCCAATTTTAGAAAATGGAGTTTGTTCAATCACCCACCTTGACAGCAAAAACAAAGTGATTCACATTTACATCATGATAAAATTATGATTGCATTACATCAACATGGTTTTGGGTGCAGCTTCTCTTGAACCTGTAAACTACGGTTATAAAAAGAGAGCTCATGGGGTAAGAATATTTGTCTTGTTACGCTTGAACATGCCCAAAAAAAGGATTCTTTCCATGTGGGGCACGTGGTAGAAATTTCATGCAGAAATGTTTTTATCAGCACAAAGTGAAACCGGAAAATCTCAAAAAACACTGTGAAAGTGTATGGCAATGCAAAACCTTGGTTTAAATGGTTGTGGGGACAAAAAAAGAACCTCCTGTCCCGGACTAAAAAAAACAAGTATTGCGAAAGTTGTGGATGCGAACTCATGTTTATCCCCACTTAAAAAAAAGAACCCGAGAAAAGAAGTCACCGACTGTACCTTTTATCTTTTTGACTTTGAGTGTCGATTTGTTGGGTGAAATATACCAAACTTTTTGTGTTGCTCAACGTGCTTGGGAGACTGATGTGTCAATCCATGAAAAAACCCCTGTCGAAATGGAACTGTGGATGAGCCTAGAGAAAAAATTTTCTGGGGGAACAACACTTTTTCAAATTTTGTACATGGTGGGTTTAACCCGTCACAAAAGGGACCACAGGATTGCTCAAATCACAATACGATGCACAGTTTATTTTGAGGCCTTTGAAAAATGATACAACCCAAAAAAAAATTGATAAAGAATGGAAGAAAATTTAAAGATGAAAGCCATCAAGTGAATTCATCGCCACTGAGTTTTTCAACTTTTCTTTTTCCGTTTCCCCCACTTTTTTGGGTTGACTGAGATGGCAAAAAAGGGTGGGTTCCCTTTTTTGCAACAGGAGAAAACCCGACTACATTTGGGGAAATACTCCCCGTACTTTTTACAGACCCCCACCCCTGAAACCCGACAAGAGAGAAGCGTTTTTGAAATGGCAATGCAAAGTGGCACAAAAGGTGGTTTCACTTTCAGTTTGAAATGCAAAAAATACTGCAAATCAAAGTGGACATCTTTAACAGGGTTGTGGAGGTTTAGGAAAGAACGTTGGTAGTGACCAAATTGATCCCTTTGGAAGCGACCACTCTGTCAAGTGTGCAAACAAAGCTTGGCGTAAAAAACAATGCTCAAAGACCTTGGGGTAATCCTATGCCGGGTATCCAAACAAAACTCGAAATCCCAAACAAAGGGTTGTGGTAAAAAAATGTTCCATTTGGAAAAAACATTTTGCCATCATTTAAATGGGGGGAAAATACAAATTGGACCCTTTACGTTGACGGATTCCCCAAGGGAAAGAAACACCGTATCGAATTCATGGGGGTGTGGAACCCCCGGGTGTCCCCAAAAAAGTTTCCCCAAAGGGGAGACAGTGTGAACGGGGTTTCCACTTAAAATTTGAACTTATTTATCCCCGATTTTTTCCGTTGCTCAAGGGGTTTAAAAAAGCCCGTGCTAAAAGTGTTTAAAGTAATACAATTATGAAGCAAGGAATTGTGGGAAATCAAAAGCCCTTTTCTAACGGAACCTAGTTTAAAAAATTGGACTTAAATATAAAGGTTACATGAAAAAAAGAATGCAGAAAAACCGTTCTTTCATGCCCCCCCGCTTTAAAGTCCCGTTTGTTTCCCTTTTTTTTCGAAGAAACTAATGTTTTTTTTAAAATAACATAAAAATTTGTTTTTTGATGATGAATGGGGTTTTAATGATATGCAATTTTAATGATCGGACCAAAAATTTAAAAGTTATTTGTCAAAAGGGCAAAAATAGACAGAACACTTTTTGCCGATTTTTGGTTTTTTTAAAAAATAACTTTTATATCTCGACCCCAAAATAAAAGTTGAAAAAAAACGCGTGATATTTTGGGAAAATTTAAAAGGCCTTTTTTTGGGTCCTAGCGTTTTAAAATTGGACATCGCATATCCTAAAAGGGAAAGTTAGATGAGAAATAAAAATTCTTTTTCAACCCCGTTTTTTTCATGCATTTCTGCTTTTTGCCCTACATTTCTTTTTTTTTTCTAAAAACTATTAATTTTGAAAAAAAAATAAAAAAACATATTATTAGTGTGATGCAATGGGGTTTTAAATGGTATGCGTTTTTAATATCGGCGGGGGGGTTTTGCTCTGGCGTTTTTTTTTTTTTTTTTTTTGGCGTTTCGAAAAAAATACCCAAAAGAGTCAAAAAATTCAAAAACGGAAAAGGGAAAAGGTTCATCCGGGGTTGTGCTGGGTGAGTTTTGTGATGCCCTTTTGTCCGTGTGGGGCATGCGTGTCATCGTCCGCGTCAAAAAATTTTCTTTTGCAATCTAGAGGCCCCGTTTTGGCCCAATCTCATGAAACTTGGGGGATGTTTGTCTCATGAATCTCGGAGAGTTTGAAAAAGGGTCATGTGGGGGTCAAAAAAATAGGTCATGGTCAAACCCTTTAAAAAATTTGTGAACATCTAGAGGGCCCGTTTTGGCCCCAACTTCCCTAAAATTTGGTCAGGATATTTTCTTATAATATTCGAATGAGTTTGAAATTGGTCATGTGGGGTCCCCAAAATTTGGTCCCCAGGAAATGTTAAAAAAAAACCTTGTGAACCTCTAAAAGGGCCCCAGTTTTTTAACCCAATTTTATGAAACTGGTCAGATTTTTTTACATTATTTTTGGAGGAGTTCGAGAACGGGTAATTTGGGGTCAAAGATAGGTCACCAGGTCAATCTTATAAAACCTTGTGAACACTCTACAGGCCAATTTTGGCCCAATCTTCATAAATTTTGGTCAGGATGTTTGTCTACCATGATCCCTTGCATGAGTTTGAAAATTGGGTCATGTGGGATCAAAACTAGGAAACCAGGAAAAATTAAAAAAAACCCTTGTGAACCTCTAGAGGCACAGTTTTATCCCAATTTTCAATAGATTTGGTCAGGATGTTTGTTAATTGATATATTGGATGAGTTCGAACATGAGTACAAAAGGTCAAAAAACTAGGTCCCCAGGTCAAATCTTAGAAAAATCTTGTGAACATTAGGGGCCCCACATTTTTGTCCCAGTCTTTCATTAAACTTGATATGAATGATAACTGCATGAATTCCGGTTGAGTGCAAATTCAGGTAGAATAATATGTAGGTCACTTAGTAAAATGTTAGAAAAACACTTTATATGCCAGATTTTTAGTCTTATGCCTAACACAAGCCATCTTACTCAGGTGAGCGACACAGGGCCATCTTGGCCCTCTTGTTTAAAATTTGACATCATATAAGGAAGTTAGATGAGGAATAAAAATTAATTTATACGTTCTTTCATGCATTCTGCAGTTAGTCATAATCACTTGATTGCTTTTTCTAAGATAAATAATCTGATGGATTATGTCTTCCGTACAACTATGCTTAATTTCGAAACTTGTAAGGCATTGAAAGCAGTTTTCAAAGAAGAGAAGTCTTTAGGGCCCCCTTTGGGCCCTCTTGTTGAAATATCATAAGAACAATATTTTTATCATGATGCAATGCTGTTTAATGCTATGAGATCTTAATGATCAGTTATTAATTATTAAATTATTTGTCGAATGGTAGTTGTTGACATGAATATCTTTTGCCGATTTTTGCCTTTTTGGGGGGGGAATAACTTTATATATTGCAAAAAAGATAGGTTTAAAATAAGGTAAGTACATGTTTGAATTCGAAAGACCTTTCTAACGGTACTGGGTTTTTAAAATTGGACATCATATAAGGAAATTGCATGAAAGTAAGAATTTCTGAAAAAAAAAAAAAAAATTCTTGTGCTTCTGCAGTTAATCCCACATATTATTCTAAATTTTATTACTGTTACATTAAAGGTAAAATGTGAAACAGTAATTTATTTTAATTCTCTGTGCCCTTCAATGAACAAGAACTTCAATGAAGATATGAGAAATGAATATTTCGTAGAAAAGGAATTGTATACCTTTTTAGCATGTTAAGAGGACTAGTGATACTTTATTCCCTTGCAGAACACGAAGATTGAGTATTATTGTAGTTATCTTAAGATGGTTCTGGAATAATCAGCATTATGAAATTATAACTGAAAACAAAGCCACATATTCCCTTTTGAATGCAATGACTTTAAAATTTAAATTATGTTATATGACATCACAGATTTCTCATGCTATTTATTTATGATTGCACTCTACAGCTGTCAATTCGGGACGGTTTTTCTTAAACTTTTGAAGATGGGTATTTCAAAAACTATGTATGATCAGGTTTGACATTGTTTGCAGTGCAGAAAGCCCTTTCTTTTGTCCAGAACAAAAGAAGTCTAGTTATCATTTTTTTCTTCTCTTATATTTGTGTTAATTTTGAGGTGTTGCCATTAACTCAGAACAATGAAAATTTTATGGCATATATTTCAAACCATGAGATTTCGGATTCAATGAATTTCATATTCATATGACGTCATATAACGTCAGATTCGACGTCAGGTTGAAAAGTTTGTACGCGGTCTACAGCCATTATTTCTAAACATTTTCATCAAAATTTCACAGAATGTGTATGTTAGGCTTTAGGTGTGCCTTTCGGTGTCCCTTTTTACAAATTCGAAAAGGCAAAAGTTGTATGGCGAATCCAAGATTCGAACTGATGACGTCAAATTTAAATGCGTATAAAATCGCTTCCAGAAGTGCTAGAAAGCTAATATTTGGACTGAATATTAGTCTCTAGGTCTTCTTTAACATTCTAAAAAGCTGAGCGCCATAGGCGTCACATGACGTCATAATGCTAAAAAAACTTTTGTATTAAAACTTAACGGTTTTTAAGCCTGTAGCTTATTTTTTGTAATTTGCTTGAAATTCTGTCTGAATGATGCAGTATTAGATTCTATGGAGCAATGTCACTTTCGTTTCCGGAAAATCTAAAAGGTCAAGGTCATATATCAATTATCGGGTTTTCTTCGGCCTTAAATATCTCAAAAACGGTAAATATTTTATCGAGACACTATGCGTATAATTTGTAGTGTTTAGATAGACCTTTCAGATGATATTTAGTTTTTGATGATCGGGGTTGAATCGGTTGAGTTATGGCGGGAAAAGGAAAAATTGGTAAACCCTCAGTGTGTTTAACAGTTTATATCTCGAAAGCCTTTGATTTTTGAAAAATATGATGATGAATATTATTTGTAGAGCAATGTTGGCCGTTATTTTCATCTTAAACATTGTCCAGAATTTACACAAGAAGTCACATGATAGTAGTATAGGGTGGCACTGTGGTACCGAGGTACCATAAATTTTTATTTTTTTTATGGTACCGTGGTACCATAATTTTTTTATTTTTTTTTTGGTACTTATGGTACCGAATCTATAGTACGAATGGTACTATATATGAAAACAGAATCTATAGTACCGAATGGTACTATATATGAAAACAGATGTAATAAAATGTCTTAAAGGAGGACCACATCTTAACATTGCAATTGTAAAATGTCCCTTTCGAGACATTTGGGTTTGGCCTGAAAGGGCCGTTTTGTTCTTTTAATTGTGGGCCTACCCACTTGTACAGTCCCC
>CM037784.1:2497547-2547547 GCA_021229015.1 Solen grandis | reverse complement strand
CGAAGGTACTTTCATGCTAATTTCTCAGTATCCAGGCATGCAATTGATTTGAAACATCTTTAATACATTTAGGGGTATCATACTATCAAGGTAGATAACTTTTGATGGAATATATTACAAATTATGGCCCCTTATTTCTATTTTCGGATAAAAGAGACCGACACCCATGACGTAGTTATTGTGTAGCTTGTATCCATAGCGGTTATCGATTGGTTGAACCAGAATGTAAACTACCCCTATGACAAGGTCACGTTCGGTGATATTTATTGTGATTAGCGCGTTTTGCCTCGAGCAAGGTTTATAAATGATGATAATGAAATGGATTACTTATAGAGGGTCCGGGCAAGATTAAAAATTTGTTCAATGCGCCCGGCCTTTTTAGAGGCGCCCGGCCAGGCAAGATATTTTAAAATGGTGACCGGCCCGGATTGAAAATAGAGGAGCCCCGGGCGCCGGGCTATCCTGCTCTTGGAGCACTGATATCTCAGAGTCCAGGCATGGGATTGATTTGAAACATTTTTAATGTGTTTAGGGGTATCATCATACTATAAAGGAAGATAACACCTGATGGAATATATTAAAAATTATGGCCCCCTTTTAACTTAGAATTTTGGTTACATTTTTGCATTTAAGCTACTATCCAGGTTATATCTCAGAAATTGCTTGTGGTTTTGACTAGAATGTTAAGGAGTGTCTTCAGTGGCATCAGATTACCAAGGAAGATAACTTTTGGACTGAATTTTATGCCATTTATGGCCCTTTTCTTGCTTGGATTTTTGGTTAAAGTTTTGCATGCACAGTGTTATTATGCTTATGTCTCAGTAACTAGGCATGGGATTGATTTTAGACATCATAAAAATATTAAGGGGTATCAGACTATCAAGGTATATAATTTTTGACTATTATTATCAGACTATGCGAAAACTTTTCCTTCTTCACAGGACATTGCGACAGGTAAACACAAAATTTTTACCTGTCGCAACAAATGTTTACCTGTCGCAGCAACTTTTACTTGTTGTGACATATTTGTACCTGTTGCAATGTTTTAAACAGTATTTAGTAAGAACTTTTTGATATCTTGATTTCAGTCTCTTTATTGCAAGTATTTTACATAAATTTATCACTTAATTTAATGAATATTCATTCATTTTTTGCTAATTTTAGATTTTCTGTTTTACATATATACTGTTCTAATCAGCTGTTCAAAACCCACAAACATGTAAAAATGTGAGACCAGCAAAATAAGTACATATGGAGGAATAAACCCTACCCCATTACAAAAAGAAATATTTTTGCACAGATAAGATCATAAAATGCTATGCAAAAACTAAAGTTCTGTAAGTTGTGTGACCATAATGAGGAAATAAGCCGAAAAACTATCCCTGAAAGCGTCTGTTATTGTCAGGAGCTCTCTTCTTTGGTTCGTTGCTAGAACTAGCAGGCAATTTTCGACCGGCATAGCACCATCAGAATATCTAAATTCATTGACAACAAAATCTAGATTTAATTATTTACGATAATAAATATTGAAATGATAAAAATTGAACCTGATAATAAATTAAAACAGGTATGACTTTGTTAATTGATTATGGAAAGCGAATAAAAAGAAGAAAAAAAAAAATCTTTCGTGAATGCATCGTCTGCCATGTTGTTGATTGTTGACCGATAAAGGCAGAGTATCCCGCATGGTTTCCATTATGAAAGATATAAGTATGTACATTGCGGGGAACCAGTTTGCAATCGTTACTGCCGATAATCATTACAAAATTGCTAAAAAAAGCAAAAGAACCTGTTTTTTTAAGAAAGTGAAAGTAATTTTCCGAAAATGAACCGGTGCTGTATGGATTTTTTCATCGGACATTGTGTCCGACAATAATAGGCGCTTTCGTCGGTCAAAATGGAAATATACCGGACATGTCAAACTGACCGACGGACATTCGCATTGACTGTATTATGTACAGGATATGTGAAGGGCAAGAATTGAAATAGATTTCATTTGGTTTACCAACAAGTTTTTTTAATAGTCGAGCGTGCTGTCCTCTGACAGCTCTTGTTCATAAAGCATTCAGAAGTAATAAAGCATTTTGTAATATTTACATAAATAATCTTTCATAGAAATCTGATGTAACTCTTTGTTTAATGCAAAGCCTTTTTGTGGTTGGGCCTTCTTTTCTTTAATTATAATTATGTGTATTGTGTTTTGAGGAATCCTTTTTTGATACAGCTCTATTCAAGTTAAATGGCATATGATTTCTAAATTCTGTTATATAATTGTTATGTATGTTGTAATATCTTATTGAAATTGTATGTTATAAATACTTCTTTCATTTTTTTATGTGGACCATGTGGAAGATTGGTTCATGCCAAATAAGTTATCCACAATAAATAAAGACTTACTTACTGATTTACTTATTTTTCACTGAAATTAATTAAGCCTTGTCAAAATATGAACTATTATGATCTGATTTTCTCAGCAGTTTAAGGTGAGAAGATGTTGCCATGGATTCAAGGGTTGTAGATTTGAATTATGCTTGTCATGACAGTCTCATTTTGATATTCCCAGATACAAAGTATATGGGGGCTATATTGGAGTCATGTTCATCTGTCGGTCAGTCGGTTGGTCCATCTGTAATCTGTATTTGAGATTTGTCCACCTATTCCTCGGCTACCTTCAGTCAGATTTTGATAAATCTTTACAAGGCTGATAAGTACCAAGCCTAGTTGCCCATATCATTAACACTTCATGATTCACTTGATTTTAAATGAGTTATGGCCCTTTGTTATATTTTTTAGTCTGTGCTATTTCTTGGCTACTTTGGTCAGATTTTGATTTATAAGAACCAAACCAAGTTGCGCATATTGTTGGCACATCTTCATCACCTGGCTTTTAAAGACTTTGGTCCTTTTTTAATTTATTTTCCATATTAATAAGATCCATGTTGCACATATTGTTTGCACTTCATGATCGGTTTGATTTTATATGAGTTATGGCCCTTTGTTATATTTATTGAATATTTAGATCTTGAATGCTGTTAATACTGGTTGTAAATATGAAAATATGTTTTTGTTTTTCTTCAGATGTAATCTAGAGACATAGCACAAGACAAGATGAAGTGTTCAGACCCGGCCTGTGGTTGGGAAGGGTCTGGGAAGTTCTGTACAGAATGTGGAGGCAAAATGGTGGAGGAACCCTCGTTTGTAGTCATTTGTAAGGGCAAGAATGAAGATGGGACCCCATGTGCATCTCCGTTGAAAAGAAATCTCAAGTTTTGTAATAACTGTGGTACAAAAGTTGACCCCAGTTTGTTCCCCCCTCTAGAAGATTTGTGCATCAAATGTGGGTTTTCCCTTCCTCCTGAGGTCAAGTTTTGCCCAGAGTGTGGAAAGAAAAGGACCTCCAGCAAAGGTTTCTTTATTTGTTATAATGTAATCACTAAAATTGTTAAATCACTTCAGACATAGGTTTAAAATGCAGTTGTAAAATACTTCCCAGGTTTCAGGAAAATCATGAAGTGATAAAAATGCTGAGAGGTTGAATTCAAGTTTTAGAAAAGACTTTTAGAATTTTCATATCAAGAAGAAAAATTACTCCATACTTGTTTTTTTTACTCTGTTTTATTTTATGTGAATGTCTTATTATATATTCTTTATCCACTTTGAATGTATCCATAATTTTATGATTTGCCTGTTTAACCAGATACACAAGCAGATAAGACTTTAGAGACTGATGACAAGTCTGGTGCATCTGAAGCTGTGGAGAAGTCTGTGGAGACAGCTAGTGATGGAGCCGGGGCACATCCAGATGGGGGTGATACTACACCAGAGGGTGTGTCAGGGACAGCTGGTAAGTCTACACTCACAGGGGAGGGACAGTCAGGTTAGTGTTGTGTTGTCTCTTGTGGAGAAAGGCTTATATTGTTTACCTGATGATGGTAATAGTGTTAATGATAATGATAATAGTTCTGTTGGTAATGATGATGATGATGATAGTGTGGTTAAAATGAAATGACGGTTATGGTGTTGGTGGTAAAAAGTGATGATGATGATGGTGGTAGTGGTAATGATGATGATGGTGATGATGAGATGATTATGATGGAGGTAGATGATGATGATGATGATGATGATGATTATGGTTGTGGTGGCAGTAAATGACAAGGAAGAGGATATGCAACATAATTTTTGTTTCAGTTTTTTTAAAGGTAAAGTAATAACAAACTGCTTGGTTTAAACAGTTACCAAAAAAATGTAATCTTTACTTAGGGTTCCAAGATGATTTTAAGTAGGGAAAAAATAAAGAAAATTACACTCATTTTCAAATGAAAGTGTACACTTTTTAAAATATTTAGCAAACATATCAGTTCAAATTTTCACTCTATATCTTGTGTGTATTTGTCATTGATCTAGCCCAAAATCTACTATGTGGCATGGAGAAATTTTCAGGTTTTAGCTCACCTGAGCACATAGTACTCATGTGGGCTTTTCAGGATCAATGGCTGTCCGTCATCAGTCTGTCCGTCATCCACAGTTGTTTCAAATAACATCTCCTCTGAAACCACTGGGCCAAATTTGATGGAACTTGCCTCAGTGATGTTCCTTGCATGAAGCTCTACCAAAGTTGTTCAAATGGTTCTGGTCCATTGCCACAGGAGCTAAAAATAGAAAGTAAAAGTGAAATCTTTGAAAATCTTCTTCTCTGAAACCACTTGGCCTAGAGCTTAGATATTTAGTGTGAAAAACCCTACCCTAGGGGTCACTTGATTTTACATAGATTTATGTAGGAAAAACTAGAAAAAACTTCTTGTCAGAAACCAAAAGGCCTGGAGTTAAGATGTTTACTAGTGGACCTCAATCAAGTCTGTTCAAATCATGTCCCAGCTGTTGTCAAAATTGGCCCCACCCCAGGCCCGGTGTTCTCGAAAATAAAATGGTACTTAAGTATGATTTTCATACTCAAACTCAAAATATGCACATTAGTTTCAATAGGGATTTCAGTATGATATTCAAATTTGAGCCTAATATTGTACCTAAGTATTTTCGAGAATATTCAGCCAGGGGTCTCTTGATTTTATATAAACTTATGAGAGCTATGACCTTCAAAATTTGGATGGCAGGTACAGTTTTTGTGTGGAATTTACATAACCTCACTGAATTTCTGCATGGATTATGTATTTGGTATGACCCTTAATACTATAGTAGGCAATGAAGGCAATGTTTCTCAGGTGAGTGATTCAGGGTCATCTTGGCCCTCTTGTTTGAATAAATATAGGCTTTCGGGGAAAAAAAAGTTGATGAAAAATCTCAGAAAATAAAAGTGCACACTTTCTTTTGGAACTGAGTGTATGAGCAGAAATCTATACAAAGAAACTTTTCTTTCATTTGGTAAAAGGTGTGTGGTTTCTTAATAATCCTATGAGAAAATCAAATACTGGCTTGTCTCTGTAAACTGTTACATATGTACACACAATATGGGTTGTTTATTATGCTCACATTATTCTAAATGCAAAATCTTTTTAATCAAATGCTAATGTGACAAAAATAAAAGCCTACACATATTCAAGATGGTTGTATGTGCAATTGTTTGTTCATTATATATATGTGTACTTGATTGTTTATTAAACTCATGTGTTCAATAAACAGTCTGCTATTTTTTTACAACATTATTGGTGTGTTTTGATCAACTGTTCAAAGTGACTTAACAAGTACCTAATCCATCGTAGTTGTATTACCACCCCTTTACATACACATGTCTAGAATCATAAATTACATCAGCGTTTGACCTGAGGTATCCCAAGAGAACACCTGCTTTAAAATTCAGGATTCCCCCCTGAAAATTAGGAGTCCCTGTCATGTGATTCAGACATATGATGGCTTTATTATTCCCTTAATGGTGTTTACACCGGAGGGGACTACAGGTTTGCCCTCTGTCTGTCTGTCCATCTATCTGTTCGTCCATCTGTCTGTCTGTCTATCTGTTCGTCCATCTATCTGTCCATACGTCCATCTATCCGTCCATTCTTCTGTCTGTTTGGTTGCTATGGTAACGGAAAAATTATGCATCTCACTGGTAGGGGACTCATGTGTTGCATGCAACACCAGCTACTTGTTCACATAACAATTGGTGAAGAAGTTCTGATTCATCACTGGGGTTACTAGTTAGAAAGCTATATTTAGATGATTACATAGGTTTTCAACAAATGTGGCTGTTCAATTTACTTTTAATCATAAAGTAAGTGTCCAAATGGAACATTTGGCATGTTGATACTGGAGTCCCTTACCAATTTTTTGTGTCCTCAGGATCACGGGACACTGTTAGTGTTGACCCCTATACATTTTCTTGGAATGAGATATGCACATGTCTTACACATGATAAGATAATTACAGCTTTCATACTGCATGGATGTTGCGATATCTTAATACTTTTGCTGTGAGATAAATTCTGTAACCCATGCTTTTGCTGTATGGTATTTTCTGTTATCCACACTTTTTGATGTCATGATCTTGTAACCCACAGTTTATTTTAAGATCACTTGTTGACCAAACTGACACATGTTAATAGGTACACTGATACTAAATATTCGAGAGGTCTGGTCAAAACAAGGCCTGTTATAGGAAAATGGAAAGTCAGCTTATTTACTACTTCATGTAACTGAAATAAACATTTCCAGAAGACAATTGGCAATACACTAAGTCTTACAGACTTGGTAAAATTACGTTCACATTAAACCTGAATTGGTAATTTTTTAAAAGCATGTTGGCAAATTTATCCAACAGATTTACATTTTTGATATTTAAATCAGATTGTTAATAGATCAATGTCCTGGAAGAGACACTTAGATTTTTAATGTGACGATGTCGAAGGTAAGTGGTTTTGTGCACTTGGGGTTTCACTCCACCTGTATTTGGCAGGAATAATGACTATCTAGTGCCCGTGTGCCTCAATGCAACAATGTCACAATGTCATCATAACATGTTGAGTTGTCTGACAGCCCATGCCATGAGGTTATCAGGGGAGAGGATTAAAAAGATGAAATAATCAAATTAATAATTAATTGAAGTTAATAATTAATTGAAGTTCATTTTACTTATCCATGCAATAAAACATTTATTGTACTCTTTCTATTGGAGTACTGTCTGGTTTCAACCTATGGGTACTTAAAAATGTAGTAAACAATCTCACAGCTACGCGGCTTGGTCGTTTACATTCTCATCACCTAAATTTCAATCCTCGGCCACGACATACCAAAGTTGTAAAAAATGGTACTGGTATAGGGTATAGCCCCCCTTGATTGGCGCTCAGCATATAAGGCCAGTTTTTTTTATTAATAGATTTACGGATTTTCTTAAAGTTAAGGGTAGGAGGAGGGGAAAAAAGAAATTAAGATGTAAACCAAAAAGTACCCTTTTAATATGTTACTTTAGTACATGTACAGCGGTAATTTTACATGTGCGTTTTGCGTATTTTACATACATTTATTTTAAAAAACCCATTGTTTTCTAACATGTGTGTCATCTTGATGCATTTGATCTGAGAAATTAAAAACCAAAGTTAAAATGAATTATCTTTGAATTATCTATACTGTATACTGCTTTTCTTTACATGCTGCTAATTTTTACAACCTAAACAGATTCGTAAAAAATGGACACACATTAATTTGAGCGTCAATTCTAATGCACATTCCATCTTCGTACATCGAGGAGGCTGCCATCTTGCTTAGCCACAGGTGTTTGCTGATATTTTATTGAACGTTCTACTGCTTCCACAAGTCAGTCATGCGACGATTATTATTTACACCTCTAGTATCCACATTCAGCTTGCTTTATTACGTTTATGTTCATTATGGCTAATATTTTGAATAATAGTCTATAAATGTTGACACATTGTTGTTTGTTTGTCGCAAGTCCTTTCCAATTGGAATTTTAAGTACACAATTATCTTTTAACAGTTCTGTCCAAAATGAAACTAGCTAGAAAATCGTCTGGATGTACTAAAAACACTAAACTGATTGTATAATCATAACATAATGGCAGTCATGGTTTGTCTAGAAATGGTGATGCGAACATCTCATTTTGGTTTATATCGTCATTTAATTATTATGTTAAGTACAGTATAAACAAAATGAATATGAACACGATAACAATGATTTCATAAGCATTTATTTCACAATTATATTTTAGAAATCACAAACAGACAACAATTTTTCAGCAAGTATTTCTTAGTGGGTGGGGTAAAGTTTGGAAACTTCTACAAAATGATATGACTGTTTGCCTGGCCAAATCAAATTTTAAAGAAGACAAAGCAATGACTGTCCTTTTAAAAACTGTAAAATGGATGTGTTCTGAAGACATCCCTTTGATTAAATACAAGTCTCTTGTTGAGTTGTTATAAGATGTATCAGTGCTTGATATCCCGTGTTTTCAAAATGCCAAGATTAATTATCAATTGCAGTACACTGTTACCAAACTTTTATATAGTCTTTTTAGTGCAGTTCAACTAGATTTAAATGAAATTTGAAAGCACCCCCTTCCTATTGACGTGGTTGTTCATATTTTGTCATTTTAATGATGTTAATATAAAAGTTTATTGCTAAATGCTTTAAGTTATGCTTTTGACCCATTGATTTTGTAAAAAACCCTTTGTTTTCATATATGTGCATCCTAAAAACCCATTGTTTCGATTTGTAAAATTATCGCTGCATGCATAGTCCTTTATACCTTGATGAAATACATAAATATAACATTTTAAATTTAACATCATGTAGTGCTGTACAGTCCTTAGAATGTAAAGTGCCAACCACTAAATTTTATTGGGGGTTATCCATGCTGTGATTCAACTCGTTTCAATGTGACAGGATATCAACATTGTTAACTTGATGATTATCAGTTAAAACTAAAACATATTGGGACTTTGATGTATTAGACAGACGTATCATTGATAAATCAAGATCATTTAAATTTCTTTTTACAAGCAATAAACAATTTAAAAATTTGTTTTTCATAAAACACTTGTGGATTTGAACCGCCAAGATGATCAAATTATGTGCGCAGATACAGTAGAGCAAGCCATCCCTCAACTCTACTGCATACTCCACCTCCGTAGAATCTATCCCAGAAGTGGCATTCTACGTATATGAATAGATAAAGATTAAAGAAACAAGAACAGAACTAGCGAGCAAGTGGACATGTTGTTTCATCTATGTCATATAATTGCTTTTTGATTATGTGGGATATAAACATTTGGCATACTTCGCTCAATCTCGTTCAATATAGTAAACGCTTGAATTAACGTCGCGATTAAAGGATGGCTCCCAAAATATGTGGAATATGTGACGGTTTGCGGTTTTGGCTCAAGAAAAAAAAAAAAATGAGTTGAAAAAAAACAACTCATTTTTTTGGTTTTTGGAAAACTTGGAGTAGGCAGGTCCATAAATCTAAAAATAAAAAAAACTCTGGCCTAAGGGTAGTTCCAGGACCGGTTGGCATGGTGTCAGGATAATGTGACTGGGTGTGGTATCATGCTATATGTCTACAGCGTGATACTGCAGTGTTGCAGAACTATATCTGTCTCAAGTAGACAAAGCCTCCAGATAACTGAAATACTGTCGATGGGATGTTAAATCCAATAAAAAAAAAATTCCCTCATGCACTGATACCAGATACACACTAACCCAGACAAAAGGGTACTACATTGTATAACTATTATGTAGTGTGTATAATCCTGTGTTTTCCAAAAATGTCTGATGTGTACCTCCTAGTTTCATTTTCTGTATTCCTGGAAAATAGGTAATGATTTTATATAAAGTTTGAATGGGTTATAATGTAGCTCATTTCACATTTCGAGAAGAACTTGTACGTTCATGAATAAACTGTAAGTTTATTATTTTGAAGCATATGATAAATAAGAATTTTGATTATGTTTGTGAATTCTTTTTTATTTAGAAAGTAGGGACTTCTTTGTTTTGCTTTTTCGTTTTCTGGATTTGGAAATAGCAACTGTAAGCACCATTTTGCATTTTATGTGAGAATGGATGATTGAATGGAATTAAGTGAGTGTTCAGCACATTGGTACATAAACCCCCCCCCCCCCCAAAAAAAAACACGTAAACTATTGGTACATAAAAAAATCCTGTTAACTTTTGGTACATAAAAAAAAAGCAAAAACTGTTAACTATTGGACATTTTAGCAGTCACATGTCTTCTTGCATTGTGTGATGATTAAATGTATGATTTCTATAAATTGAATATTCCTTGGGTAAACTAGGATAAATTTCTTTTAAAAATGGTTACAACAACAACTGTATGTTTATTATATGTCATATTATTTCAATTTAACACAAGAAAGAATGACATTTCAAGTGTTCTACAAAGAGACAAAAATCAAATATATTTGGTTGGTCTGATTTGTTTTCTATGTACAAAGAGCTCATGATTATCAATAAAGATCAATGCATTTTGCATTATTTTTGGTTCGTTATGACATTCATGCAAAATTCTCATAATATATCATTGTCACATTGCTTATAGGTTAAAATATCTTGTCCAAGATAAATAATGTTCAACACTGGACTTGGCTGGCCCAGTACTTCTCACATTAAAAAAATCCAGTAAAATACAAAGTTCTTAGGAGGGATTTTCCAAGTACTGTGCCAATATTGAAATATTTTCCTGGTCCTGGTGCAAGCTACATTGTGACATAATTGAGGGAAATGATGTACTTGAGAGGAAAAAATATTTCTTGTGAGTCTCATGATTATTTTGAGAATTTCCCCTGTCATTTTCAGAATAAAAAAGTGTATCACAGTTTTACTGAAGAAATTGAATAATTTCTTATTGTGTTTTCTGAAAATGTTTGATGTGTATTTCTTAGTTTCATTTTCCATATTCCTCAGGTTCCGTCATGCTTCATCAGATGACATGTGTTCCTAAGAACACATGTTTTTTAGATAGTAGCTCATTTCTCTCTTTTTTTTTTCCAATGTACCAGTTGAGATCTTGTTGTGTTCATGAATAAACTTTAGGTTTACTATCCTTAAATATTTGGAAAATGAAAACTTTTGATAGTGCTTGCATGGCAATTTGAGATTTTGGAATGTGCTTGTAAACTCTTTTTAGCTTGTCTATTTTTCAAAGAAAGAAATACTAGCTATTGTCGTAACTTCAGCGTCCGCATTGTCGTCGTCAGGCGTCATCATCGTCGTCATCCGGGATCTTAACGTTGGCCATAACTTCTCTACTATTCAATATACAACTTTCATTTTTGGTATGCATATTCATCTTGACAATACCTATCCAGACATATGCAAGTATTTCACCTACTGACCTTGACCTTTGACCTTATTTTTCTGAAACTTTTGAAAACTTTAAAATGCCTGTCATTTCAAAACTGTTGTCAACAGGGCACTGATATTTCACATGTGAATTCCTTGTGGCAAGACCTTTCCATCAATCTTACACTTTTAGACTTTTGACCTTGACCTTTGAACTTTAATCTATTTTGAATTGTTTAACAAAAAACTTTAACGTTGGCCATAACTTTTAAGTATTTGACATACATCTTTTATATTTAGTATGCATATTCATCTTGACAAGGGTTATACAGATATACCTCAATCACCTTGACCTTCAAACTTATTTTGTCATAACTCTGGACAAGTTTTAAAATAGATATACAGTCAGCACTCGTTATCTCGAATTTCATGGGACCAAAAATAAGACTTCGAGATGTCCGTAATTTGACCAATCCGAAATGAGGTATTTTCGGCTTGTGATCAAGAAATCTTATCTGTATCATTCTATTAATATTGTGTCGATATCTTGAAGAAGATGACACTTATTTTTGTAGAATATATAATTAATAAATAATAATCCATAAGTTGCATATTTTTCTTTATTTATTCAACTGCTTCTTTCTGTAAAGTTTCTATAAATAAAGAAATGTGAAAGAAATAAACAAATAGGGTTACAACAATACAACAATAATATAGATTACTAAGAAAACATGCGAACTGCATTCTATTAATAAAGAGCACTTACATATATGCACAATATTCAAAGCACTTTGCACAACGCCAGATTACTCTTAGATGGACAAGTAGGTTCTAGAGACATTGTAAGTTATGACCTGGGTTTATTCTTCGATAGTATTTAAAAAAAAATCTGGCACATTTTGAGCAAAGATTGTCAAGCACAACGCCTTGTGTTTGGCCATATAATTACATAATTACCATTCAAATATTTCGTCAAAACATAATCTGGTAATTATTGAAAGCCTAAAATCACGGTTTGTCGTACAAGCTAGTGTCACCAGTTGACTTATAGGTGTGAAAAATATCGGCGGGCTAATTAGCGTCTGTGGAATTTGAGATAAACAAACAAATATGCATTGTACTATTGGGCGAGGATCCAAATTTTCACTTTGAGATAGCAGTAATTTGAAATAAATAAATTTTGAGACACACGAAGTTAATGTATATAGACAAAGAAGGGGAAAATCTGGACCAAGTCAATTAATTTGACATAGCCGAAATTTCAATATACACGAATTGGAAATAACGAGTACCAACTTTGTCAATATTTTTTTTAAAAAAAACTTTGTACACTGGTGTGTCATCATATGAACCTGTGCAGATAAAAAAGAGCATTTTTATTTTTGTCAAATTTAAAGGGTATGGTACTTCAACTTTGCATTTAAAGGCTTACAGTTTTAGTTGTGATTTTCAAGGTCAACTTTTTTAAATGTTTAACAAAAAAATGTAATGTTGGCAAAAACAGACGAGTGTTGGCAACCGCATGCGGTGTTCTTGTTATCTTATCTTTAAGTCACCTTTACAAAATAGGGACTTCTTTGTTTTGTTTTTTTTCCCCCCGGATTTGGAAATGTAGATGCAAGGATCATTTTTCAACTGATACACTTCATGTGGATATGGATTGGTGAATGGATTTCAGTGAGTGTTCAGCACATTGGTATACCTTAAAGCCTTGTATTTATTATTATTGACTCATCAGACATTTTATCAGTCACATCTTGTCTTCTTCTGTTGTGTAATGTACAATGATTTATTTATATATTGATTGATTTCCAGAGCCTCTTGATTCTTTGAGAATTTATCTCTGTCAGTCTGTAGAATATCACACTTTAACTGACAAAATTTCATGTTTATGTTGAGTCCTAGTGACCATTACTTTGTCATGAATCAGTCATCATGGTTCTCAAGTGAGCAATGGTCTTCTTTTCTTGTGCATCTGGCCATTGTCAGATACATAATCAACCCTTTTATAATTCAATTTTTCTCACGATTTACTGTCCTGTATTTAAATAAAAATGGAAAAAAATCTTGACAAATAGATCATACAAGGTCCTGTTATATATGCGCTGATTTGTCTACAAACTTAACTTGCATGGCTAATTCTTAATATTGATAGCTAGAACTCATAGTATTGAGATATTCAATATTTTTCGTGTACAGTTTACATACATGTATTATGAATTTGCATGTATGAATAGAGTATTACTTTCTGTATTGATTGATACTCATAATAATGCATATTGAAACTGTGATACACTTGTGTAATAATGCATTAAATGAGAAATGGTTTTGGCTGTTTAATTAATAGGTTGAAATGAGCTATTACCATGGTTGCACATTTTTCAGTATTTTACAATGGAAGTCAAAGTGGAATTAAACTGTTATGGACTGACTGCTCTATTATTTTGCAGTTGCTTAGTGAGCACAATAATTTGATAGCTTGAACTTTAGATCAGCAGTGGGTTTTTTTTACCTCTGCATTCTGCATCCAGGATGCAATGTTTTTACTGTGGATGCAATGTTTTTGTTTCAGTGCATCCATTGGGTGCATAATATGTATGGAAAATGTCATGGAAATTCAAGTAGGACGCATACTTTCTGTATTGGGACTCATATTTTTTTAGTTAAGCGAGTCACAGGACTCAGGCAGCAAAAATTGTAAAAAAAATCACTGGATCAGGGTGTCTAGCTGTGTCTGCTTTTAATGTAAATGATGTCACTTCTGTCAAAAAAAGCTTTTGAAGCTTGAACTTGTGCTCTTGTGTGAAGGGAAAAAATCAACTTTATTGATAGCTCCAGTAGTTCTTCAGAGGGACACGTTTTCAAATTTCTCTCATTATCAATGGATGATTTCTTAAGGCCATCATAGTGTATCTTACTTTAAAGTACAAGAATGTTTGGTTAGTTTCAGATAAAGTACTGTTCAAAAACTTAATGCTCTACAAAAAATTGTGAAGTTAATAAGATTTAAGTAGGAAATCTGTTGATTTACAGGCCTATATTTGACCACATTTTTTTTTTTTTCAAGTACAGTAAATTTATACATCTGTTATAAACTTAAACATAAATGTTGTTTTAGAAGTTAATCAAGATCACAAGTCTGAAGCTGTAGATAAGTCAATGGAGGCAGCCAGTGATGGACTTGGGTCAGATCCAGACATTGGTGGAGGTGATAATGGTCAAAGAGATGGTTTACAGAACACTGAGGAACCTTCCAAAATGGTGGATGATCAATCAGGTCTGTCAAGATCTTATCATTATTTCTCTGTTTGGATCTCAGTAAATTTCAATGAATTGATTAATATTTCATTTACCAGTTCATGACTAAGGTAGCAGTTGATAAGATTATTCACTCCATTGATTGTAGAACTTATGCAATATTAGTTTCCTCTGCTGTCTTTGGATTTATTTTGCCTGTCATGTCAAAACATGGTTATATTTTAGGCTTGATAATATGATAGTTTTGTCAAGTCATTGTCATATATCAATACTACTTCACGAAAATAATTTGAAATAATTGCATTTTAATGACCACAGCACAAGATGTGCAGATGTCAGAGATAAAAATGGAGGTAGATGATAAGCCCACCAGTGATTTAAATGTTGACACACCAGCAGATGTAGCAAGTACTGGGGATGCTGGATGTAGTCCTGATGGCATTCTTCCAGGTGAGAGTCCATGTAATTAATTTCAGATATATTGTCAATACTCTTTGTTAACAAGGTTTTTAATGAAAACCTTACTTCCTTTCAAATTGCTTCCTTTAGAATTTGGATATAATAATCAAGTTTGGTATATAGATACCTTATGAACAGAGAAAGATTTGAATTGTTTTGAGGTCGTTATGGCCAAGGTCACTGTAACTGAAATAGTTTTTGTTTCTATGAAATAACTTCCTTTGATAAAGGACACAATTATCACCACCCTATATAAAATTGTAGTGCCTTACTTATTCCCCTTACTGATGATGTCATCAAGCATATTATGTCATCAACATTCTAGAAGGAAGTATTTATGTTCTTTTAAAATGCATGAATTAAAAACAAAAAAGAAAGACTTGTCAACATAAGCGTTCAGGTGACAAGGATTTATTTTATGATGTCAATGTGTGATGTCATATGTTTGCTTTTATGGCAGGGGTTTGGAAATAAAGGATAGCCTTGTTGCCTGTGGTGACACTTGAAAACCTGGCTTCACATTGATTTTTTATACCCCCTGCACAACAAAGTTGTAAGGGGGGTAGA
The DNA here is from genome assembly GCA_021229015.1 of Solen grandis. Lineage (NCBI taxonomy): Eukaryota > Metazoa > Mollusca > Bivalvia > Adapedonta > Solenidae > Solen > Solen grandis. Next base: position 2,531,999 of record CM037784.1, on the reverse strand, counting down.
CTGGATTCAGCTTGTCTGTCTGGCCGTCCATCTGTCTGTCGGTTTCTTTGTCAGGGCCGTAACTCAAAAAGTATAAAAGGCATCAAGATGAAACTTCATATGTGGATAGATCTCATTGAGGGGGAGTGCAGTGACCAAGAACCATAACTCTCAGTCGCGGAATTTTGGAGTTATTGCCCTTTGTAAATTTTCATACATTTTTTGTACGGGCCGTAAGTTAAAAAGTATAAAAGATATCAAGATGAAACTTCATACTCATTGAAGGGGCATGCAGTGACCAAGAACCATAACTCTCGCGGAATTTTGGAGTTATTGCCCTTTGTAAATTTTCATACATTTTTTGTCCGGGCTGTAACTTAAAAAGTATAAAAGATATCAAGATGAAACTTCATATGTGGATAGATCTCATTGAAGGGGCATGCAGTGACCAAGAACCATAACTCTCGCGTAATTTTTGAGTTATTGTCCTTTGTAAATTTTCATACTTAATTTTTGTCCTGGCCGTAACTTCATATGTGGATAGATCTCATTTAAGGAAAGTGTAATGCCCAAGAACTGAAACTCTCATTTGCGTCATTTAAAAATGCCTGTGACAAAGGGGAATGCGGGGGGTATTTGCGCCATGACAATGGCAGTTCTAGTTTTTTACTGAATCCTCTGAGGTATTGCTTTGAAACTTGGAATACTTGTTTAATTATGACTATCACCTCCATCAATAAGCAAGTACATTACCCTTCTCATGGATTTTGATTAAATCATGCCCCTATTTTGACTTTTCTGTAAAAAAAATGCTGATAAAAGGGAAATAACCCAAATTTTATTTTTGAAAAGATGGCATGGGTTGTATAATTATGTAGTTATTAATGATGATATTCTGAAAATTTGACAATCCTTCTTCCCTGTAACCAGTATTTAGAATTTAATTTTCTTTTGCATAAATGACTTATTGAAATTCACAATAACTATTTAAATAAGGTTGATTTGTTAAAAAATCAAGCTGCTAGGGATTTATTTATATAGACATTCCAAATTTGATGATGTGGCTTCTAGTTTTACACATGACCCCCTACTTTACTCAAGCAAAGTTGATCTGTTCATAAAGGAGGCCTCAATTGATAGGTCTTGTTCTTCTATAATCTTGAATCTGGCTGATGTTAGAGTTAATTAGGTTAAATCTTGAGTTTAAAGTTTAAACTTTATTTATTTTACATCAATTATGAAACAAATTATCGCAACTTATATTAATCGATTTCAATGGCTCTGGTTGCTGTGTGTGTGGTCATTATTGTGGGAGGAAACCAGAGAGCAACCACTGTACCCTCTGGTGTATGTGACCAGGAATCTAAACCGGGAGGCATTGGTGAGAAGCGAGGCCCGTTACCACTACGCTATCCATGCACTCGATCTTGAGTGACCTAGTATATGACTTTATTTAAGCAGATTATACTGTATAACTTTTTTTTTTCTGCGGCAATTTATTATTTGCGGAATTTTGCGGATGCTAGCAGACTGCAAATATTAAATGTGCAGATTATTCATTACATTTTTCCTCCTAGTCACCAGTCGACAGTCATACCGACAGTACAGTCACTTCACTTCCCCTAAGTCACCTTTAACAGTACTATTGATTTTTCACACATGACGCGCTATGCTGCAATTGTAGCAGTACACCTGTGTTTGTGTATAAGCAAAGTCTTGGCTAACTGAAACATGTTTTAAATCAGCTTGTGACTTGCAATTGTAATGGCGCATCTGAAGGTTTTTGGCAGACCCAGATGGACCTTTATTGGAGGAAATTAATTAGTTTTAACCTTTTAGTCAATATATGCTTCTAGCACTATTTTCACATGATGCATATTCTGCAAGCAATGATGCTTGTATTTAATGTATAATAAAAATTATGAAAATGCTTTAAATAAATCTAGTTGTTCACAAAATAAAACTCACTTTGTATAAAGAATCCACAAAAATTGTATCACTTCATTTTAGAAATCCGCAAAAATTAAATGCTCAAAAATAAGTTAAATCATTTAAGGCCCCAAACTGCTAAAGATTTGCACCCACAAATAAAAAAAAAACAGTTTTAGGGTATTCATATGAGTGAAAGAGGGCAACTATGACCATCTTGTTATATGTATTTATACATCTGTTTAAATATACATATAACTGTTGTGTTAGCAAAACAAGATAACAAGCCTGAAGCTGTGGAGAAGTCAATGGGGGCAGGTAGTGATGGACCGGGACCAGACCCAGACAGTGGTGGTGGTGATCATGGTCAGAGAGATGGTTTACAGAATACTGAGGAACCTTCCAAAACTGAGGATGATCAAACAGGTCCTTCAGGATCTTATTCTTTCCTTGTTTTGATCTTAGTTTATTTTGTAAAATTGATTGATTTTCCATTTACTAGTCCTGGTGGTAGATGGTTAGACAATCTGCTCCCAGTAATTGTTGAATTTTGAAGAAGATATTGGTCTTCTCCTTTGTCTTTGGAAACATTTTGCCTGTCATGTCACATCATTGTTATATTCTGGGCTAGATATGGTCATATGTCATATAGAATATAAGTCATATGTCATATAGAATATAAGGGGGCATATATATTGTATTAACATCTTGTTGTATAAACATTTGATGCTTTTACAGTCAATCAATAAATAATTTTATCTTTATATCCACAGTACAAGATGTGAAGATGTCTGAGATAATATTGGTGGTAGATGATCAGCCCACCAGTAAATTGAATGTTGACACGCCAGCAGGTACCTCAAATACAGATGTAGCACATACTGGGGATGCTGGATGTGGTCCTGATGACACTCTTTCAGGTGAGAGTCCATGTAATTAATTTCAGATATATTGTCAATACTCTTTGTTAACTGGTTCTTTAACACACTGCATCAACAGTCTGCATCTTAACTAATTATTTGTTTTTTTAGCTCACCTGAGCACAACATACTCATGGTGAGCTATTGTGATCGCGTCCAGCATCCGTGCGTGCGTCTGGCATCAACAATTTTCTTCAAACAACATCTCCTCCTAAACCACTTGGCCAGATTTGATGAATATTGCCTGGGATGTTCCTTGCATGAAGCTCTACCAAAGTTGCTCAAATGGTTCACGTCTGTTGCATATCTGGGTCACAGGAGCTAAAAATAGATTTTTAAAGTGAGATCTTAAAAAATCTTCCTCTCCGAAACTGCAAGGGCTAGAGCTTAGATATTTAGTGTGTGGCATTGTCTTATGGACCTTTACCAAGCTTCTTCTCAGCAACCACAAGGTCTGGAGTTTCCTTGTTTGGTGTGTAACATGGTCATGGACTATTAGACCTTTTCCATGTTTGTTAAAATCATGGCCCATGGGTCAAAATTGACCCCATTTTTAGTGTCACTTAATTTTACATAGACTTATACAGGAAAAAACTAGAAAAAACTTCTTATCAGAAACCACAAGGCCTAGAGTTTAGATATTTGGTTTGTAACATGGCCTTATGAACATCTACCAATTTTGATCCAATCATGACCCTGGGGTCAAAATTGGCTCCGCCCTAGGGGTCACTTGATTTTATATAGACTTGTATGGAAAACCTTCAAAAGATCTCAAAGCCTGGAGTAAATATGGTTACTTGTGGACCTCAACCAAGTCTTTTCAAATCATGGCCCTGGTGTCAAAATTGACCCCGCCCCATAGTCACTTGATTTTATATAGACTTATTAGAGCTACGACCTTTAAAGTTTGGATGGCAGGTACAGTTTTTGTGTTGAATTTAAATGATATTGCTGTACTTCTGCATGGATTATGTATTCAGTATGACTCATAACACAGTACAGTGGTCATGCGGTTCCTCAAGGCCATCTTGGCCCTCTTGTTGGAAAATTATGCCGTTTTGACTGTTTGGTAGCTCATGTACATTGCCAGATACTACCATAACAATCTGCTGGCTACTCCTCTGTAACTACTGGATGTATTTCTATGAAACTTGCTGGGATTATCATTACACATTGTAGATGAGTGTAATCTATAACAGGTTGGGTTATCTCCCCTTTTCGGAAAATTATGCCACTTTGACTGTTTGGTAGCTCATGTACATTGCCAGCTACTACCGTAACGCTCTGTCGACTACTCCTCTGTAACTATTGGATGTATTTCAATGAAACTTCCTGGGATTAATCGTTACACGTTGTAGATGTTCGTAATCTAGAACAGCTTGGGTTAGGGGCCGCCGTGGCTGAGCGGTTACACTCGTGGACTACAAATCTCTCAGCCCCTCACCGCTGTGGGTTCAATTCCCGGTAGGGGCTTCGGATTTTTCATGGGAGGAAGCCTTCCAACTGGCTTGCGGTAGGTCGGTGGTTCTACCCGGTTACCTTTGTGTACTCGGGGTCTTCCTCCACCTGCAATTAGCTGGACGTCGCTATATGATTGAAATACTATCGCATCGACGGTAAACCCCAATACAACAACAACAGGTTGGGTTATCTCCCTTTTTTGGAAAATTATACGCCTTTGACTGTTTGGTAGCTTACATACATTGCCATACATTACAATGAAACTTGCTGGAAATAATCATTATACATTGTAGATGTGTGTAATCTATAACAGGTTGGATTATCTCCCATTTTTGGAATATTGTGCACCTATGACTGTTTGGTAGGTCATGTACATTGCCAGCTACTACCATAACGATCTGTCTGCTACTTTTCTGTAAGTACTGGATGTATTTCAGTGAAATTTGCTGGAATTAATCGTTACACATTGTAGGTTAGTGAAATCTATAACAGGTTGGGTTATTTCCCCATTTTTGAAAATTATGCCTCTTTGGCCGTTTTGTTACCTCATATACATTGCCAGCTACTGATTCAGAACTACAAGATGTATTTCAATATAACTTGCTTGTATTCAACATTTCACATTGTAGATGTGCTTAATCTATAAAAGGTTGGTTAATCTCCCCTTTTTCTAAAATTATACTACTTTAACCATGTGTGCATCTCATGTACATACATGTAATTTAAGTGTGCTCCTTCTGCACTACTTGATGGATACCATCAAAACTTGCTTGGATTAATTATTACACAAGTGTAATCTATATGAGTTTGTCACAAGCAGGAATTGAACCTGCTACCTTTTCCTGGGTGGGCGGGGGGTATCAATCAGCACCTAGGCGACAGTTCTAGTTTAATTTAATGAATATTTGGTATAAGTTTCCTTGAATACATTGTAATCAATAGCTAAATTAGCAGTGTTGTTTTAGATTTTTATGCCTCCAAGATCTGTGATTGGGGGTATATTGTTTTTGCCCTGTCTGATTGTTTGTTGGTTGGTTTGTTGGTTTGTTCGTTTGTCAGCAACTTTAACATTGGCCGTAACTTAAAAACTATAAAAGGTATCAACTTGAAACTTGTGAAAATATGAATGGAATGTGATTAGGAGAAGTGCAGTGACTAAGAACCATAACTCTACCTGGCCCAGTTTTTGAATTATCTCCCCTTTTTAGCTCACCTGAGCACTTGTGCTCAGGGTGAGCTTTTGTGACTGCTTTTTGTCTGTCGTCCGTCGTGCGTCGTCCGTCGTCAACAATTGCTTGTGAACACTCTAGAGGCCAGAGTTTTGGCCCAGTCTTCATGAAACTTGGTCAGGATGTTTGTGTACATGATACTTTGAATGATTTCGAAAAAAGGTCACATGGAGTCAAAAACTAGGTCACTAGGTCAAATCTTAGAAAATCCTTGTGAACACTCTGGAGGCCAGAGTTTTAGCCCATTCTTCATTAGATTTGGTCAGGATGTTTGTCTACATGATATCTTGGATGAGTTTGAAATGGGCACGTGGGGTCAAAAATAGGTCACCAGGTAAACTTGAAAACCTTGTGAACACTCTAGAGGCCACATTTCTAGCCAAATCTTCAATAGAGTTGGTCAGGGTGTTTGCCTACATGATATTTTGGATGAGTTCCAAATTTGGGACACGTAAGGTCAAAAAATAGGTCACCAGATAAAATCTTTGAAAAACCTTGTGAACACTCTAGAGGCAACAGTTTTAGCCCAATCTTCATGTAACTTGGTTAGAAAGTTTGTTTAAAAATTAAAAAATTGGCCAAAAAGTCACCAGGGCAAATTCCAGAAAAATCTTGTGAACACTCTTAGGGGCCTACATTTTTGTACCAGTCTTTATTAAACTTGATAAGAATGATAACTGCATGAATTCAGGTAGGATCAAAATCTAAGTCACTTAGTCAAATGTTAGAAAAACACTTTAGATGCCACATTTTTGTCATCATGTCTAACACAGCAATCTTACTCAGGTGAGTGACACAGGGCCATCTTGGCCCTCTTGTTTTTTTTTTCCCCAATTTTTGTCTGGAGAATAATTCATAAACTAAACAAGGTATTGACTTAAAACTCATAATAAATAGATAGTGAGATTGGGAAGAGCAGTAACCAAGAACTGTATCTCTACATGGACCAGTTTTTGAATTATCTCCCTTTATTTAATTTTTAATTTAATTCCATAGAATAACCATAGTTGCTATATACTTGAAAACTATACAAGGTATTTTCTTGAAACTTAATATATAAGTAGATGACAACTAGGAATAATGCAGTGACTGAGAACCGTAATTCTACCAAGTCTGGTTTTTGGTAATCTACCATAATTTTTTTTAGCTCACCTGAGCACAAGGTGCTCATGGTGAGCTTTTGTGATTGCCTTTTGTCCGGCGTCCGTGCATCCGTCTGGTGTCAACAATTTCCTTTAAACAACATCTCCTCCTACACCGCTGAATGGATTTTGACCAAACTTCACAGGAATCATCCTGATGATGCCCTCTATCAGTGTTGTTCAAATTCTTTTGATTGGCAGAGAAAGTAGGTCACAGGAGCTAAAAATAGATTTTAAAAATGCAAACTTTGAAAATCTTTTTCTGCAAAACTGCAAGGCCTAGAGCTTAGATATTTAGTGTGTAGCATTGTCTTATGAACCTCTACCAAGAATGTTCAAATCATTACCCTGGGGTCAAAATTGGCCCTGCCCCAGGGGTCACTTGATTTTACATAGGCTTATATAGGAAAAAAAAAATCTTCTCAGAAACCACAAGGCCTGGAATTTAGATATTTAGTGTGTTACATGGCCTTATTAACATCTACCAGATTTGTTCAAATCATTTCCCTGGGGTCAAAACAGGCCCTACCCCAGGGGTCACTTGATATTACATTGGCTTAAATAGGAAAATCTAGAAAAATCTTCTTCTCAGAAACCACAACTCCTGGAGTTTAGAAATTGCCTGATGGACATCTATCAAGTACGTTCAAATCATGGTCCTGGAATTTGAAATTGGCCCTGCCCCACGAATGATTTTTGAAAGATATCCTTGTCAGAAACTACAAGATCATGGGTAAAGATATTTGGTATGTAACATGGCCTTGTGAAACTGAACCAAGTTTTCAAATCATGGCCCTTGGGTCAAAATGATCCCACACTAGGGTTAACTTGGTTTCTTTGATCACATGTAAAATTTTTGTGTGGAATTAAGATTATATTCCTATTCTTCTGCAAGGATTTTGTATTCAGTATGGTTATGTTGTAAAAGGAAATGAAAGCAATATTTCTCAGGTGAGCGCTTCAGGGCCATCTTGGCCCTCTTGTTTGACATCTGACCTGCTCAGACGGGGGCATAGTGCTTTTCGAACACATCTTGTTCTTTTGTTTGCTTTTTTGTTAACTTTAAACCATGTCATAAGATCTGCTAAGAATATGTACATATATAAAAGATACAAACAAGACAGCAGAATGGTGTATGCTTACAAAGCAAGAGATATTTGCAGATGGATGCTTATTATTTCTCTTAGGAGTTTTGGATATGCCATGCTGTTTTGAAGTAATTTGTTCCATAATTGAAGTCCTGTAAATCAAGGTTCAACTGAATTGTTTAATTAAGCTGATGGTACTCTGTGAGCATTCTAGGGTCATGATGACCCTCTTGTTATTAGATATCGAGACACCAATTGTTGCTGGAGACATGTATGAGAACTTGAGTGAAGGAAGTCATTCTGTGGTTAAAGTTTTTTTTATCAACAAAAAACTTAAATAAGTGCATCATAAAACCTACTCATATCAGTGGTTCAATAATTGACTTTCTGACTTATTTAATGTGAAAGATGTTCATGTAGTGCCAATATATTACAGTGACCACCGCAGTGTTTGAATTTAATTTTGATTATTATGCTCACCGAAGGTGACGCATATAGTTCGCTTCGTCCGTCCGTTCGTCCGTCACACTTTCCTTGTCCGGACTATTTCTCAGGAACTAAAGGCTTGAATTCAACCAAACTTTATGGGAAGCTTTATTACCAAGAGGAGATGCGCATATCCTCAGCATGACCCGGTTCCTAAATTTTTCAAAGAGTTATGGCCCATTGACTTTTCGGCCTATAGTACATATTGCATGATTCTTGTCCGGGCTATTTCTCAGGAAATAAAAGCCTTAATTCAACGAAACTTTATGGGAAGCTTAATTACCAAGAGTAGATACGCATATCGTCGGCGTGACCTGGTTCCTCAATTTTTCACAGAGTTATGGCCCCTTGATTTTTCGGCCTATAGTACATATTGCATGATTCTTGTCTGGGCTATTTCTCAGAAAATAAGGCTTGAATTTTTCATGGGGATAACTTTGTCCCTCAATTTTTCACAGAGTTATGGCCCCTTGACTTTTCGGCCTATAGTTCATGTTGCATGATTATTGACCAGGCTATTTCTCAGGAAATAAAAGCCTTAATTCAACGAAACTTTATGGGAAGCTTAATTACCAAGAGTAGATACGCATATCGTCGGCGTGACCTGGTTCCTCAATTTTTCACAGAGTTATGGCCCCTTGATTTTTCGGCCTATAGTACATATTGCATGAATCTTGTCTGGGCTATTTCTCAGAAAATAATGGCTTGAATTCAACGAAACTTTATGGAAAGCTTTATTACCAAGGGAAGATTTGCATATCATGGGGGTAACTTTGTCCCTCAATTTTTCACAGAGTTATGGCCCTTTGACTTTTATGCAAACGGTATATCTAGTATGATTCTTGTCCGGGCTATTTCTCAGGAACTAATAGCTTGATTTCAACAAAACTTTATGTGAAGCTTTATTACAAAGAGGAGATGCGCATATCTTCGGTTTGACCCAGTTCCTACATCCTCCCACCCATTGACCAAGGTCTTATTTGTAACAATGATGTTCTTTGGGGAGCATCTGTTAGTTCTACTGACTTTCTTGTTATTGAAAGGTCAGCTTGGGATGGTTCTCCGACCCCTGCTGTACCTGTTACGGGGGAAAATAATTGGGGATACCCATAAAAGTGTGGAACTTATGTTTTCTATATGTATGAAGCTTATGAATGGGTCATATAATCATAAAAGTTGATACAAATATCATGATATAAATTTAAAAATTACAAGCAAATATTTGGTTCTGGCCAAGTGATTGTTTTACTTGAATAGTGAATGGGTCCGGTACCCTTCCTTTGTGAAAAATTAGGGTTGTTTTTCTCAAAATTGTAAAAAAGTAGTGGTGTTCCTGCTGATTTTGTGAGGAGAAAATGTGGGCTATGACAGAATACTGTGCATTTTTTTCTGCAACATGGTTTGGGAATATTGTGGAAGAGGAGCACCTTTGAAATTAATTCAGCTGAGTAGAATGGATTTAAATTGTGCCTCAATCAAAAATACACTTTTGAATTGTGAATCAATTTGGGTCCCTTCTAAATTGTGAATGGGTCCTTTTACGGTACCATTTATAGAAAGAAAAAAATCGCTTTGACCATATCCCAGCAGGGCATTAATGTTGCGCAGGGCATTAATGTTGCACAGACACACTTCCTTGTTGATGTTCAATTTATATCTTATGAAGAAATATCTTTCAGTCACTTTTGAACCCAGTGATTGGCATTACATGTTTGAAATACTGACTTGTTGACATTTATTTTTCAGAAAATCTTATCAAGGAGAATGCTACTAGCACTGATGCCAATGTTGAAAGTCAACAAAACCCGGAAGCATCAGATAGTGATGATTTGAAAAGTGGGTCAGAGACTGGAGATAGTGACTCAGAGGATGGACACAGTGACGATGGAATTGAAGATCACAGCAATGGAGGTACATCCAGTGATAGGCAACCAAGCAAAAGAAAAAATAAACAAGCAAGACAAATTGCAAAAAAGAAAAGGAAAAACAAAAGTACTGGAAATTCAAAAGAAACCACTGGGAATGAGATAGACAAGTCTGCTGCAAAACCAGAAGAGTTTGTCTTTGGCCAAGGGAGAAGTACTGGTTGTTCTAAAAATGATGAAATGATCACTATAAAAACCCCTGAAACAAGTGATTCACGCTGGGAAGATTTTTTTGATACTGGAAGAAAAAAGAGTGATCAAAATAAGGAAAGAGTAGCCACTTTATCGAGAGGATTTGAAAATTCTGAGTCTTCTAAAACAGTCAAAGGAGTTGAGGAGAAAAAATTGGAGAAATCAAAGGATGAAACCTTTCATGAAAGAAAAAAGAAAAGTGAACATGAAAGGGTTGATAGAAATGAGAATAGTCTAGCTCAGGGCAAAACAAATGAAAAACCAGTAACAAGAAGTCAAGCAAAAGCAAATCAAGATAAAAAGACCGATGCAAATGTAAGAGTATGCTTATGCATTTATATTGATTATTTACATTAAACAATATGATTAAAGGTGCTTTACAGATCTGATAATAATTGCCTCTATGCAGGGCAAAATCCCCCTTTTGTTGGTAGTATTTTATAGTCACTTCTTGTTGCCTGACTAGTGGATACAACTGTCAAATTTAAGGCTAACTTGGATCTAGCTTTATCTAGATATTTTCTATTTAGTTTAAATGAAATATAATATGTCTCTAAGTTTAATGTACTGGAAAATATTTTTTGCTAGGATAGGTTGAAAGTAAAATAACACAACATGCAAGTTGGGGTTGGTTGAAAACCTGCTAGTTTTTGTTTAAGATTAGATAGAAATACTTTGTTTGCTGCAAATTATTTGCAATACTTCTATGTGTAAAATGTATAGTGAGGTGATTTTAGGAGGAAGTGGTAAAACTTTACCCTACTCCACCCCCACCTTTTTTAGGCTTATTGATCTGAAAATCTATTATGAAGTGTTAATGCTACTTTATGAAGAACACCCAGTAGGCCTAGTCATACTTGTGTTTATTTCTGTACACTTTGTTCATTATGAGGATCAGTACAATACCCCATTGCCTCACCGCTGTGGGTTCGATTCCCGGTAGGGACTTCGGATTTTTCATGTGAGGAAGCCTTCCAGCTGGCTTGCGGTAGGTCGGTGGTTCTACCCGGGTACCTCTGTGTACTCGGATTCTTCCTCCACCTGTTATTAGCTGGACGTCGCTATATGATTGAAATACTATCGCAGCAACGGTAAACCCCCAATACAACAACAACAATACACCATTGATTCTCTTGTGTATAAAGTATGTCTGTCACACTATATGCAGTAACATATAAATACAGTAGATTCTCTTTAAACTGAAGTTGTTAGGACTCAGTTGAAGACTTCGAAATAATGATTATTCAGATTTCAGATGCAAATATTTCAGCCCCTTTTGGACTATAAATTGCCCCAAATACCATGCTAGATCAATACCTCATCATAGGCTCATCAGATTTAGATAATCTTTGGTACACATGTTTATCTCAATAATATGAAGGCCATGTTTGACTTTTGGTGAAATCAGTTAAATTTTGACACAGTGTTCTTCTTAAATCAAGGAGGATGCAATCTTGTTTTGCTGCAAGGGTGTTTGATCTATTCTAATCACCTATTTTTCTACATGAAAATGTATTGTTACTTTATGTATAATTATTAATTAAAAAGATGAAGTTCCTCAAAGTGTGTTAGGCAGATTCTTTTTTTTGGGGGGTGGGGGTGGGGTGGGGGGGACTTAAAAAACTTCGCCAAAACTGGTGGTCATAATTTTATTTATGGGACACAAATTAGCACCTTAAAAAACTCTTCCATTACAATTAAAAGAAGGGTAAGTGGACTGATTTCTTCAATAATCTGTTATAGAATTCTTAAATTCTTTTCCCTGATTTGAATTTTATTTGTCCCTAATAATCATTTCATAGTCTGAACAAAAACACGAACAGTTTAAACATGGAAAAATAAGACATTCATTTAGACATAGATTCATCTACAAAATCCTGATCTTGAGATGAAATTCTGCATATTTAAGTGATGTAAGTAGGTAAAGCCTCTTGCTATGTTATTACCCTTATCTTGGCTAATTCCTATATCTTTATAATTCTTATAGGCAAAGAAAGGACATACAGCTGCTGCTCAGAGGTAAGATTTGCTTTTCTTTCATTTGACCAAAATAAGGGCTTTGTACAAATTTTTGTAAATTTCATACAAAATGGTGATTAACTGAAATAAAAGGTTACTCACATATCTTTGAAAATTAAAATGACATTTATGGACTGATCACTTGTGATTAATTCCTCTTGGCATTTTGGAGATGTTTGAAGTAATCAGATTAAAATACAGTGCATGTGAAAAATTGTAAAAAAATTGTCAAACAAATAAAATGTTTTACAAGATAGTCTATACAAATAAAGGTGTTTCCATGGGTTGTAAATTGTGAGCCGTACAATTTGAAAAAATAAGGAGATTGTGGTGCCAGAATAGGTTCACAATGGCTGTGTTTTAAGGTTCTTTTTTAGCTATGATAATGGCAAAGCAAACAGCCTGCTGTATTTTGGCCCATATAAGTGCAGCTTTAGAAAAGCTTCTTGTAAAAGAAAAAAACAAACAACAAAACAATGAAGCATTTATGATGGGATTCACAAAAGCCATGTTTTACCTAGCCTCTGTATATTGGCTGCAGTTACCGAAGACCTATACAAAAACTGCATTTTGCCTTTTTACCTTTGTAAAAACCATGTTTTGCTTTACTTATATGGTCATGGCCAAAAAAAGTACAGCTTTTGTGAAGATCTTCACAAAAGCTATGTTAAGTGAAGACCTTTGTGAAAGTGCATTTTTAGCTCACCAGAGCACAACGTTCTCAAGGTGAGCTATTGTGATCACCCTGCAGTCGTTGTTCTTTGTCATCCATCGTCAACAATTTGCTTTAATCAACATCTCCTCTGAAACCATGGTGTAGAAATTGATGTAATGATCCCTGGGTGGCCATTCACAAAACTTGCTAAAATAAACTTGATCCATGCAGAACTCTTATTTGCCATTGCAACCAACAGAATTTTACTTAAAAAAACTTCAAACCATGCCAAGTGGCTGTGTGGTTAGAAGATCTGCCTCAGGAGTGGGAGGTTGTTGGTTCAACATAATAAAGTCGTAAAAAAATGGTACTGGTATAGCTCCCTTGCTTGTCGCTCAGCATATAAGGATAGTTCCAGGTCTGGTTGGCCCAGTGTCAGGATAATGTGACTAGGCTTGGTATCCTGCTACATATCAGACTCAGATGACTGAAAAACTGTTGGCGGGATGTTAAACTTAATAAACAAACAAGAACTTCAAAAATCTTCTCCTCTGAAACCATTATTCAGAATTTTGTTTTATTTGGCAAAAAATGTCATCTCATGGCTCTCTACCATAATTGCTAAAATAAAGTTGATCCTTTGAAAAATGAGGCCCCTAGGGGAATAGCTAGTTTCCTTATATACTCTATATAGAAAAAAGTTGATACCATGAGAAATGAGGCCTTCAGATGGACTAATTTAAGACTGCTTTGTATCTGAAACTTACGAGGGTTGTCCGGAAAGTTCGTAGACACCTGCTTTAATGAGTATTTCGCATTAGAATTAAATGAAACTTTTTCCAATCACTCACCAATGTTTTATGATCGATGCTACAAAATTTCAAAACTTTTCCGTTCTTAAACAATGAAACAGCACGGGTTTATGTAAAGGGATGTAGAGGTGTGCGGAGCACGCCATGACGTTACGTGTTGAATTTACTTACTGAAATGTGACGTCGAAGTTAAAGCGCCGTTACTCTTTCTCAAAATATTCACTGTTGCATCCCACACATTTCCTCTGTCTATCAACCCATTTGTCATACACCTTTGAATACCAGTCACTCTCAATTCCGGAAATAATGCGTAGTGTTGTTGTTCTTAGTTCAGTGAAATTCCTGAATTTTCTACCTCTGAGTTGCGACTTTATCAATGGGAACACGGCGAAATCCATCGGCACTAAGTCCGGACTATATGGTGCATGCAACAGAGTCTCAAACCCCAGTAACTGAATTTCTAGCTTAGTAGTTGCAGCCGTATGCGCAGGGGCATTGTCCTGATGAAGTATCACATTCTCCAAATTCTCTGAAAGTGTGGGTCTTTTCTTCCGTAGAGCCTGAATGAGGTCTCTCCTTAGGACCTGAAAATAGCATTTTAAACCTACTTGCATCTTAACATTTTAAGGCATTACACACATGCAGTTAATATTACAATAATTTAATTTATAATTATGTGTATGCTAACGCCTAATTAACAGTAAATAAAAACCACAATTACCTTTGAGTAGTAGTCTGCATTAACAGTGGTCCCGTGGGGTACGGCGTAGGTGAGGATCATACAGTGTCTATCCATAAATAGAATAAACATGTGCTTTCCCACTGACTTCATAACTTTGGCTTTCTTTAGTGGCGGAGAGTCTTTATGCTTCCATATGCTAGACTGCCGTTTGCTTTCGGGCTCAAAATAGTGAAACCATGATTCATCAGTTGTAATAATTCTGTCCAAAAATGCATCACCGCCCGTTTTCCATTTGCGAAGAAATGATTTTGCTGCTCTAACACGTGCCTCTTTATTATCACTGGAAAGTAATCTGGGTACCCAACGTGCACAAACACACTCCATTCCAAAGTTTTCAACGAGAATTTTATGCGCAGTTGTTTTTGATTATATCACATTGTTCAGAAATATCTTGTACCGTAAGGCGCCAGTCAATATCAATGACGTTCTTCACTAACGTTAAGGATTTCTCATTAATAATGCTTGGTCGTCCTGAACGTAAATCGTCTGTAGTTTCAACTCTACCATCATGAAATCGCTTGTACCATTTGTATACAAGAGCGCGAGAAACACTTGGCCTCTTACTGTTTGAATTAATAAATTCCATCGTCTCTACAGGCGTTTTCCCAAGCTCCATGCAGAATTTTACTAGCACACGCTGCTCCGCCCAAACGTTTGACGTCGTCATTTTTGGCGAGTTTTCTTCCATGGTTTATTGAAAATAGTTCTCCTCACTTTTTAGCTCACTTTTTAGCCCCGCCCTGGGGGTCACTTTCTTTAACATAGGCTAATATAGGAATATATCTAGAAAAATTTTCTTCTCTGGAACCTAATGGCCGGGAGCTTTGATATTTGGCATGTAGCATTGTCTAATGATCTCTACCAAGTTTGTTCAAATAATGGCCCTGGGTTCAAAATTGGCCCCGCCCAGGGGGTTTCTTTCTTCAACATAGGCTAATAAAGGAAAAAATCTAGAAAATTTTCTTCTCTGAAATCATATCGCCGGAAGCTTTGATATTTGGCATGCAGCATTGTTACCTTGATCTTTAACCTATCTTTTGTAACTTTATGGTGGGACATTTTATCTTTACTCAGGTGAGCAGATTAGAGCCCTCGGGCTCTTGTTTATTTTTAAAGCGATAACGTTCAATTTGTGTAACGTCACGTCATGAAGTGTTTATCATAACGTTACCCGCAATTTTAACAGGTAAAATACCCAAAGAAAGAAGGCGCATGAGACCGGTAAATATCTCCAGTTTTGACGTGCTCCGGGTACCCCTATACAAGGTTGCCACGGAAACGATCACAGGAGTGCCGATATCAATTTCATGTTTTTATCGTAATCAAGCTATGCAATTATGATCAAGGGTGAGCTCAACATAAAAAAATAGATTGAAAAAATGAAATTAACAAAGAAATATTGGTTGTCTACGGACTTTCCGGACGACCCTCGTAAATTTGGTTGCTGCTAGAGGTAACCATGTAAAATAAAGTGACTTAATTGGTTTTAAATTAGCTTATGTACTCTTGTGAACAATCTAGGGCCATATTGCTCTTTTGTTTCTTTTAGCTTCGCAAAAGCCGTGATTTGCCTAGCTTCTTTGGTATTTGCATTAAAAGTGAAGCATTTGCTAAGACTTTCATAAAAGCTGTGTTTAGGGAAAACATTTGCAAAAGCTGTGTTTTCAGCTCACCTGAGCACAAATTGTGATCAGCCGCTGTCTGTCATCTGTTGCACATCATCAACTTTTGCTTTAAATGACCTCTCCTCCTAAAGTGCATAGGAGATTCTAATAAAACAGGAATGATTCTTGTGTGGTACTGTACAAAAATAGCTACTTCCAATCCACTGAACATTGCCACCAGAGCTATAAATAGAACAAATTTTAAATGACATCTTTTCTTAAACCGCTGAGCAGATTTTGATGAAACTCAATAGTAATGATCATTTGGTGGCAATATATATATATCATTTGGGTTTGCTGAACAAGATAGCCGCCAGAGCTAAAAATAGAAATATCTTTAAATGATATTTTCTTAACCACTGGGCAGTTTTAATAAAACTCAGTAGAACATGATTTATCAGTACCAAGTCTATTTGTCCATATCAACACATTTAGATGGGATTATTCATTACAGAGTTTTGACTAATTACTATAATATATAATGTGTAATTTTATTCTTACTAAAGCACAATCTCTGTAGCAGTTGAATTCAGGTGAGCGATTTAGGACCATTATGGCCCTCTTGTTCTTATATAGAGTTATGTCTGCAGAGCTCTCCTTACACTCATACTGGAGATCTTTTAGTTGAAATTTAACAGTTATATGTGGCTTTGTATGAAGGCAGCATTTCATGCTCACATACTTGTTTCTGGAGTTTTGACCCTTGATCACTTCTTTTAAAGGGTACTGTAGGCAGGAATTTGTTTTAAATTTACCAAATATGCCTGCATATGTAGTTATGCATGGGAACAGTGCTCACAAATTCCTTTGAGGAGTTGAGGCCCTTTGTCACTTTTGCCTATACAAAGTTAGTATGAGAAATCCCTTAACTAGAAGATAGTTTCAGCCTCAAAGTGTGCTTCTGCCCATGACAAAATAATAAATACTACAAATATACAATGGTTATGCTCTCGGTGTTGTAATTGACAATATCGTACCATACAACAAACAAATGTTCCTCACATTGAAATACCATTGGATGTTAATTGCCATGCTTTGCAGTGCTCATGTATCACATGTCAAGGTAGTGTGGTGGGAATATTTACCATCTTCACTGATTGCCCTTGTTTATACTTCCTTTTTACAGGAAGAAAACAAAGGAAGACGTAGGGGTACATTTTCGTCTGTTGCTGTCCCCAGACATCAAATTCAACCCTGATACTGATTTTGTAGAGATAAGGTTTGGTGAAGAGACATTAGGAGGATGGAATTCAAATCAGTGGAAAATGAAATATGTAAAGTAAGTGAACTTTATTTACATTCGATGAATGGGAAAAAATCTGTTAAAATGTACAGTATGTAAAATTAGCTCACTTGCATTTCTTTATTTCTTAAGCAATCATTTTGAAACTTCATGACAATGTTTATTGCCATAATCTCTTGGTCAAGTTCAATTATGGCTGACATCGGCCAATTAGGTCAGGAGTTATGGTCCATTTAATATAAAAATGCCAAATTTCACCAAAGTAGTCTAGGGTTAGATCATGCAAAACCACTTCTAACCATGGTTCAGCCATGGTTGGTAATCCTTAGTCCTGGTTTGACCATGGATAAGCATGGTCAGCCATGGCAATATTTTGCAGGGGATTCTTAAACAATAATTTTCAAACTTTATGATTTTGGCTGATACTGACTAATTAGGTCAGGAGTTATGGCCCTTTTACTATTACATGACATATTTCACTTTGTTTACTCCAGCATCTTCATTTCTTAAGCAATCATTTTGATGTTTCCTGACAATGTTTATAGCCATAATCTCTCAGTCAAGTTTGACCACAGGTACTGTATGGTTTGTGGAATTTAATTTATCTCATGGATTATGTATTTAGTAGCATGGTTTGTCCTAGTTTCGTGATCCTAAAGTTAGATTTTCGTGCATGTGCATTTGGGTTTTAAAGCTTTTTAACAAATAATGAAATGAAACCAAAATCAAACACAAAATACATGAACAACATAGAAAATTTCAATGAAAATATCATTCAGTACTTTTTTATAACCGACTTTAAAAGGCTATATATTGCTATTTTTGCATTTTCTGCAGCTTCTCCTCAATTCATTACCCTTGACCTTACTTGGGCTGTTCTATGTAGCACGCAAAACAAAATGGCCACCATTGTTTACAATTTGGATTTAAACTGGAAGTGCAGATAATAGTTGATTTATAACAAAACAATGTCAAATCATTGAAAAATAAAACAAATGAACTATCTAATGCACAAAATATTGGATTGATTTTTATATTCATGCTGTTTACCTTTTTAACCTGCATTATTATTAATATCTCACAATATTTGCATTACAAATTGTTTTCAAAACAGACAACACAACTATCTTGCATTTCCGTATATCTACGAGAATGGCATGTGCGGAAATATGAATCTTTTATAGGGTCAAGAAACTAGAGCAAGGGCCAAAACCAGGAGAAAGTATGATACATCTTTGTTATAATTAATATATTGTACAGGCAATGAAGGCAGTTTTTGTCGAGCCCGCTTGCGGTGAGCTCAACTTAGTTGTCACAATGGCAGTTAGGTGTATGTATGTGTGTGCGTGCGTTCGTGCGTCCGTCCGGATTTGTCCGGGCTAAAACTTCATCATGGATGGAAGGATTCTCAGATAATTTGGAACAAATGTCAAGCTCAGTGAGACGGAGTGTCATGCTCAAGAACCAGATTCATAGCTAAAAGGTCAAGGTCACACTTAAAAGTCAAATGTAAAAAATGAGTTCATTTTTGCATGTCCATGCTGTTACTTCCCCATGGATTGAGGGATTCTCAAATAATATGACACAAATGTCAAGCTAAGTGAGACAGTGTGTCATGCACAATTTTCAAGTTATACATAGAGGTCAAATGTCATGGAGTTGGATTTTCTTGTCCAGGTTGTAACTTAGACATGGATTGCAGCATCTTCAAACAGCTTGGCAGTGATGTTAACCTCAGTGAAGCGTAGTGTCTTGCAGAAGAGTTTGGTCCCTAGCTCAAAGGTCAAGGTCACACTATGAGGTCAAATGTCGTGGAGTTGGATTTGCTTTTCTAAGCTGTAACTTAGTTTTGGATCACAGGGTTTTCAAATAACTTTTAGTTAACTGTAGTTATGTTTACCTCATTGGACAGATTGTCATGTACAAGATTGTGACCCTAAAAATAGAAGGTTGCCTAAAGAATCAGAAGTGTTAAGCACAAGAGTTGGGTCCATAGTTTCAAGGTCAAGGTCATACTTAGAAGTGAAGGCCATCATACTGGATTTGCATTTTTGGGCTGTTCTTTTTCTCTGGATCAATCTCAGGATTCTCAAATGATTCGGCAGTAAGTTTTGCCTCAATGAGATGATGTATCACATGAAAGAGTTGGGTCCCTAGCTCCATGGTCAGGGTCATATTAGAGGTGAAAGGGGCACCTTAGGCAGCGGGCTCGACATGTTGCCCTTGGGCATCTTGTTCTCAGGTGATCGTCTCCAGGGCCATCTTGGCCCTCTTGTTTCTATGGGGCACATTTTCCTAGAGACACATTTCTAGTTCTGCCTCAGGTTTACCTTTGTGTTAAAGCTTTTTTCTATATATTACTTAAAAGCCTCATAAAACTTGGTTCACATTTACATCATGATATGAACTATTTCATATTTATGCATTTTAATCGCTGTGAGTGTGACCTATATTTCACGGTTGGATGAACATGGTAAAATTTATTGTTCTGCCTCAAGTTAACCTTTGATTTTAAGTTGTTTTTTTCTATGAAGATAACTTTGCACCATCATGAAACTTGATACAAATGTATATCAAGATTTAAACACAAATATTTGGTTCTGACCATTTTATACCAGGAGGGCATCAGTGTATCAGAGACACATTTCCTTATTTTCATTAAGTTCAATTTTCTTAGGAACTAATGGGATAATTTGATGACACAATTGCAGCATGACACTTGTATAGCTTACACATACTTAACATGCTGTAATTTTATTTAGGTATTCTGAATTGAAATGATCTTGCTGTATATCTGCATTGATAAAATATAATCAGTGTAACTATGCTATAATGTAGTAATCAGTGCAATGTTCTTCTTGTACCATCTGGGCCCTTTTGTTTTTTAACCAGATTTTTCAAATTATTAGAATGGCAAATGATGTCAGGGCATACGTGCGGGCATCACTTTGGTTTCCGGATGATAACTTTTGTTAGGAAGGAGATACTTGTATCTCAACCATATTTGGTCAGTAGTTAGGTTGCATGAAGAGGAAGGCATGGATTGTTTTCTGTGTTATTGAGGTCAAGGTCACAGATCAAAAATGAGATATTTTTGTCCAGACCATACCTTCGTTATTATATCTTCCCCCTATATTTATAAGGGGAAGACATATTGTTTTTGCCTGTCTGCCACACTTATGTCCGGAGCATTACTCAAAAAGTATCATAGCTATTTACTTGAAACTTCACAGGTTGATAGGTCTCGTGGAGAAAACTTTGTGGATCATATTTTTGGAGTTATTGCCTTTTGTTAAATTTTATACTTAAATTTTGTCCAGAGCAGAGCTCAATAAGTCTGCCTTGGGAGCAGGAGGTCGTGGGTTTGAACCCTGGCCACAACATACCAAAGTCGAAAAAATGGTAGTTATAGCTCCCTTGCTTGAAGCTCAGCATATAAGGGTAGTTGCAGGACTGGTTGGCTCGGTGTCAGGATAATGTGACTGGGTGTGGTATCATGCCACATGTCTACGGCGTGATACTGCAGTGTGGCAGCACTATATCTGTCTCAAGTAGACATTGTCTCCAAATGACTGAAATACTGTCAGTGGGATGTTAAACCCAACAAACAAACAAACACAACTCAAAAAGTATTAAAGCTGTTAATTTCAAACTTTACAGGTGGATAATCTCATGAAGGAGAAGTGCCATGCACA
The DNA here is from genome assembly GCA_021229015.1 of Solen grandis. Lineage (NCBI taxonomy): Eukaryota > Metazoa > Mollusca > Bivalvia > Adapedonta > Solenidae > Solen > Solen grandis. The sequence continues at coordinate 2,510,818 of CM037784.1, read as the reverse complement.
AGAACCTTAACTCTTCCAATATTATTTTGGTGTTATTGCCCTTTGTTAAATTTCATACTTAAATTTTGTCTGGAGCATAACTTCTGCGCGATGAGACATATAACCTTGAAACTTCAGACATGTGGGTAGTCATTATGGACGAGAATTGCAGTACACTAGAGCAAAATCCATTTCAAAGGATTTTCCCCTTTTATACAATTTTGTGTCCCTAAGATAACAAGATAACACCTATTCGACTCATGCTATTGAATTTAAATTTTATTTATTGAAAGAAGTTAATGAGAGAAAGTGTCATGCACAAGGTTCATAACTCTGGCCACAGTTTATTTGGAGTTTTTCCCCTTTTCAAAATTACTTGACTGCAAAATAACTCCTGTTCTACTTATGCTTTTGAAACGAAATTTCAGTTATGGAAGGAAATTGATGAAGGGAAGTGAATACTAATGACTAAGTTACTGTAACAATTCATTGAATATTAAACAACATGAATTTAAACAATCAGATTTTTTAACACCCGAAGGTAACTTTGGTCGTATTATGGTATGGCACTTGTCCATCCATCTGTCTGTGCATCTGTCTGTCCGTAAGCCACATCAAGGTTTGCTCAATTACTTGATAACTATTAGGTTTGCTGTTTTCATACTAAGTAGGGAGGCTGGTCATGACCAGTTGATGACCCCTATTGGTTTTGAGGTCATCAGGTCAAAGGAAAAGGTCACAGTGACACTTTGTGTAAATCTTCGTCCGATCAATAACTTGAGAGGAATAAGCCTAGGTTTGTGAAATTGGGGTTCCAAGGCCAGATGATGACCCCTATTTATTTTGAGGTCATTAGGTCAAGGTCACAGTGATACTAAGTGTAAAATCCTTATCTGATTAATAACCTGTTCTAGTTATTTTTTTTTATATGATTTTTTATATGCCTGAAGGTAGCTTTTGTCGTATATGGTATGGCGTTTGTCCGTCTGTCCGTATGTCCGGGCGTTGCAAAAGTAGTAGGGCCGGGCAGGTAACTGTCAACAGAACAAAAGAGAACAATAGTCTTCATTCTGTAACAATAGAATAAGGGGCCATAGCCCTCTGTACAACAAAAGAAAATTAGAAAAGGATTGGTCTCTTGTTTCCATTCCTTGGCACATCCGTCCGTTAGCCACATTGATGTCTGCTCAATAACTTGATGATAATTAAGTGCGCTGTCTTCATACTTAGTAGGGAGGCTGGTCATGGCCAGTGCATGACCCCAATAGATTTTGAGGTCAGTCAGTTTAAGGTCAAGGTCACAGTAACCTTCATCTTGAAACCTTGTCTGCTCAATTTCTAAGGAACATTTTGTCTAGTCTTCATACTTATAAGGGAGGTTGGTCATTGCCAGTAACTGACCTCTATTGATTTTGATACTGCTTAGCTGAATTTGATGAAACTTAAAAGGAATGATAATATGAAAGGAGAAAAAGTTTATAGTACTCTTTTTTTCCATTGGGTCCTCTCACATTTTCACTTTGTGCATATAACGACAGCACATACTTCTGGCATATACTGCTCTGACATGCCGTGCGGTCTGATCATGGTCTGTTATGTTCGCTTTTCAATCATTTAATTTTCAGCAAACACCCCCATTGATAACTAATGGTACAGCCTAAAATGAAGAAAGTCTTATTCAGAAGTTAAGCATGTTTAGGATTCTTATTTCATTTATATCTGTTCCATGAGAAGAAAAAATGTAATAGACTCAGAATGTTGGAGGTATGAAGAGGAGTTGAAGAAAGATGTATGTTAACATTTAATTTTCAGCAAACACCCCCATTGATAACTAATGGTACAGTCTAAAATAAAGAAAGTCAAATAAGGTTTTTTTCATTTATAGAACACACCCAACTGGAGAAGCTGAGATGGAAAGTTCTGTGCCAATATTAAAAAGAAAAATCACAACCACTGGTATTTTTTACAAGTATGTCATCACTAAAGATAAAAAAAACAAAAATGAGAAAGAAAAAAATCATGTGTGGGATCATTACTATAGAGGAGGATTGGCAGGCGAAGGCATCGACCGGCTATTACTCATTCCTTCAAATTTCAAAGCAACAGGTATTTTATTATATTTTAACAGAAGCCATTGTCTTCATATGAATAAAAAGGGGAAAAAATAAAGATTTTAATACTTTCTTAGAAACAATTTGAAATATATTTGAAACTGAATTATTTTTAGATAAGATTTACTTGTGGTATAATTTTAAAATTTGAATAAATAATTGAAGATGCAACAGGTGGAAGAAAGTAGAAATAGTATGAATTTGTTTTTTTGTTTTTCAGAAACCTGGTATCAGTTTGATGGTGTGATGAATATAAAACCAGACAAAAGTGTATGGCAGAAAACAAAAGATTTCTTTTTGGGGTCAGGCAAACTTGACAATGATGCTGCAATTTCATTGCAAATATTTTGTGGTTTGTTGCTTCAAGAAATTAAAGATAGACATGCATCTGGAGAAACAGTCATGACAACTGCTTCTAAAGTGGAACACCTCATCTGTTCCATGAGAAGAATATATGTAATAGACTCAGGATGTTGGAGGTCTGAAGAGGAGTTGAAGAAAGATGTATGTTGATCATTTAATTTTCAGCAAACGCCCCCATTGATAACTAATGGTACAGTCTAAAATGAAGAAAGTCTAATTCAGAAATTTAGCATGTTAAGGATTCTTATTTCATTTATATCTGTTCCTTGAGAAGAATATATGCAATAGACTCAGGATGTTGGAGGTCTGAAGAGGAGTTGAAGAAAGATGTATGTTAATTAGCAGACCTGAGTATGAGTATGTGCTGAAGATAAGCTTTGTAATCACCCTGTGTCCCTTTTCATTAATTTTCTTTCTGAAGTTGCCAAGGATAATCCTTCAGTAAATAGGCAACTCATTCAACATATGTTTTCTTTAGCTTGCCTGAGGACATGTTCTCAGGATGATCTATATTTCACCTTGTTTACACTATCAGGCCCGGATCCAGAATTTTTCTGCTGGGGGGCGTGGGGGCATGTTCCCCAGGAAAAAATGTTTTAAGTGACGGAAATGCATTGCGAAGGGTATCTGGGGATAAAAGTGAAGGGTTTGAAACTTGAAGACCATGGTACTAATGCCTCGGTCCCACTGGAGAAAAATCATCGGCGATGTGGAAATACACAAATTTTCTCCCGATAGTATCAGATGTTTGAGCCAAAAAGACAGAGCAGTCCCATGAGAAGCTTCGGGATTGGTCGGTTGAAACATTCACTGATGTTTCGGCTATGGTACAATGGCGTTGTATTATTGGGGATGGCTCCCGATGCTCATGAAATTTCTCTGATGATCGGGAACGGTGCCCTGGAGCTTCACTGAATTTGAAACATCAACGGGGGAATTTCCATGTAGATTAGGGGATGTACTGTTGTATCAAACCATCCTAAGTGCCTCGGGAAAGATTACGAGATTATGATCATGAGCATTTGGTGATGGAATTAAGAGACAAAATCAGGGGTAGACTTTTGGGGGTTTATGAGGATGCCCCCAGCAATGTCCCTTGGCTTTTTTGACCATCTCAATATAAGATTGACTAAAAAGCAACATATTTTAGAGTGTGCTTGCCGAATTTTTAGCTCACCTGAGCACAACGTGCTCATGGTGAGCTTTTGCGATCGCCCTTCGTCCGGCGTCCGTCTTGCGAAATGCGTCGTCGCCAATTTGGCTTGTTAACACTCTAGAGGCCATATATTTTTTGCCCAATCTTCATGAAACTTGGTCAGAATGTTTGTCTCCATAAAATCTTGGACAAGTTCAAATGGTAGGTCAGAGGTCAAATCTAGAAAAACTGTAACATTAGGCCACATTTTTGCCAATTTCATGAAACTTGGTCAGAATATTTGTTTCCATAAAGTCTTGAACAAGTTTGAAGTTTGGTCATGTGGGGTCAAAAAGAAGGTCAATATAAAAAAAGCAACATATGTTGCTCATTTATAATCAGGTGAGCGATTCAGGGCCATCATGGCCCTCTTGTTTTGCCAGTGTTCTGAGATTCTATGACAAGATCTGGAATGTGTCACAGAAAGGTCACCGAAAACCAGGGGAAAAAATATTTCGTAAAATCTCCGTGAATGCTTCCCAGGAGCAAAAAACAACAACAATAGGGTTGTAGGGGTTGGGGGCTCTGGTATTGGGGATAGGGTAAAAAATATATGTTTCTCTAGCATTTTCAACTGCAAAATGGCATAAAAATATTAATAAATGTTTTTTGGAACACCCCCTCCCCCCCACACACACACAAAGGGGGTGGGGGGTGGGGGGGCATTGTGTACACTATCAATTAGTGAACGCTTTGAATAATTTTCAGTTTTAGACACAACATTGTAAAAGACAGTTTTGTTTAAATCTGAGGAAAAAAGTCACTTTAAACATATTTTGTCAAATATGTTGAAGGGAATACCGGGTATATGCTGTATTAGGTTCGAACTTGGTAATCGTGACTGTCTAATTGTCGATCTGGAAGCATGTTCCCAAAGTATGGATTGTCCCAAAATATGGCAGATTGAAATTTTCAAATTCTTTCATTTCATATTCATTTTTTTATTTTAATAAATTTAAAATACACCAGGGTGTCTATATTAAGAGACCATGAATACACATACATGTAGATGGTTATATTCGTAAATATTAAAAAGTGAACATGATGATGTATCGGCCTACTGTTTGTATCTAATCCTTTCAGGAAAAATATTTAGAGGAGTTAGTTTCATAAAAATAATACTTAAAAAGTTAAATAAAAATAGTAAAGCTGATGACATTTAGAAACACAACTCATTTCTGATTAAGTGTAATTTGCATGGCTAGCTATAGGTATGCATCTATTCTGCAGTTTGCTACAGCAAAAAATAAAAAATAATCATTACCTTTTTAACTTTTTCAGAAATGAAATCGGCAATTTTTCATACCTGAAAGTTCATCAAACTGACGGCAGTTTATTAACCCGCTTTTAATGCAAGGTTTAAAACTTTATACATGTAGAGAAAAGTGAATTTAAAATTTTGTTGAGTAGATTTCGTCAAGGTAGTTTTTTTTTTCTTCATTAATTCCTTTTGGGTCTAGTGAAATTATTTCGATGCTAATTACATTTTAATGTCCAGCTTAGTTGTTTTTAGCAGCTAATTTTATGCTGAACTATTTTTGTGCTATTTCTTAAACTGCATTTGCCTAGAATAGTTTATAGTTGTAACTGATACAAACTTTTGGTAATTGCCTATTTTTCCCAATTGTATGATCGCTCGGCAGACGACATGTAAATTTCACTCAATCAGTGAATGCTTCTGCAGTACCTTAAACACATGCTTATCACACAGTCATGGATGACTGCCAATTCGGATTACCTACACATTAACAGCAGGGGACCAAAATTTCACTCAATCAGTGAATGCTTCTGCAGTACCTTAAACACATGCTTATCACACAGTCATGGATGACTGCCAATTCGGATTACCTACACATTAACAGCAGGGGACCATAAGACAATAGGAGTCTTACTGGTCAGGCGGTTGTGCGGGTGGTTCAGTATCGGGGGGGCTGCTGGATCCGGGCCTGCACTATTCAGCTACAATTATTAAGCAATCTTAAGTAAGCTTAAACTTTATGATAATGATAATGCCCAAGGTTGATTATGACTGAAATCAGCTTTATTGCCCTTTGATTATAAAAAATATGCTGAAAATTAATTTGTTTTTTGCTCTTGCATCTTGATTTCTTAAGCAGTCATCTTAAAACTTCATGGCAATGTATATGCTGTAATCTCTATTTCAGCCACTTATGGCCCTTTTAGCATAAAACATGGCAGATTTACCATTTTGCAATAAAATTAATTAAAGCTGATGCTGGACTGAGAGATGTGCAGATTTGGCCCATGAGGTATCAGAAAATCACAAAGATTTGCCGTTTTTACACTTTTTGGTTTAAAAACCTACTTGTCAGAAACAACAATGCCTGGAGCTTAGAAATTGCCTAGTGGGCCTTACCAGGTTTGTTCAAATCATAGCCCTGGGGTCAAAATTGGACCCGTTTTAAGCGACTACCCATGAAAAATTATTAAAGTGGTCTCTTAGAAAAATGGTCTCTTGATAAAATAACTTCCTATTGATTTTTAGCTCACCTGAGCACCTGTGCTCAGGATGCTCAGCTTTTAGGATCGATGAATGTCCGTCGTCCGTCCGTCGTCCACAATTTGTTCGTTTGCACTCTAGCATCTTCATTTTAAAAAATGTTTATCCATAAAATCTCGGCCAAGTTCGATTATGGCTGATATCGAAACATTAGGTTAGGAGTTATGCCCCTTTTAAAATTCAAAAAAGCCAGATTTCACATTGTTTGCACTCTAGCATCTTCATTTCATGAGCAATTATCTTCAAACTTTATATCAATGTTTATAACCATAAGGTCTTGATTGAGTTCAATTAATGCTGAGATCCGTCAATTAGTTCAGAAGTTATGCCCCTTTTAATATTCAAAAAATGCCAGAAATCACTTTGTTTACACTCTAGCATCTTCATCTTTTGAGCAATCATCTTCAACCAAGATGGCGACCAGAGCTAAAAAAATCTTTAAACGACATCTCCTTCTTAACCACAGAGTAGATTTTGATGAAACTTTACAGGAATGATCCTCAGGTGGAACTGAGCAAAAATAGCCAAAATCGCTCAGGGCTGGCAACCAAGATGGCCGCCAGAGTTAAAAATAGAATAATCTTCAAATGACATCTCTTCCTAAACCGCTGAGCAGATGTTGATGAAACTTTATAGGAATGATTCTTAGGTGGTGCTGAGCAAAAATAGCTGGAATCGTTCCAAGATGGCCACCAGAGCTAGAAACTAATAAAGTAAAAATGAGCTTTTGTGATCACCCTGTGTCCGTCGTGTGTTGTCAACAATTTGCTTTAAACGACAGACATCTCTGAAACCGCTGGACAGAATTTTATTAAACTTGGCTGGGATGATCCTTGGGTGAACCTTCACAAAAATTGCTAAAATAGACTTAACCCTTTCCCTCATAGAGGATACCACGAAAAGACCTATGCGAACAGCATAAAACCAGATCAGCCTGCGAGTAACTCGCAGGCTGATCAGGTTTTATGCTGTTCGCTGCTCCTCAGTGGTCTGGTAATGAGGAATTTACAATTAAATTTGGTAAGGTTTAAGTTTGGCTTCCTGCAGATCAGGCTTTATGTGATACCTATTGAGTGCGTCAAAATGAGTCTATATGAGGGAAAGGGTTAAACCTTGTAGAACTCTGGTGTCCATGGCAACAGAAAGAAAAAAATATGAAAACTTTAAAAATCCTCTTCTTCAAAACTATTGGCCAGATTTCAAAATGTTTTAGTACAGATGTTCCTTGGGTAACCTTCTACCAAGATAGCTAAAATTATTCTGATCTGTAAAAGAACATGGCGGCCAGGGATGGGGCTAATTTGCCTTAAATATATATATAGTGAAAACTTTAAATGACGTCTCCTCTGGAACCACTAGACAGGATTTGATTAAATTTGGAGATGATTCTCTTGAACCACCAGACAGAATTTGATCAAATTTGTTGATGATGTTCTTTGGGTGAATCTTCGCAAAAAATGCTAAAATAAACATGATCTATTTAGAATTCTGGTTGCCATGGCAATGGAAAAAAATATGAAAAATATTAAAATCATCTCCTTCAAAACTACAGGCTAAATGTTTTAGTAAAGATATTCCTTGGGTTACCCTCTACTGAGATTGCTAAAATTATAACGATTTTAAAAAAAAACATGGCCACCAGGGGAGGGGCTAATTTGCCTTAAATAAATGTAGTGAAAATTTTAAATGACATCTCCCCTGGAACCGCCAGACAGGATTTGATTAAACTTTGCAGGGATGATCCTTGGATAAACCTTCACAAATATGGCTAAAATAAACTTTATCCATTTAGAACTGTGGTTGCCATGGCAATGAAAAGAACTTTAAAAATCATCTCCTTCAAAACTACGTGCCATATTTTAAAATATTTTAGTACAGCCTGATGTTCCTTGGGTAACCCTCTACCAAGATTGCTAAAATTATTCTGATCCTTTACAAAACATGGTCACCAGGGGCGGGTCTAACTTGCCTTAAATTACACTCTTCCAAAACTGCTCAAACAAAGCAGATTCCTTGAAAATTCAGCTTCCTAGGGATTATTTAGAAAGTAAAATGGTAATGTTAATGTCTTGCCAAGGCTGACTTGGTATTTGACCACTTTATCCAATTATAGCCCTTGAAGTGTGAAAATGTCATATTTAACTTTGTTTGCATTCTAGCATCCACATTTATGAAGCAATCTTGATCAGAAGTGTACAATGTTAATAAACAAAGGATTATTTTGCCTTGTATGTCAGTTATGGTCCATAATTCTTAATGTTGCCTTTAGCGCAGTGGTATTCAGGTGAGCGATATAGGGCCATCAGGCCCTCTTGTTTTCCTTAGTTAAGCATTTTCTCTCTAGCAGTTGAATTCAGGTGAACAATTTAGGGCCATCATGCCCCCCTTGTCAATGTAACAGTGTGTGTGCTTGTTTATGAGTTATATGTTGTTGATTTATTGTATGTATAACATTAGTTTAACTTGAGTAAGTCTGTGTGTGTGTGTTATTCAGAAAAGAGAAGACAACTGAATCTTGTACACAATTTTATTATTCTTTTTTGTAGATTAAAAATTAATGCTCTAAAAAGTTTGTAATCATAAAATTTTAGGGCTGTTTTTAGCTCACCTGAGCACTTGTGCTCAGGGTGAGCTTTTGTGACCGCTTTTTGTCTGACGTGCGTCGTCTGTCGTCAACAATTGCTTGTGAACACTCTAGAGGCCACAGTTTTGGCCCAATCTTCCTGAAACTTGGTCAGGATGTTTGTCTACATGATATCTCGGATGAGTTTGAATATGGGTCATGTGGGATCAAAAACTAGGTCACCAGAGTCAAATCTTTGAAAAACTTTGTGAACACTCTAGAGGCCACAGTTTTGCCCAGTCTTCATCAGATTTTGTCAGGTTGTTTGTCTACATGATATCTTGGATGAGTTGAATTGGGTTTTTGGGGGTCATGTTGGGTCAAAAACTAGGTCACTAGGTCAAATCTTAGAAAATCTTAGAAAAACCTTGTTAACACTCTAGAGGCAACAATTTTAGCCCAGTCTTCATCAAATTTGGTCAGGATGTTCGTCTACATCAAATCTAGGATGAATTCAAAACTGCGCAACATAGGGTCAAAAAGTAGGTCATCAGGGCAAATTTTAGAAAACTTTTGTGAACATTCTAGAGGCCTACATTTTTGTCCCAGTCTTCATTAAACTTGATATGAATGATGACTGCATGAATTCTCAGTTGAGTGCAAATTCAGGTAGGATCAAAATGTAGGTCACTTATTCAAATGTTAGAAAAACACTTTAGATGCCAGATTTTTTGTCATTATGCCTAACACAGCCATCTTACTAAGGTGAGCAACACAGGGCCATCTTGGCCCTCTTGTTGAAGTCATTGTCGAGCCCACTTGTGGTGACCTCGACTTAGTTGTCACAATGGCGGTTCAGTGTATGTATGTGCGTCCATTGGTATGTTTGTGCATGCATCCGGATTTGGTTTGTCTGGGCTTTAACTTCATCATGGATGGAATGATTCTCAAATAATTTGGCACAAATGTCAAGCTCAGTGAGACGGAGTGTCATGCACAAGAACCAGATTCATAGCTCAAAGGTCAAGGTCACAGATGGAGGTCAAAGGTCAAAAACATACACTTTTTTGCTTGTCCGGGCTGTAACTTAATTATGGATGGAAGGAATTTCAAATAATATGGCACAAATGTCAAGCTCAGTGAGATGGAGTGTCATGCACAAGAACCACATTTGTAGGTCAAAGGTCAAGGTCACAGTTGGAAAAAAAACCTTTTTTGTTACTTTATCATTGATGGAAAGATTTTCAAATAATTTGGCACAAATGTCAAGCTTAGTGAGACGGATAGTCATGTACAAGCTCAAAGGTCAAGGTCACACTTAAAAGTCAAATGTAGAAAAATGGTCTAAAACAGCTTATCCAGACTATTACTCTTTCATAATTGGTGGGGGGGGATCCTCAAATAACTTGACACAAATATCAAACAAAGTGAAATGTTGTGTCATGCACAAGAACCAGAATCGTAAAGTTCAGGGTCATACTTTGAGGTCAAAGGTCAAAAATGAGTTCATTTTTGCATGTCCGTGCTATTACTTCCCCATGGATTGAGTGATTCTCAAATAATATGACACAAATGTCAAGCTAAGTGAGACAGTGTGTCGTGCACAATGTTCAAGTTATCCATAGAGGTCAAAGGTCATGGAATTGGATTTGCTTGTCCAGGTTTTAACTTAGACATGGATTGCAGCATCATCAAACAGCTTGGCAGTTATGTTAACCTCAATTAAACCTAGCGTTAGGCACAAGAGTTTTGCCCCTAGTTCAAAGGTCAAGGTCACACCTAGAAGTAAAGTGGAGTGTCAAGTGCAAGAGTTAGGTCCGCAGCTTCAAGGTCAAGGTCACACATAGCGATTAAAGGACATTTGCTTGTCTGGGTTGTAACTTAGACGTTGATGGCAGGATTTCCAAACGAAATTGCAGTTGTGTTTACCTCGGTTGGACAGATTGTCATGTACAAGAGTTGTGACCCTAGCTCACAGGTCAAGGTCATACTTAGAGGTCAAAGGTCATTTGCTTGTCTGTAACCTAGACATGGATGGAAGGATTTTCAAATTAGTTGGCAGTAATGTTTGCCTAAAGGATAAGAAGTGTTAAGCACAAGAGTTGGGTCCATAGTTTCAAGGTCAAGGTCATACTTAGAAGTGAAGGTCATCACACTGGATTTGCATATTTTGGGCTGTTCTTTTTCTCTGGATCAGACGATTCTCAAATGAATTGGCAGTAAGTTTTGCCTCAATGAGATGATGTATCACACGAAAGAGTTGGGTCCCTAGCACCATGGTCAGGGTCGCATTGGTATTGAAAAAATCTTTCAATAAAATATATATTTAGAGTAAATTCTTTTTAGGAGATATGAAATGGTTGCTTAAGATAAATAGTTGCTTAAAAGACATGGTTGTTTTAGCAAGTTTGACGGTATATGAGGGAGCTATGACCTTCAATTTAGGACCACAGGTACAGTTAAGTGTGTGGAATTGAACTTGGATGACATTGATTATGACCCAGTGACATGCTTTTGAATTAGGGTGGGTCTGTGTTCGTCGTCTGTCGTCAACAATTTCCTTTGAACAACATATCCTCCCCAACCAGTAAGGATTGATCCTTATGAGACCCTCTATCAAAATTGTTCAAATTGTTTTGATGAGTTGAAAAAGTAGGACACAAGAGCTAAAAATAGATCTTAAAAATGCAATCTTTGAAAATCTTCTTCGGCACAACTGCAAGGCCTAGAGTTCAGATATTTGGTGTGTAGCATTATCTAGTAGACCTCTACCAAGTTTGTTCACATCATGGCCCTGGGGTCAAAATTGGTCTTGCTCCATGGGTCACTTGATTTTGCATAGTCTTAAATAGGAAAACCTAGAAAAATCTTCTTGTCACAAACCACAAGGCATAGAGTTTAGATATTTGGTGTGTAACATGGACTTATGGACCTCTACCAAGCTTGTTCACATCATGGCCCTGGGGTCAAAATTGGTCTTGCTCCATGGGTCACTTGATTTTGCATAGTCTTAGATAGGAAAACCTAGAAAAATCTTTCTTGTCAGAAACCACAAGGCCTAGAGTTTAGATATGGACTTATGGACATCTACCAAGCTTGTTCAAATCATGGCCCTGGGGTCAAAATTGGTCCCGCCCCAGGGGTTACTTCATTTTGCATAGACTTATATAAGAAAAACCTTAAAAGATCTTGTCAGAAACTAAAAGGCCTGGACTTAATACATTTGGTGTGTAACATGGCCTTATGGACATCTACCAAGTTTGTTCAAATCATGGTCATGGGGTCAAAATTGGTCCTACCTTATGGGTAATTTGGGTTTTTGGACCACAGGTACAGTTTTTGTGCCCTTTCTTACATATTTTTCTCATGTTATTGTCATATATATAAATTAGTGTTATTTTTAAATTTCACAGAAAGATGCTTTTTTGAACATATTTTCGTAAGATTGTGTTACTAGATGTACATGCTTTAAAGCATTGGGTAAACAAACCCTAAGACAAAATCATACTTTTCTTATATATATTATTTGAATGTTGTTTCCAGATGGCAAAATACCTGGTTGATGAGCTACTTCAGTATGGTAACAGTTTTCTGCCAGTGCAAAAACATGAAAGTGATCAAGATTTGTCCAAGAGATTACTTGCTTGTTTATCTGTAGTAGCAATTGTGAAAAGCATCAACTATTCAAAGCAGAAACTGGATGAAAAAATGATGCAAAACCTTTGCAAGTCTTTACTTGTTCAGCCTACACCTGATGGAACTTCATGCAAGGAGCTGCTGGTGATAAAAACATTGTTTCCAGACAAAGGGTGAAGTATATTTTTATGCCCTCAAATTGATAGATTGTGGGGCATATTTATTTTGTCCTGTTCCTCTGTGGAGATCTTTGACCTTGGCCATTAGTTGTATCTGGCTGATTAAGGGAGATTAATTTGGATAATATGCAAATTTGAAAATAAGAAAGGGGGTTACATTAAGATATTAAGGAGTGTAAATGCATTGGATCATCTGGAGTGGTATGTTTTAATTGAAAGTAATGAAATTTAAAGCAACTTAAAACAGTATTGCATAATATATTTCCATATAAAAATTGATTCAGCCAAATGCAAAATGCACAATCTGATCTTAACATTTGAATATTCAGTTGCTTATCTTTTGATATTCAAGGTTAACAAAATATGGTCAGCTTGGCACTGTTGTTTTCATTTCAGCTCAGTAGTCCTAAAAATCATCAGGCAATATTAAAATTTTAAACCATATTGCTTTCCTTCTTTCAGGAATTTCATTAAAGAAGCTTTGGTAGGTTTTGGACGCCACATTGCTTCACAGGGCAAGAATCCTTCATGGATGTATTTTATGCCATTGATTCATTTCCTGTCAGACACATGCAAACCATATGAACCAGTGATGTGTGATTTGGGTCATGACAGAAAAGAGCCAGTTTGGTGGGGTATATCACACATTGGAGAGAATACAGTGAAATCATTCAAGAGTCACTTTGGACCATGGAAAGTGTAAGTAATATTACTGATATTTTTT
>CM037784.1:2447447-2497447 GCA_021229015.1 Solen grandis | reverse complement strand
TTTCAAACATGAATTTATCATCATACAAGACCAAGCATGCATGCTTATACTGGGTTACAATATAATATAGGTGTTTTTTTAGCTCACCTGAGCACTATGTGCTCAAGGTGAGTTTTTGTGATCACCCTGCGTCCGTCATCGTGCGTTGTTAGTCATGCGTCGACAATAATTTGCTTTAAACAACATCTCTTCTGAAACCGCCAGACAGATTTGATAAAACTTGGAAGGGATGTTCCTTGGGTAAACCTTCACAAAATTTGCTGAAATAAACTTGATCAATGTGGAACTCTGGTTACCATGGCAACGGAAAGAAAAAAATATGAAAACTTCAAAAATCATCTCCTTCAAAACTACTGGCCAGATTTCAAAACGTTTTAGTTCAGATGGTCCTTGTGTAACCCTCTACCAAGATTGCTAAACTTATTCCAATCCATAAAAAACAGGACTGCCAGGGCGGGGCTTTAGCTTATATGTATATAGTTAAAACTTTAAACAACACCTCCTCTGAAACAGCTGTACAGAATTTGATTAAACTTGGCAGGGATGATCCTTGTGTGATTGTCGTATTGGGGTTTTACCGTCGCTGCGATAGTATTTCAATCATATAGCGACCTCCAGCTAATAACAGGTGGAGGAAGACCCCGAGTACACAGAGGTACCCGGGTAGAACCACCGACCTACTGCAAGCCAGCTGGAAGGCTTCTTCATATGAAAAATCGGAAGTCCCTATCGGGATTCGAACCCACAGAGATTTGTAGTCCATGACTGTAACCGCTTGGCCACCTTTACAAAAGTTGCTAAAAAAACTTGATTCATGTAGAACTCTGAAGAAAAATATAAAAACTTTAAAAATCATCTCCTTCAAAACTACTGGCCAGATTTCAAAATGTTTTAGTTCAGATGTACCTTGGGTAACCCTCTACCAAGATTGCTAAACTTATTAGGTGGGGCTAATTTGTGTATATACTGAAAACTTTCAACAAGAGCTCTGAAACCGCTGGACAGAATTTGATTAAACTTGGTAGGGATGATCCATGGATGAATCTTCACAAAATTTGCTTAAATAAACTTGATCCATGTAGAACTCCGGCTGCCATCGGAAAGAAAAAAACATGAAAACCTTTAATAAATCATCTTCTTCAAAACTACAGGCTAGATTTCAAAATGTTTTAGTACAGATGTTCCAACTCTCTAACAAGATTGCTATATTTATTCCCAAAACATGGCTGTCATGGGCAGGGTTTATTTGCCTTATATGTATACAGTAAAACCTCGATAAGGAGACCACTTTTGGGTCTGTCTGAAAGGGGTCTTATTATTGGGTTGGTCTCATTATTGAGTTAAACGAAGTTTCAATTTGAACCTCAAAAAAAAAAAAAAAAAAAGTTTTTGGAAAGTGGTTATGAAAGTAATTGGCTAATATTACGAAATATTCTAATATCCGAATTACGGCACATGCGACCTTCACCTGTACCAGAAACCAGGTGTCGTAAAACGACAACTTAAAGGACCATTGTTCGCATTATTGAGGTCAAAAGAAGACTAATTTTACGATTTGGTCCGATTTTAGTGGTCTTTTTACGCAATTTTGAGTTGCCCACTTTAATAAGGTGAGCGACCATTGAATTATATAGTGAAAAATTCGGGTCCGACAAAATGTGTCGAATATTGAGTTGGTCGTGAAAATGAGTTGGTCGCAGAGTGAGGTTTTACTGTATAATGAAAACTATAGAGACCTGTTCTCCAAAACTGCAGGCCAAATTTTAGATTTTTTGGCACAGGACTGGTTTCCTTGGGTAACTCTCTACAAAAGTTGCTAAAATAAACTTGATCCATGTAAAATGTTAAGATCCATGTAAAAATGAATATTACCAGTTTTTTTTATAAAGCTTCTCTAACTTTAATTTCATTTTAAAAAATATTTACCCCCAATTAAAATTCAGTTTCCTAGGGTTTTAAAGGAATTAAACCGGAAAAAATTATTTAGAAAGTAAACTTACACAAACTTGATGGTAATGTTAATATTGCCATATTTATAAAGTAATCTTGATCAGATGTATACATAATGTTAATAAACCAAGCATTATTATGCCTTGTATTGGAGTTATGGTCCATAATACTTAAGGTTGCCTTTGGAGCAGTGGTACTCAGGTGAGCGATATAGGGCCATCATGGCCCTCTTATTTATTTTTAATGTAAAATATTTAAAAGGTGCATTATGCTTTTCTGCACTACATCTTATAGGAGAATCATTTTGGTCCTAGATTCCAAGGATTCTAATAAAATGATCAGACATATCCTTATTTTTCATTTATGACCTTTCCAAAACCCTGTAACTTCTGTTGGATAAAATTGTCCAAATCCAAACACAGATCCTGCGCAGTTTTACAATATGTCCTAACAATGGATGCTCTCTAACTCTTGCAAATATGGGCAAAATCTGACATTACTTTGTCACATTGTTTATTGGCACACTATCATGCCTGCCAAAGTATAAGTATCTTTAGAAGGCACTGAATTATTAAAAGTGCAGAATTGTCAGGGTCACTGTTCTAATGTTGCAACATAAATTGTAGCCCGAGTGAATGATGTAAAATCTATTATATATTGCTGAAAAGAATTTGTGAAAGAGACCAAGATTATAAAATAAAAAGGAGGGATTTGAAATACAAATTAAGACAAAGGGGGTATAGCAGCAAGTCCATAGGAAAGCAGTTAATGAAAGTAGACAAACTTAACCGAGACGATTTGTTAGCAGAAAACAAATCTTCAAGTTTAAAAGAGAAAGACAAAAACACTAGAGTTCCCAATGTCCTCACTTATTCGCATTTGTTACAAAATATCCACAATATCCTTTCCAAACACACAAGAATACTGCATGAATCTGAAAGAATGAAAGAGATTTTCAAGGAAACACCTTTAGTTGCTTTTAGGAGGGACAAAAACCTATGCGATTCTTTGGTACATGGAAAAACAAATCGAGCGATACAGACAGGAAAAGGAAAGGGTTTATGTAATTCTAACTGCGACATGTGCAGCGTCCTATCAACAGATCCGGTTAAAAGTACCAACTCCAAAAATACTTAAACTGTACCACAAAATATCGACTGCACAGAAAAAAATGTTGTTTATACGATCAGTTGCAAACAATGTAGTATCGTGGTATATGTTGGAGAGACGGAAAGACAAGTGTGGGAAAGCATGAAAGAACACATCAGAGACGTTTGATTAGGTAAAGCCAAGCCAATAAACACACATTTTTCCAGGACACAGCACTCGATTTCGGACATGATATTTACAATTCTAAAAAAATTATATGACGCAACAAAAACAGAAAGACAGGTTCATGAAACTGTATGGATAAAGAAGTTGCAGACGTTACATCCCGTGGGTTGTAACGACAAAGATGCGCAAATCCATACAGCATTATTTGACATTGTTTAATGCGCGGGAACGTTTAACGTTGTTTATGTAACGCCATTTTTTGTTTAAATATGGCGACCAGCAGGATGTAGTTTTTCAGAAGAGAAGTGTTCGTCTTGATAAAGGCTTTAAAGCCGAAATATTGAAACAGAGTGTTATTTATAAATATTATAATTAATTTTGTGATAGTATTTGCTTCTACTGTCTGCAGATGCCCATAGTCTGAATTAAACTATTTCTTAAGTTGCATTGCCAATTCTGGTTAATCTTTACAGGGATGTTTCTGGGATGATCGCCTTTCAAAGTTGTAAGAGAACTGGTTGCCACAGCAATAAGGAGAAAATAGTGAAAGCTTTAAAAATCTTCTTGTTCAAACTTTTAGCCAAATTTGAAAATATTTTGGCACAGGTCCAAAAAGTAGACTCAAAAATTATTGTATTAGGGTCCAGGTTTGTTTTATTGTCTCTACATGGATGAATGTTACTGCTGTAAACTGTCATATAATTTAAATATTGCAATTACTCTTTTCTTCATAATTTATTTAGGCCCATTCAGGAAGTCATCCAAATATTGTCACCCTTGTTCAAAATGGACTACTTACTTCCTCGAGTGATCATGGCCAGTTTGAAATTAGAGGACATTTATGAAGCCATTGCAACTAATCTGATTCCTCTTGAAGTCTGTTGTGCAACTCTTAATTGTCATCTGAAAGATACTCGCCCAGAGTATGCATTCAAATATCGAAGCCCATGGTCTCCGATTACTGAAAAGGAAAATGTAAGTAAACTTTTTAAAATCTTATTCCATTAAATTTCTTAATAGTTTTTATTGGTAGCGTGTAATCAATCTCATGTTGATTTGTAGCAAATTCAACAACTGATTTGAAATTTTGATTAAAATATGTCAGTTGTCTAAAGCCCTATTTATTTGATATACATAAACAACAGTTTTTGTGTCACCTGCTGTAATCAGAGATGACACATAGGGATAACTTTTCTGTCGTCTGTCAGTTTGTCCATCTGTCTGTCCGTCCATAGACACAATTTTGTATGTGCTTCTACAGTTTTCTTTGCCTGTTTCGGTGAATCCTTCCTACTATGTAAACTTGTGCACCTGTAAATTTAATTATGATTCATCAACTATTACAGGAGTTGTGCCACATTGATTTTTTCCCTTTATAGAATATATAGGGAACAAATCTTGTGTATCAAACTCCTCCTACACTATTGTTTTGATTTGCCCCAAACTTTCACAAAACCACTGACAGATGTAAACATATTTTTCCACAGATGTTCATTTAGGGACCTTGTACTAAGATTTTTCAAGTTATTCTGAACAATCAAATTTATTAATCAAATGGTCAAAATTTTATTTCTTTACAAAATTATCTCTTCATGGCCTTCTGCCATAATATCTATAAAAGCTAATATAAGAGACTCAAAGGGAGTAGGTCTATTTCTATATTTATAGAAAATTTTAAAATTCCTTTTCTCTGAAGCCATGGTCAAAGTTATACTGTTATACTTGCACAAATGATCATCTCATGACCATCTTCCAGAATTGTTAAAACAAAATTTATACATTTCAAACTAAATCTAATTTGGTGAGTTAGTCTCCTTATGTAAAATTGATATAAAATTATTCTCTAATAGGGATGGTAAGCATTTTATTTGGCCCAGATGAACCTCTTCTATAATTTCTAAAGCAAAGGAAAAAGGGGCTGATGTTTGTTTTATATGACCAGTATTGTTTTATTAGCTCATCTTAGCATATTATGTTACTCCAGATGAATTGTTAGGATCATTTGATCATTTGATGTCAGTTGTTGCCTGTCATGCTATTGTTTGTTTGTCTACACACTAGCTTCTTCATTTCTCTAACAAACTTGGTCAAACTTATTGACAACATTTAAGATCCTCAAGTATTGGCTAAATTTGATTAAACATGATATTGCCATGGAAGCCCCTAAATAATCCAAAAGTGCCAGATATCAGTTTGTTTACACTTTAGCCTCCAAATTTATTAAGCAATCTAAATATTGGAAATAATGATGTATCTTGGCAAATTTTATATTTGCTGATAATGGATCAAGAGTTCTGGAGTTATGACTTGAAATAACAGAAAAAAATATAAATCACATATCTCCCATTTAGGTTAAGAGCTATGGCCCTTAAAATATCCCAAATTACCAAATATAACACTGTTAACACTCTAGCATCAGCAAATATATTGTAATCTGAAATAGATATGAATACAATGTTAATGACTGTATAATCTTTCAGCCAATTATCTCGATCAAACTTAGTGTTTATGCATTATGGTTGATATCAAATCATTAAGTATGTGTAACCATTTTTAGCTTGACTAATCAAAGAATAAGGTTGGCTGTTCTACTCTGCTGTCAGCGTCGCTGTAACAGTTAAGTTTTTTTGTACCACCTCACTTTTTCATTGAACTCTTTAAGGCATTGTTTTGATACTTGGAATACTTGTATATGACCACCACCCAAACATGTAGGCAAGAGGGGATAACTCTGATCTGGATTTTGAACAAATTATGTCCCTTTTTCGACTTAGAATCTTGGTTAAGCTTTTTGTACCACCTCAATTTTTCACTGAACCCCTTAAGCTATTGTTTTGATACTTGGAATACTTGTATATGACCTCCACCCCAACCTGTAGGCAAGAGGGGATAACTCTGTCGTGGATTTTGACAAAATTATACCCCTTTTTCTTCTTAAAATTTTCAATACCAACTTCCTTTTTCACTGAACCCCTTAAGGTATTGTTTTAATACTTTGAATACTTGTATATGACCACCACCCCAACTTGTAAGCAAGAGGGGATAACTCTGTCATGGATTTTGACTAAATTATGTCACTTTTTCGACAAAGAATCTTGGTTAAAGTTTTTAGCTCACCTGAGCATGAATTGCTCAAGGTGAGCTTTTGTGGTCACCCTGCTTATGTCCTCGTCCAGCATGGGTTGTCCGTCATCAACAATTTACTTTAAACAACATCTTCTCTGAAACCACTGGGCAGAATTTGATTAAACTTGGCAGGGATGTTCCTTGGGTAAACCTTCACAAAATTTTGCTAAAATAAACTTGATCCATGTGGAACTCTGGTTTCCATGGCAATGGAAAGAAAAAAATATGGAAAACTTTAAATATCATCTCCTTCAAAACTACTGGCCAGATTTCAAAATGTTTTGGTACAGATGCTCCTTGGGTAACTCATTATCAAGATTGCTAAAATTATTCCCATCGGGAAAAAAACATGGCCAGTGGCAGGGCTAATTTGCCTTATATGTATATAGTGAAATCTTTAAATGACATCTCTACTGAAACCGCTGGACAGAGTTTGATTAAATTTGGCAGTGATGATTTTTGGGTGAAGCTTCACAAAAGTTGCTTAAATTATTCCGATCCATAAAAAAACATGGCTTCCAGGGGTGGGGCTAATTTGCCTTATATGTATATAGTGAAATCTTTAACCCTTTCCCTCATAGAGGACACCATGAAAAGACCTATGCAAACAGCATAAAACCAGATCAGCCTGTGAGTAACTCGCAGGCTGATCAGGTTTTATGCTGTTCGCTGCTCCTCAGTGGTCTGGAAATGAGGATTTTGTAATTAAATTTGGTAAGGTTTAACTGTGGTTTTCTGCAGATCAGGCTTTATGTGATACCTATTGAGGGCGTCAAAATGAGTATATATGAGGGAAAGGGTTAAACAACATCTCCTCTGAAACAGCTGGGCACATTTTGATTAAATTTGGCAGGGATCATCTCCTTCAAAACTACTGGCCAGATTTCAAAATAGTTTGGTACAGATGTTCCATGGGTAACTCTCTACAAAGATTGCTAAAATTATTCCGATCAGGAAAAAAACAGTGCCGCCAGGGGCGGGGTTAATTTGCCTTATATGTATATAGTGAAATCTTTAAACGACATCTCCTCTTAATTTAAACTGCTGGACAGAATTTGATTAAATTTGGCAGGGATGATCCTTGGGTGAAGCTTCACAAAAGTTGCTAAAATCATTCCGATCTGTAAAAAACATGGCCGCCATTGGCGGCCTAATTTACCTGATATATGTATAGTGAATCTCTAATTGAAATCTCCTTTGAAACCGCCTGACAGAATTTGATTTAAGTTGACAGGGATGATCCTTGGGTGAAGCTTCACAAAAGTGGCTAAAATTATTACAATTCATTAAAAAACTTGGCCTCCAGGGGCGGGCTAATTTGCCTCATATGTATATAGTTAAATCTTTAAATGACATCTCCTCTGAAACTGCAGGGATCATCTCCTTCAAAACTACTGGCCAGATTTCAAAATGTTTTAATACAGACTGATGTTCCGTGGGTAATCCTATACTCAGGTGAGCGATCCAGGGCCATCATGACCCTCTTGTTGTACGAAACTTTTAAGTCTCCCGAACGCTGTTTGGAGACTTATTGTAATTACTCCGTTTCTTCTCCTTCTTCTTCTTTCTTCCTCTGACCCTCCGTGGCCCAGAGGGTAAAGTCACTGACTTTAACACTCTCTCAGCCCCTCACCACATGGATTCGAAAGCCGGCTGGGTCATTCCAATTTTCATGTGAGGAAGCCTTCCAGCTGGCTTGCGGTAGGTCAGTGGTTCTACTCGGATGCCTCCGTGCATTCGGGGTCTTCCTCCACCTGTAATTAGCTGGATGTCGCTATATGACTGAAATACATTCGAAGCGACGGTAAACTCAAATAGTCAAGTCAAGTCTTCCTCTTGGCAACTTTGTACGGGCCATATCTCAGAGGCCGCTCGCCCTATGTTTACAAAACTTCACACACTTACATTGTATAGTCCTCAATGAGTAGTGATGCTTTCCTGATTTTTGAAAAAGGGGGTCCCTAGGGGTCAGGCGCCATCCCCGCAAAGTTAGATTTTTGCATTAAAAATATATTTGGGTTAGATATTTCAAATGCCCAACCCAGAATCATATACTTTTTGTTTCTAAAATGAGAAGATTGAATAGTACTACTTTGGTGTCCCCCAAGGTCACCCAGGGGTCAGGCCCCACCTTCTAAATTTTACTTATACATATTTAAAAATTGATCCCCACCCCTAAACCATATATTTTGTTCCTTAATTCTTTTATGATCACAACGATCACCAAGGGGAAGGCCCCATTCCTTATATATGACCTTATATCTTAAAAACTGTTCATATCCCATCCCATAACAAATATAATTATATTCTTGTTCCTCATGATGAGACAGATTGAATTGTACTTCTATAGTGTCCCTGAGGGGGTAGCAAAGGGGTCTGGCCCCACCCTGTCAATTTTACTTCTGACCTTTATTTAAAAAACAACAACAAAAAAACCCACCCATAAGCCATATATATTCTTGTTCCTCATGATCAGATGGTTTGAATGATACTTTATGATTGTCTAAGGAAAATCTTCGTAAACTTTTTATACTTGCTTACTTTTTCACTGAACCCTTTGAGATACATGTTTACATCCTTTGTTTACTTTTTGATTATACAATGATTCTTATTTTGCCTTTTACTCGTACTGCAATATTTTTCTATATTGACAAGCATTTGAATAGTCGAGTGCGCTGTCTTACTGACAGCTCTTGTTAAAGAGCAGTATAAGTGTTCAGGGAAGTGGAAAAACATCTTTGCACTGATGTTTAGGTTAGTAGTACTAAGGTTGCTGTAGACCACTCGTTAAATAGGTAATTGTGCATTTTTGCAATATGTCTATTCCTCTAAAATAACACATTACAACACAGTCTTATGTCTAAAGATCCTACACTTTAATAGCTTAAGAAAGTTGTTCTGTGATTGATGGAGGTGATAAAATCTTTTAACCTTCCAGACATGTAAACACACTGCAGATCAGCAAATATTTTAAATACTTGTTTACTTATCAGATTTCTAATTAATAGTCACTTGCATACCAATTCATGTTAACATGGAAGTCATTGTGCCTTAAAAATGAACGTTAAAAGGGGCTTTCAGTTTAAGAATAGAGGAATTTTCCTGCGCAAAGGAAGTGATATCACTTCAACTGTTATAAATCAATAACAAAGCATTCCGGATGAGACATGTAGTTGCCATTGGATTACTATAGCTAAACAAGTAAATCATCTGCATGCATCAACAAAAATTAATTACTCATTTAAAAGAGAAAATAAAGGCCATTTTCAGGGTGAGCTATTGTGATCCCGTGAACGTCCGTCGTCCGTCGTGCGGCGTCAACAATTTTTAGTTTTACACTCTATCACCTTTATTTCTTAAGCAATCATCTTCAAACTTTAAGACAATGCTCATGACCATAATGTCTCGATTGAGTTTAATTATGGCTGAGATCCGTCAATTAGGTCAGGAGTTATGTCCCTTTTAATATTAAAAAAATGCCATATTTCACATTGTTTAACTCTAGCATCTTCATCTTTTGAGCAATCATCTTCAAACTTTATGGCAATGCTTATGACCATAAGGTCTCGATTGAGTTCGATTATGGCTGAGATCCGTCAATTAGGTCAGAAGTTATGCCCCTTTTAATATTCAAAAAATGCCATATTTCACATTGTTTACACTCTAGCATCTTCATCTTTTGAGCAATCATCTTCAAACTTTATGGCAATGCTTATGACCATAATGTCTCGATTGAGTTTGATTATGGCTGAGATCAGTCGATTAGGTCAGGAGTTAAGCCCCTTTTAATATAAAAAAAATGCCAGATTTCACTTTGTTTACACTCTAGCACTTCTTTTTAGCAATATCTTCAATCTTATGACATTGTTAGCCATAATGTCTTGATTGAGTTCAATTGTGGCTGAGATGGGCCATTTAGGTCAGGAGTTATGCCCCTTTTAATACAAAAAATGCAAGATTTCACTTTGTTTATTCTCTACCAACTTCATTTTTTTAACAATCTTTTTTAAACTTAAGACAAAGTTTATGCCCATAATCTCGCAATCGGGTTCAATTAAAACTGATATTGACTAGTAAATTTAGGAGTTATGCCCTTTTCACCGTAAAAAAAGCCAGATTTCACTTTTACACTCAAGCATCTTTATTTCTTAAGCAATCATCTTTCTCAGGTGAGCGATCAAGGGCCATCTTGGCCCTCTTGTCTAACATAGTATATACATGCCAAAACCTTTAAACACAGATTGTACATTTCCCATCTTCCATCTGCAATTAAGAGTGACAATGATACCAATCATAAGATTACTAATTATTATGTTTAAGGCATGTTATATTTTTGAAGTTACAATATTTACACATAATTTTTACTAAATTGTAAATCATACAATATTGAAAGGGATTGCATAGGTTTTTAGTGAGATATATTACAGAAAGTGTACCCTTAAGAAAATATTTGCAATAAAAGATCATTTTTACACTCTGAGGTGCAATATTTGGTACCTCTAAACTTAAATGCTTTTGCATTTCAGATTGTTCATAAATGCATGAGGTTGTTGCATAGCCTAGTAGATAAACAAGGTTCTGAAGGAGATGAGAAGTAAGTTTTTAATTTCTTTATGCTATTTTGTCCTTGGAAGCTTAATGAACATTTATGCTGACTGTTGTTCCAGTCTTAAGCTGTTGATACAATGACAATGAAAAAATTGATGAAAATAAAATTTAATGTACCTTTGTCTTATCTAGTGAAGGCAGTTTGAAAAATGAATATCTATTTAATTCACCTGTCCTCAAAGTAGTCAGAGTGAGTGATCAAGAATTATTTGATGTCCGTCAACCACAACAAGTTATTAGCTCACCTGAGCATGTATGCTCAGGATGAGCTATTAAGATTGTTGAATGTTTGTCATCCGTTATCCCTCCATTGTCGTCAACAATAAGATTGTTTACACTCTAGAATTTTTATTTATTTAGCAATCATCTTCAAATTTATAATCTATCAGTCAAATTTGATTATGGCAGATATCAGCCAATTAGGTCAGGAGTTACAGTGGGGCTTGCGTTCATGTTGGCATATTTTTCGTGTATCGTGTGTGTATCGTGCGTTCCGTTTCCGTGTATCGTTCGTGTATGGTGCGTGCGTTTATCGTGCACGATTCTAACGTGTTTCGTGTGTCGTGTAACGTGTTTCGTGTGTTTCGTTTATCGCATCGTTCCTTCCGTGTGAATCGTTCCGCACGATATATTTTGAGTTCAGCGCTTCCTTAAAAGCCAGCATTAGAATTTCAGCTTTTCAAAATCAGTTAAGTGGTTACTCACCGCATGGCAACATTTAACTGTAGATTACTTACGTTGTCTGTTACAATTTAAGTCTTATATCGATTCATGTTTAATAAAAATAATGAGTTAACTACGTAGAGTGGTCTCCCCTGTATTGTGTACAAAGGGAGATCACTTCACCTGCTGTAAGATAGCCAATTAAATCGTATTATGCGGTTACCAATGACGCTTGGCGCGAATAAATAATTGTTCAAAGCATAGGATCGTTATAGATCTAATAAATTTTCAAGACTTTCCGGCGAACGGGTCATATTGTTTAAAGTGGGTTATGGATGCCTTTATCTTTTGAAATGTAGTTGTTGAGTAATGGGTGAAGGAAATAGATTAGAGTCTACATAGATAAGTTGTGTAGATTGAGTTGAAAAATTATGGGTTAAACTTTTAGAGTTTCATCTTTTGTTCGACGATTTCTGTCCGCGTCACCTAGCCTGTGATATTATCCTCAAATTGCAATTAAATTTTTAAATAGATAAATAAATTATATTTTAAATAAATTTAACAAATACATACATATTTAATGGATAATTTATTCAAGAACTAAATATAAGATACGTTGTACCAGCTAGACCCAATTAGCCAAATCCTCCAAAAAGCACTCATATTTTTTTCCAGTTTACGTTTAACGTTACATATGCTACATTTTCAGTATTTTGCAAAAATTACTAAGGTTGTTGAAAAATACACCAACGGCCATCGCAGAAACAAAAATGTCCTGAAAATTGTAATCTACAGCAAAATGGCCGCAAACTGTTACTGTTTTCACACACATGTTAATTTCGTTTAATCATGGACAGGTAATTTAGACTTGTTTTTATTTCTATTTGAAATATCCAAATCTAACTAGAAAAGAAAGAAAAAATTCTATAGAACAAAAGAAGCAATTTCCAGGTTTCCGTCAACAAAGGATTATCCTAAGCCGTTTATATTGTTCACCAATTAGTGGCACGTGTGAAAATGAAGCCTGTCCCTTTAAAATTAATGCCATTTTCTGTATTGTTATATCCTTTAATAAAGCTGACTCCTGGTAAAATAAAG
The DNA here is from genome assembly GCA_021229015.1 of Solen grandis. Classification (NCBI taxonomy): domain Eukaryota; kingdom Metazoa; phylum Mollusca; class Bivalvia; order Adapedonta; family Solenidae; genus Solen; species Solen grandis. The sequence goes on along the minus strand of CM037784.1, from coordinate 2,484,727 downwards.
CTAATTACCCACTCTTTGCGCCTTTTTCGGTGATCTTTTGTAGACCTACTTTATTTCCCATCGATGTACTTCCAGTATCAAATACTTAAAAATTTAACAAAGTCTTATTCTGTATTAAAAAAATCATCTTATCCCAATCACCCCATATCCTCAATTTGCTTTGATTTACGTATGACTTGAATTTGATATATTTCTATCTTTTTCTAATATAGGCTACCGTAAATAGCTGGTTCTCCTATTGAATTTAATTGAATCTGTCTGCTCTGTTTGTTTTAAATTAAATCGACTACCGTCATATAAATAATATATTTGTTTTGATGATAGTAAATTAGATCAAAACCACCTTTTTAAGTATTTAAAACATTTACTTCCTCAGATATTGTTACCATTTTATTATTCAACAGGTCTCTTAATTGGGGATACTGATTCCATTCTAGCTAAGAGATCTATGAAAAAAAAAATTGTGAGAGAAAAAATAACTGTTGGATACTGTTGTTAAGGTTATATAGAGTTTTGTAGGTGAGATTAAGAAAATTGCTTGACTTATAAAAGTTGGGTTACCATCATGATACAGCATTTTAATAATTCTAATAATAATTGTTGTAACAAGGCTGTAAATTACAATACATGTTTAAACAAAACAAAAAAAAGACAAAAAAAAAAACAAGGAAGAAGACATAAACTTTCCTATTTCCAGGTGTTCCAGATAGATCCAAGAATATCCACAAATATTTCCCTGAATATAACACAAGTCGAACGAGCACAATGAGAAGCAATTCGGCACGGTATTAAGATCGCAATGTAAATGTGGCGGTTGACAAACTTTATCGCAATATATACCTTTTTAGCTCACCTGAGCACTTGTGCTCGGGTGAGCTTTTGTGATCGCCTTTTGTCCGTCGTGCGTCGTCAGTCGTCCGTCGTCCCTCGTCAACAATTGCTTGTGAACACTCTAGAGGCCACAGTTTTGGCCCAATCTTCATGAAACTTGGTCAGGATGTTTGTCTACATGATATCTCGGATGAGTTCGAAATTGGGTCATGTGGGGTCAAAAACTAGGTCACTAGGTCAAATCTTAGAAAAACCTTGTGAACACTCTAGAGGCCACAAATTTGGCCCAATCTTCATGAAACTTAGTCAGGATGTTTGTCTACATGATATCTCGGATGAGTTCGAAATTGGGTCATGTGGGGTCAAAAACTAGGTCACTAGGTCAAATCTTAGAAAAACCTTGTGAACACTCTAGAGGCCACAAATTTGGCCCAATCTTCATAAATTTTTTGGTCAGGATGTTTGTCTACATGATATCTTGCATGAGTTTTAAATTGGGTCATGTGGGATCAAAAACTAGGTCACTTAGTCAAATGTTAGAAAAACACTTTTAGATGCTAGATTTTTTGTCATTATGCCTAACACAGCCATCTTACTCAGGTGAGCGACACAGGGCCATCTTGGCCCTCTTGTTTTATTGTTGTTGTTTGTTATTTCTAGCACAACATAATTGGGTCGCAGGTGATGCCCCTCACATGTTTGACAAGAACTTCCTGTGTATACAATGTACCATACCGGGTGTTCCAGCTTGACACCCCACAAGACACATCGTTTTGACACTTCCTCACTGGATGTACCTTTGAATATACCAACTAACTGTCCGTTTGACATTCAAATAAACAAATAAGTAAATTTAACAAAAGAGAAAGAGAACTGATTTACTAAAGGAAAACCTTGGTCTTAAAAGTAAATACACATGTATAAGACGAAAAAAAAATAAAAATAAAACATAGTATCTAAAAAACAGCCTATAGATCAAATAGGTGGTTAAAATAAATTCGCTGTAAAATCATTCTCACAAGAGAGAGAAAAGAAAAGAAATGATCAATTGACACACACGTTATTGAGTTCTTTTATTTATTCATATAAATACATGTCTATGTAAAAATTAAAGCATATGTTACATGATCTTTATATACATCGACCATCTATAATTGTGCACGATGAAAAATCTACCTCCCTGAAGAGGGTAGTTATATATATCAACTAAATAAATAATGAAAAAAAAAACTCAAAAACACCTGGAACAAAATAAAAAGAATATTCCAGATAATAGCAACACCGACACAATTAAATGAGGTTTGGGTACATGCGATTTATTTTGGATGAATATTATATCATTTTATTTTTTTTAGTCAACAAAGATCCATTAAGAAATCCTACAAGACCGATGGGAAAATAAATACTTTTATTATGTTACACATTTGAAACACTTATGACTTGATTTTTAAAATTGTGTAACTACATATATATCTGATATGTTAATAAACTCGATCCAGCCTGACCAGGTCTACCTTGGTCGGTATAATGATCAGGAGTGGTCGGGATGGTCTACCTTGGTCGGCATAATGATCAGGAGTGGTCGGGATGGTCTACCTTGGTCGGCATAATGATCAGGAGTGGTCGGGATGGTCTACCTTGGTCGGAATCGGTTGGGTTTCATACCCGATTTTTTTTTTAATCGAGTAGCTAAGCGGTCGAGAAATAATGGTGCAGCGATCGTATAATGATCGAGTTTAAAGTACAATATGTAATAAAAAAAAAAAAAGATGAAACCAGGCTGTTTAAAAATTGGAAAAGAAATGAGACAGAGAGATCGACTCACAGATATAAAGAAGATTGCCAGGTAAATATTCAAGTGTCGCCAGATATTAACATAATAAACTGAAAAAAGTTACCTAATTTAACACTACTTTAGAAGCTCCAAACGGAGAGCAGTGCAAATATCACTATATACACTATTTACAATATTGTTTTGGATAACTTTTGCTAAACAATTACATAGTGCTTGTGTTTTAATCGTTATTTTTTATAAAACCGTTAAGCAAAAATTCATAACAGAGTGTTTATTTAGTGATACCTAATTTAAGATTTTCATTTTCATTTATCATTTATAAAATACAAATATATTTGGCATACGGCCTGCTAATATATATATTAAATAATGTAAAAATCTAGAGCTTGCAGCATTAAAGAAAATATAGTTAGCAAAAAAGCGAATTTCATCTCCGGCTTTGCGGCAGCTCAGCCATAATATAACAAAGTACCATAACCAGTTACCACCCTTCAGTCTGAAGTTCAAAGGAACGTTACAGGACGTTATGTATAGTGCCAAGATACTGGAGGATTGAAAAAGACTTGCATGTTTCTGTTGACTATCAATATCGGGTGCTGGCTCCAAAATAGGTCTTTTATGTGAATAGTATATGAATTATTTTATATGTCTGTATTGTTATTATGTATCTCTTCATGTTTAAAATGTAATGTGCCTGGAATTCATACATGTAACGTAACTTACTAAAACAAAAGTGGAAAAAAAAAAGATATTCGTATATATATAGAGGGGGGGGGGATGAAACAAACATTTTGGACATGTTGGATATGTGTTAAAATAATTTGATATCGTTTTCTTGTTATAATTAAATTTATATATATATATATATATATATATATATATATTTTTTTTTTTATAATGTTAATGTTATATATAAGAATATGTTTACCAAATCTGGTGATGTAAATATATGATCTATAATATATATTTGCATAAAGTTAAAGATTAGTTTCAGTATTTAGTATTACTTTTCTTAAATCTTCTTTCTCGTCCTTCCCTGTTTTAATTTAAACACAGAATTCATTAATGCTTATGAAATTTGATGCAGGGCTTCAGTGTTGTCATAGAAACCACAATATAAACACATACGTGTACAGCAATTCCCTGCGCCGAAAATGGGAAATTCAATGTGTAACGACAATTATTTGTAATTTCGACACGATTTAGAACATGTGACTTCCTATTATAGAACATTCGTTGTTTTTTTTTCGTGTGTGTGTGTATGTGTTAGTTTTAATGATGGTTTTATTTATAAATTGATTAATTGCCTTGTTCACTTGGGCGAAAAAAAACGAGTAAATCGATTAACCTCGCTACCGTGCCTATCTGCAATCGTTCGTTTCGTGCGGTCCGTGTATCGTGCATCTTTTATCGTGTATCGTGCATCAAACGTGTATATGCATCGTTCGTTTATCGTTTGTTCGTTTGTTTATCGTGTAACGTGCGTGTATCGTGCGGTTCGTTTGCGTTTATCGTGCGTGTATCGTGCGGTTCGTTTGCCAACATGAACGAAAGCCCCACTGTATGCCCCTTTTAATATAAAAAAGCCAGATTTTACTTTGTTTACACTCCAGCATCTTTATTTCTTAAGCAATCATCTTCAAACTTTATGACAATGTTTATTACCATATTCCTCAGTCATGTTTGATTATGACTGATATTGTCCAAATAGGTCAAGAGTTATGCCCCTTTTAATATATAAACATGCCAGATTTAACTTTGTTGACACTCTAGCATCTTCATTTCTCAAGCAATCATCTTCAAACTTTTATGACAATGTTTATGATCCTGGACAAGTTTAATTATGGCTGATATTGGCCAATTAGGTCAGGAGTTATGTCCCTTTTAATATAAAAAAAAACAGATTTCACCTTGTTTACTTTCTAGTGTCATCATTTCTTGAACAATCATCTTCAAACTTTAAGACAATGTTAATGACCATAATTTCTCAATCAAGGTCAGTTATGGCTGATATCGGCCAATTAGATCAGGAGTTATGTGCCTTTTGATATAAAAAATTGCTAGATTTCACATTGTTTACACTCTTGCGTTTTCATTTCTTGACTCTTGCGTTTTCATTTCTTGAACAATCATCTTCAAACTTTATGACAATGTTTATAACCTTAATCACTTGATCAAGTTTGGTTATGACGTATATTGGCTAATTAAGTCGGGAGTTATGCCCCTGTTAATTTAAAGAAATACCAGATTTTAATTTGTTTACACTATAGCATCAGCATGGTCATTTCTTAAGCAGTAATTTTTTCAATAAAATATTTGTGACTTTAATCTATTGATCAAGTTCTATTATGGCTGATATCGGCCAATTAGGTCAGGAGTTATGCTTTTTTTAGATATAAAAAAATGCCAGATGTCATTTTGTTTACACTCAAGCATCTTCATTTCTTCAGCAGTGCAGGTAATGAAGGCAATGTTTCTCAGGTAAGCGATTATAGGGCCATCTTGGCCCTCTTTGATTTATATAATTTAGAAACTACATACATGTGTAGTGGTAATTGACCACATTCCCAAAGCATCATGCCTGAATCACAGTTGAACTGACTCCTATGAAATATTTGCAGAATTCACTGTAAGCTACTTCCCATGTTTCAGACCCAAATGTGAGTATAGAGGTTACAATAATATTAATTAAAAAAATTCTTTTCATGAAAAATAACCAAATTGTTTGAACAAAGATGACTCCTTATAGCAGCTTGTTCATAGATGATCGGTAGAAATAAAAACAACAAATAGTTCTGGTAAGTGTAGGTTGCATAGCATGAGAAAACGCTAATGTCGTAAACACAATTTTGGCAAAATCGTTTAAATATAGAATATTGTTTCCCCGAAGCAGGCGCAGTACTACTTGACACACAATATGGTATCTTCAGCAGTTTCTGGATGTGAATTCATAAGTTCAGCTTGTGAAGTGAGTGCATGTGCGAATATGATCAATCAAGTGACGGCAAATGAAAATAAAAAAGTTTTTAATGCATTTGCTTGTGATTGGGAAACCATCCATTTTTAGCTCACCTGGAACAAAGTACCAAGGTTAGCTTTTGGGAAAAGCCTTTGTCCGGCATCCGTGTTCGTCGTCAACAATTTGCTTAGAACATCTTCTCTGAAACTACAGATGGGTTCAGCCTGTGAAGTGAGTGCGTGTGCGAATATGATCAATCAAGTGATGGCAAATGAAAATAAAAAAGTTTGTAATGCATTGCTTGTGATTGGGAAACCATCCATTTTTAGCTCACCAGCCTTTGTCCGGCATCTGTTGTTGTCAGTCTTCAACAATTTGCTTTAAACATCTTCTTCTCTGAAACTACAGATGGGAAAGTGATCAAACTTGGCAAGGTTGTTCTTAAGGTGGTCCCCTATAAAAGTTGTTCAAAAGGCTCCGGTCTGTTGCATAATTGGGTCACAGGAGCTAATAATAGATTTTAAAAGTGAAATCTTCTAGCCTAGATAGTTGGTGTATGGCTTTGTCTAATAGACCTCCTCCAAGTTTGTTCAAATTGTGACCCTGGAGTCAAAATTGGCCCCGCCCCTGGGGTCACTTTATTTTACATTTGTATATGAAAAACTAGAAAAATCTTCTTGTCAGGAACCACAAGTCTGGGAGTTTAGATATTTGGTGTGCAGTGTTGTCTAGTAGACATCTACAAAGTTTGTTCAAATCATGGCCCTGGGGTCAAAATTGGCCCCACCCTAGGGGTCACCTGATTTTACATAGGCTTTATTTAGAAAAAACTAGAAAAATCTTTTTCTCAGAAACCCACCAGGCCTGGAGTTTAGATATTTGGTGTGTAACACTTCTTCAAAGACATCTATCAAGTTTGCTCAAATCATGGCCCTGGGGTCAAAATTGGCCCCATTTCAGGGGTCACTTTATTTTACAAAGGCTCATATAGGAAAAAAATAGAAAAATCTTCTTTTCAGAAACCACAAGGCTGGGAGTTTAGATATTTGGTGTGCAGTGTTGTCTAGTAGACCTCTTCCAAGTTTGTACAAATCATGCATACATGCTATATTTTCAGTATGTTTCCCAGGGAGGTTTTGAAATTTTCACAGGGAGATTTGGGGTCCAGCCAGGGAGATTTTACAACATATATCGAAGAGACGTTCTTAATTAAATTGGCCCCGTCCCAGGGGTCACCTGATTTTACATAGGCTTATATAGAAAAAAAATAGAAAAATCTTTTACTCAGAAACCCCCAGGCCTGCAGTTTTGATATTTGGTGTGTAACATTACTTCAAAAACATCTACCAAGTTTGTTCAAATAATGGCCCAGGGGTCAAAATTGGCCCTGCCCCAGTGGTCACTGGTATTTACATAGGCTGATGTAGGAAAAAAACTAGAATAACCTTTTTAGCTCACCTGAGCACAAAGTGCTCAAGGTGAGCTTTTGTGATCGCCCTTCCTCCGGCGTCGTGCGTCGTAAAGAATTTGCTTTAAACGACATCTCCTCTGAAACAACCGTTGGACAGAATTTAATGAAACTTGGCAGGAATGTTCCTTGGGTGAGGCTCTACAAAAGTTGCTAAAATAAAGTTGATCCATGAAGAACTCTGGTTGCCATGGCTACAAAAAGAAAAATAATTTGAAAACTTTAAAAATCATCTGTACTGGCCAGATTTCAAAATAATTTGGTACAGATGTTCCTTGGGTCAACCTCTACCAAAGTTGCTAAAATTATTCCGATCCGTAAAAAAACATGGCCGCCAGGGGCGGGGCTTATTTGCCTTATATGTATATAGAGAAACCTTTAAACAACATCTCCTCTGAAACCACTGGACAGAATTTGATTAAACTTGGCAGGGATGCCATGGCAACAAAAAGAAAAAAAAATATGAAAACTTTAAAAATCATCTTCTTCAAAACTACTGGCCAGATTTTAAAATAAATTGGTACAGATGTTATTGGGTCAACCTCTACCAAAGTTGCTAAAATTATTTGCCTTATATGTATATAGGGAAAACTTTAATCAACATTTCCTCTGAAACCACTGGACAGAATTTGATTAAACTTGGCAGGAATGATCCTTGGGTCAACCTTCACAAAAGTTCCTAATATAAACTTGATCCATATAAAACTCTGGTTGCCATGGCAACAAAAAGAAAAAAAATATGAAAACTTTAAAAATCATCTGCTTCAAAACTACTGGCCAGATTTTAAAATGAATTGGTACAGATGTTCCTTGGGTCAACCTATTTATCTCAAGTGAGCGATTTAGGGCCATCATGGCCCTCTTGTTCTCAGAAACCACCAGGCCTGGAGTTTAGATATTTGGTATGTAACATTGCCTAATTGATATCTACCAAGTCTTTTCATATCATGGCCCTGGGGTCAATTGATTTTACATTGCCTAATAATACCAGGTGAGCGATCCAGGGCCATTATGGCCCTCTTGTAAGCTAGACTATTTGAAGAATATGAGAGCTATTGCAGTCACCCCTTGCGTCGGCATTGACGTTGCAGCATTTAGTTAAAGTTTTGCATGCAATTTACTATCAACCTTGTATCTCAACCTTATATCTCAATAACCGTTCATGGTATTGATTTGAAACTTATTGATTTGAAAACTCGACTATTCGAAGAATATGAGAGCTATTGTAGTCACCTTGGCGTCGGCGTCGGCGTTGCAGCTTTTGGTTAAAGTTTTGCGTGCAAGTTACTATCAACCTTATATCTCAATAACCATTTGTAGTATTGTCTTGAAAGTTTATAGATATGTCCAGGGGCATCAGATAACGAAGGTAGGTAACTCTTGACTGAATTTAATATGAATTATGGCCCCTTAAAAATTTTGGTTAAAGTTTTGCATGCAATAGAAAATTTGGTTAAAGTTTTGAGTGCAAGCTACTATCTAGTTTGTATCTCAATAACCATTCATGGTATTGACTTGAAAGTTTATGAATATGTTTAGGGGCATCAGACAACCAAGGTAGATAACACTTGATGGAATATATTACAAATTATGGCCCCTTTTTAATTTAGAAATTTTGGTTAAAGTTTTGCATGCAAGATACTCTCATGCTTATATCTCAGTATCCTGGCATGGGATTGTTTTGAAACATCTTTAATATGTTTAGGGGTATCATACTTTCATGGTAGGTAACTCTTGATATATTATGTTACAAATTATGGCCCCTTTTTAACTTAGAAATTTTGGTTAAAGTTTTGCATGCAAGGTTCTTTCATTCTAATATCTCAGTATCCAGGCATGGGATTGATTTGAAACATCTTTAATATGTTTAGGAGTATCATACTATCAAGGTAGATAACTTTTGATGGATTATAGTTCAACTTATGGCTCCTTTTTTACATTAGAAATTTTGGTTAAAGTTTTGCATGCAAAGTACTTTCATGCTTATGTCTCAGAGTCCAGGCATGGGATTTATTTGAAATATCTTTAATATGTTTAGGGGTATCATACTATAAAGGAAGATAACACTTGATGGAATATATTAAAATTATGACCTTAGATTAACTTAGAATTTGAGTTAAATTTTTGCATTCAAGCTTCTATCCAGCTTATATCTCAGAAATTCTCTGTGGAAGGGCATCAGAAAACTAAGGAGGATAACTTTTGGACTGATGAAAATTATGGCCCTTTTGTATCTTGGATTTTTGGTTAAATTAAGTTTTGCATGCACAGTGTTATTGTGCTTATGTCTCAGTAACTAGGCATGGGATTGATTTTAGACATCATAAAAATATTAAGGGGTATCAGACTATCAAGCAAGGATCCTAAAAACCGATTTTTTACCGGTTTTGACCGATTTTGATCTCAATCGACCGGTTCAGATTTCAAAAAGTACCAAAAAAATCGGTCGAAAAAAAATCCATAATCCTCGTCTAAAACTTTCAAAATCGGTCCAAACGGTTCATAATAGTCTCTCTTACACACCAACTGACCTACTTCTTGAATTTCCGGTGTGCCCTCGGGGCAGGTGTCAGTGGGGGTCAGGCAGGGACACCCGTCTAGGTCATTATTGGGCAGTTAAGATGAATGTATTGACGGTTTGTACTTAGCGGTTATTTGGACGGTGCCGTGTAATTATCTATGCCGTAATAATGGACCATTGCTTGTTTGCAAACTGTAACCGGTCGACTTTTAAATGCGGTAATTAATGACAATGTCAAAGGCTAATCAAAATGTTTGATCTCCTTAGTAATTTGTAATTTGTAAGAACAAAATCAAAGAATTAAAAAAAACTGATAACTGTTTGGTGTTATTACTCAACTTTATATTTGGTATATAAGGGGATGGTATCAGTAACAAGCGGCTAGCTGCAGCACAACGCATTTAAATAAAAAAAATAATCACAAATAAATAAAAGTTATTGACAAAAAAAATATATAAACACAAAGGCACATAATAAACAACACCAAAACGACTGCTTCCAACAATTTATTGATTCGTTAGAGTCATATGTATACAGACTGTCATATACATGCACTTCCGGTAAACAAACTTTCGATTTCGTAGAGGTAAATATTGCAGAAAAATACCTTATTATGCCAACAGGATGCTGAAATATAATAAAAGATCTATTTTCACACTGCAAATGATTCAGGGTATGTTGATTGAAAATATCAATGTTATTTTTTTTTTCGGTTATGTTTTTTTTTCGGTTATGTTTTTTTTCGGGGGGGGGGGGGGGGTACGGAACGGAATTGTTTTAAAAGGGGGGGGGGGGGGGTTTTTGCCGTCGACCGGTTGAGATTCCAAAATTTTAGGATCCCTGCTATCAAGGTATATAATTTTTGACTATTATTATGTACAGGGTATGTGAAGGGCAAGAATTGAAATAGATTTCTTTGATTTACCAACAAGCATTTTGAATAGTCGAGCGTGCTGTCCTCCGACAGCTCTTGTTAATATGTTCAGTGGTATAATACTAAACATAATGCAGATTATGGCCACCTTTTGACTTAGACGTTTTGGTTAAAGTTTTGCAAGCAATAGAAAATTTGGTTAAAATTTTGCATGCAAGCTTCTATCCAGCTTATATCTCAATAACTATTCATGGTATTGACTTGGAAGTTTATGAATATGTTAAAGGGCATCAGACAACGAAGGTAGACAACTCTTGACTGATTACAAAACCCTTTTCTAACCTGGATATTTTGGTTAGTTTTGCATGCACATTGTCTCAGTAACTAGGCATGGGATTGATTTTAGACCTCATAAACATATTGAGGAGTATCAGATTATCAAGGTATATCATTTTTGTCTATCAATATATAAAAGGTATGTGAAGGGCAAGAATTGAAATAAGATTCATTTGATTTACCATCAAGCATTTAGAATAGTCGAGCGTGCTGTCCTCTGACAGCTCTTGTTTTACAATCATGTATGGTTGAATTGGGTATCCATGCATTTGTAGATGGGTGTTGAGGTAGTACACACAGATAGTTGAAAATTAAGTTCTTAAAATATTTCTGTTTTAGCTGATGGTACACAATGATATATGGCCACTATGGCCCTCTTGTTGCAAATGTATCTTATTGTATTATTTTTTTATAGGAAAAATTTGAACCAGCTCAAAATGAGATTTGAAATAGCAGCTACCATGGTGAAAGAGGCCTTGCTGATGGAAAGAAATTTACCTGTGACGTTTTCGCTGCAAATATTTCTGCATTGTGCATCACATTATATGAATGCTCCTGGATTAACAAAAGAGGAAGAAAAGAAAGCAAACAAATATCTTTCTCAGATAAGAATGCTTTGCAATAACTGGCTGGGAAAGTATTGGAGTTATTGGGGAGAGAAAAACATGGAAGAGTCCTTAATAGTATGTTTTTGCTATAATCATCATACAGTATATTGTACTGTGAACTTTTAAAGATATGTATAATATTATGAAATATCATGTTTAAATTTTAGCTCACCAGAGCACAGCATCCTCAAGGTGAGCAATGATTACCCTGTGTAGATTGTGTATCGGCATGTGTTGTGCATTGTCCGTTGTCAAAGACATCTCCTTTGAAATCAGTGGGTAGAAATAGATGAAACTTGGCATGAATGATACTTGTGTGGCCTTAACAAAGATTGTTAAAAAAAGCTTCATCTATGCCATGGCAACCAACACAATTTTATTTAAAAAATATCATCTCTGATACCATTGGTCAGAATTTAATTTACTTGGCACAAATGGTCACCCCGTGGCCGTACTTGCTAAAATATTGTTGATCCCTTGAAAAATGAGGCCCTTTGGAGGTCATCTTATTATGACTCTCCCCATATTTATATGGGGGAGACATATAGTTTTTGTAGGAGTTATTTGTCCGTCCTTCCATCTGTCCGTCTGTCTGACTTGTCACACTTTTTGTCCAGAGCATAACTCAGAAAGTATCAAAGCTATTAACTTGAAACTTCACAGGGGAGTAGATCTAATTGAGGCGAAGTGTCATGCACAAGAACCGTAACTCTATGCATCATATTTTTGGAGTTATTGCCCTTTGCTAAATTTCGGTACTTAAATTTTGTCTGGAGCATAACTAAAAAAGTATCAAAGCTATTAACTTGAAATTTCAAAGGTGGATAGATATGATTGGGGAAAAATGTTGAGCACACGAACCATAACTCTGCACATTATATTTTTGGAGTTATTGCCCTTTGTTGTATTTCATACTTTAATTTTGTTCGGAGCATAACTCCGAAAGTATCAAAGCTATTTACTTGAAACTCCACTGGTGGATAGATGAAGGAGAAGTGTCATGCACAAGAACCATAACTCTGCGCATCTTAATTGTTGAGTTACTGCCCTTTGTTGTATTTCATACTTATTTTTAGCTCACCTGGGCATCTCCTCTGAAACTGCTGGACAGAATTTTATTAAACTTGGCAGGGATGATGCTTGGATGAACCTTCACAAAAGATGCAAAAATAAACTTAATCCATGTAAAACTCTGGTTTGCTATGGCAATGGAAAGAAAAAAATATGAAGAATTTTAAAATCATCTTCAAATCTATAATTGGCCAGATTTCAAAATGCCTTGGTACAGATGTTCCTTGGGTAACCATCTACCAATATTTTGAAAAATTTTCCGATCTGTAAAAACCATGACAGCCAGGGGCGGGGCTAAATTGCCTTATATGTATATAGTGAAACCTTTAAGCAGCATCTTCTCTGAAACTGCTGGACATAATTTGATTCATCTTGGCAGAGATGATCCTTGGGTGAAGCTCCACAAAAATTGCTAAAATAGATTTGATCCATGTAGAACTCTTGTTGCCATGGCAATGGAAAGAAAAAAACTATGAAAACTTTGGAAACCATCTCCTTCAAAACTACTGGTCAGATTTCAAAATGTTTTAGTACAGATGTTCCTAGGGTAACCCTATACTCAGGTGAGCGATCTAGGGCCTCTATGGCGCTCTTGTTTAACTGGAGCATAACTCATAAAGTATCAAAGCTATTACTATTTAACTTGATGGAAAGTGTCATGCACAAAAACTTTAACTTTTTACACCATATTTTTGGAGTTAATATGTGTCAAGAGTATTTCTCAGGCACTATGAGACATTTAACCTTGAAACTCTATACTAAGGTTGATATATCAATGGAGGTGAAGTGCCATGCACAAGAAATGTAATTCTGCACATAATATTTTTGGAGTTATTGGAGCCTTTCTTAAGAACCTTCATTTTGTAAATCATATTTTTGGAGTTATTGCCAATTGTTTAATTTCATATTTAATTAAGTTTTGTCTGGAGCATAACTCATGCATTATGAGAAATAGGACTTGAAGCTTCATAGGTGGGTAGATGTTATGGACAAGAAATTCAGTACACAAGAGCATAATCCATTTCAAGGTTTCTTGTTGAAGTTTTTCCCCCTTTAAACAATTTCATGTTTTTTAAGGTATCTCCGGTTCGACTCATGCTATTGAAATTAAATTTTATTTATGGATTGAAATTAATGAGAAAACGTGTCATGCACAAGGTTCCTAACTCTGGCCTCAGTATTTTTGGAGTTATTCCCCTTTTCACAATTGTTGTTCAGTGTTTTACTGCTTGTTATCCTTTTACTTGGCCAATTGTAATATTTTGGACATGATGTATTTTCAATTTCATTTTTTACATTAGGTTTGGGATCAGATTATGGCCTCTCCAAGTATTCCAAAAGAGAGTGTAAGACAGGAATGGAACAAAGGAATGACAGACGGATTGAAGACAACACTCGGTGTATTTGTAAGACATTTTGTTTACCCCAAAACAATATATAGAGAGAGAGCAGCTAGTAATATAGTGCACAAGAACCATAGCTCAGGCTTTAATTTTATAAGCCTGTCGAATGATGGGAAGTATTATGGATGGGCTGGTAGAATGGGCAATGTCCACTGAGGTCCACTCTCTAACTTGAACAAACATGACCTGATCTTTACCGAGCTTGGTCACAACATATATGAGCACAATATCTCCTCCAAGTTAGATAACCAGCCAAAATGTCCCAAACACTCCAGAGTTATGGCCTGTGAAATGATGAATAATTGAAAATTAACACTGTATTCAATCTAACAAACATGAACCAAACTTTATCTCAATTTGTATGGGCATATATATCGGCAAAGTTAGATAACAAGCCAGAAGGTCTCAGACACTTTAGGCCCTTGAATTGATGAAAAATTGCAATATTAACAGTATCTGCTCTCTAACACTGACAAAATTAGTGTGAACCAATGTTTAATAAACTTTGTCACAATGTGTACTCAACCAAGTTTGATAACCAGCAAGAATGTCCCAGACACTTTAGAGTTATGGCTCTTGAATCCATGAAAAAAAGGGGGGGGGGTATACTGGAATCGGGTTGACCGTCCGTGCATATGTATGTCTGTCTGTAGACAAAACTATCTACTGGCTACTCCTCCGTAACTACTGGACATATTTCAATGAAACTTGATAGGATAAATCATTTCACATTGTAGAATGCGTAATCTATAACAGGTTAGGTTACCTCCCCTTTTTGGAAAACTTTGCCCCTTTGACTGTTTTGGGAGCTTATACACATGCCAGCTACTGCTTCAGAACTACTGGATGTATTTAAAAAAAAATGCTTGCATTCAACATTGCACATTGTAGATGTGTGTAACTTATAACAGGTTGGGTTATCTCACCTTTTTGGAAAATTATGCCCCTTTGACCATTTGGTAGCTCATGTACATTGCAAGCTACTACCATAACGACCTGCCCGGCTACTCCTCTGTAACAACTGGATGAATTTCAATGAAACTTGCTGGGATTAATCTTTACACATTGTAGATGTGCGTAATCTATAACAGGTTGGATTATCTCCCCGTTTTGGAAAATTATATCCCTTTGACCGTTTGGTGGCTCATGTACATTGCCAGCTTCTACCATAACAATCTGTCTGCTACTCTTCTGTAAGTACTGGATGTATTTCAATGAAACCTGCTGGGATTAACCGTTACACATTGTACACAATGTAAAATTTTATTTTAGGTCACACGTCCTGTAGGACGAGTAGGTAAAAAATCTTACTCGTCCTTAAACAAAGTTAGCTCATCCTAAAATGATTTTAATTTTTGCTTCCCGTAAAGCTGTATAACTTTTGATATTTTGCGGAAACACCACAAAACAATTTTTAGCTCACCTGAGCACTTGTGCTCGGGTGAGCTTTTGTGATCGCCTTTTGTCCGTCGTGCGTCGTGCGTCGTCCGTCGTCCGTCGTCCGTCGTCAACAATTGCTTGTGAACACTCTAGAGGCCACAGTTTTGGCCCAATCTTCATAAAACTTGGTCAGGATGTTTGTCTACATGATATCTCGGATGAGTTCGAAATTGGGTCATGTGGGGTCAAAAACTAGGTCACTAGGTCAAATCTTAGAAAAACCTTGTGAACACTCTAGAGGCCACAGTTTAGCCCAATCTTCATAAATTTCAGGATTTTGTCTACATGATATCTCGGATGAGTTCGAAATTGGGTCATGTGGGGTCAAAAACTAGGTCACTAGGTCAAATCTTAGAAAAAGCTTGTGAACACTCTACAGGCCACAGTTTTGGCCCAATCTTCATAAAACTTGGTCAGGATGTTTGTCTACATGATATCTTCGATGAGTTCGAAAATGGGTAAGGTGGGGTCAAAAACTAGGTCACCAGGTCAAATCTTAGAAAAACCTTTTGAACACTGTACAGGCCACAGTTTTGGCCTAATCTTCATAAATTTTGGTCAGGATGTTTGTCTACATGATATCTTGATGAGTTTGAAAATGGGTCATGTGGGATCAAAAACTAGGTCACCAGGTCAAATCTAAGGAAAACCTTGTGAACTCTCTAGAGGCCACAGTTTTAGCCATATGTTCAATAGATTTGGTCAGGATGTTTGTCTATATGATATATTGGATGAGTTTGAAAATGAGTCACATGAGGTCAAAAACTAGGTCACCAGGTCAAATCTAAGAAAAACCTTGTGAACACTCTAGAGGCCTACATTTTTGTCCCAGTCTTCATTAAACTTAATATGAATGATGACTGCATGAATTCCCAGTTGAGTGCAAATTCAGGTAGGATCAATATGTAGGTCACTTAGTCAAATGTTAGAAAAACACTTTTAGATGCCAGATTTTTTGTCATTATGCCTAACACTGCCATCTTACTCAGGTGAGCGACACAGGGCCATCTTGGCCCTCTTGTTTTTTTTTTTTCGTCAACCACGGAAAGCCAGAAAACCAATGATCTGGGGCTTTTCTTGTACATTTCAGTTTATCGTAAGCGCTTTGGTGCTTACAATGTTTTAACTCTCGCTTTTTTGTAATTCCGTAGTCTCTACCGCCGAGAAGCGTCTTCATTGACAATTGTTCCGATATTTTGAACATATTTGCTGTCCCTGACTGTGCCGCAGTCCCGGACTGTGCCGCAAACAAACAAAAAAACGTATTGAAAAAACACCGTAGAATTTTGTGAACCAGTCTGCGCTATACCTTACGGATCTTTCTAAAAAATGAGCGTTGCTATGGTGATATTTTGTCAAAATTAGCTCCCCTGATCAAGTAAAGCGTTTTATGATCTTGATTAACCATCGTAACAATATGATATTCATTTTTAGCTCACATGAGCACAACGTGCTCAAGGTGAGCTTTTCTGATCGCCTTTTGTCCGTCGTCCGTCGTCCGTGCGTCCGTCCGTCCGTGCGTCCGGCGTCAACAATTGCTTCAAACAACATCTCCTCCTAAACGGCTTGGCCAATTTGAAAAATATTTTGCAGGAATGTTCCTTGGATGAAGCTCTACTAAAGTTGTATAAATGGTTCTGGTCCATCGCATAATTAGGTCACAGGAGCTAAAAATAGATTTTAAAAATGAAAATTTAAAAAATCTTCTTCTCTGAAACCACAAGGCCTAGCCTTTTGATTTTTGGTATGTAGCATGATCTTATGACTGTCTACCAGGATTGTACAAATTATGACCCTAGGGTCAAAATTGGCCCCGCCCCAGGGGTCACTTGATTTCACATAGGCTAATATAGGAAAAACTTGAAAAAATCTTCTTCTCCGAAACCACAAGGCCTAGCCTTTTGATTTTTGGTATGTAGCATCATCTTATGGGCCACTACCAAGATTGTACAAATCATAGCCCTATGGTGATAAATGACCCCGCACCAGGGGTCACTTGTTTTACATAGAGTTATATAGAAAAATCTTAAAAAATCTTCTTCTATGAATCCATAAGGCCTAGAGCTTAGATATTTGGTATGTAGCATCATCTTATGGGCCACTACTAAGATTGTACAAATCATAGCCCTATGGTGATAAATGACCCCACACCAGGGGTCACTTGTTTTACATAGAGTTATATAGGAAAATCTTAAAAAATCTTCTTCCATGAATGCACAAGGCCTAGAGTTTAGATATTTGGTATGAAGCATCATCTTATGGGCCACTACCAAGATTGTACAAATCATAGCTTATGGTGATAAATGACCCCGCACCAGGGGTCACTTGTTTTACATAGAGTTATATAGGAAAATCTTAAAAAATCTTCTTCTATGAATCCATAAGGCCTAGAGCTTAGATATTTGGTATGAGCATCATCTTATGGCCACTACCAAGATTGTACAAATCATAGCCCTATGGTGATAAATGACCCCCCACCAGGGGTCACTTGTTTTACACAGAGTTATATAGGAAAATCTTAAAAAATCTTCTTCCATGAATCCATAAGGCCTAGAGCTTAGATATTTGGTATGAAGCATCATCTTATGCGCCACTACCAAGATTGTACAAATCATAGCCCTATGGTGATAAATGACCCCCCACCAGGGGTCACTTGTTTTACACAGAGTTATATAGGAAAATCTTAAAAAATCTTCTTCTAAATCAATAAGGCCTAGAGCTAAGATTTTTGGTATGTAGTAGCATCTAATGGTTCATTACAAAGATTTTCAAAGTCTTGGCCCTACGGTGATAAATGACCCTGCGCCCAAGTCTTCTCTGAAACCATATGGCCCATTGCTTAGATATTTGGTGTGTAGTATTGTCAGGGGTAAAATGTTTTAGATTAAGTTATATCAGAATCCTTGTCTGTTTAAAAACCTTGACATCAGTTGAAGCAATGGTACTCAGGTGAGCGATTCAGGGCCATCATGGCCCTCTTGTTTACTGAAACGTTTCCTTTTTGGCCGCGAAAAGTTACTCGTCCCGTCGGACAAGTGTTCAGGGAAATTATGCTCATCCGACCCTGAAATTAACTCGTAAATACGAGCGGATGAGTGGATTTTTACAGCCCTGTTGTAGATTAGCAAAATTTATGACAGGTTGTTATCTCACCTTTTTGGAAAGTTAGACCCCTTTGCCCTTTTCGATAGCTCATACACATTGCCAGCTACTGCTTCAGAACTACTGGATATATTTCAATAAAACTTCCTTGCATTTAACACTGCACATTGTAGATGTGCTTAATCTATAACAGGTTATCTCCCCTTTTTCTAAAATTATGCTCCTTTGACCAAGTTTGCATCTCATGTACATGTACATTACACGTAATTAAACTGTGCTTCTTCTACACTACTTGATGGATACCAACAAAACTTGCTTGGAATAATCGTAACACAAGTGTAATCTGTATAAGTTTGTCATGAGCAGGAATTGAGCCTGCAATCTTTTCCTGGGAGGATGGGGGGTGTAAAAGTCAGCCCCTAGGCAAAAGTTCTAGTTTGGCATAACTGTAATAATGATAAATGCAATTTGAGATAATGAGTGCTGACTTAATGTAGGGGATATGTCAGTCTTTGATTGTGTATTATTAATGTTGAGCATTAATACCCCCAGTAACTAAACATTTGGCATGGGGGAATATATGAATTTTGTTGATATTGTTTCAGATTAAGTCTTCATATACATTTGAGAGAGAACGTTTCATCATGCTGTACTGCCAAAAACTAGATATGTATAAAGCAAACACTCAGGAGTGCTTGAATGAAGTAGCTTTTAAGGTAAGTTACAAATTAAATTATGTATGATGATAAGATGTTTTTATGGTTTTATCCATGGCATTCTTACCACTATAGTGACTGATTTAATGCTAGGGAGGGGGACTTTTTCCCAAAAGAACAGCTAAGCAAATGAGAAAAAATCAGTTTCTTTAATTCACCTTTTCTATTAGAGATATATCTTGTTTGGTTATAAACTTTTTTCAGTTTTGTGTGACCAATTTTATTTGATGTTATGAAGTATTGGTATTTAAGGGGATTGTTTGTAGCCAAAAAATGTTACATTTGTGAAAGAAATAATACATTTGAATTGATGAAGACCATTATGAAAATGAGTATATGTTTACTGCTACAATGTTTTTATGCTCCCTGAAGGGAGAGCATATAGTTGCGGCATTGTCTGTCCGTCCCGTCCGTCCGTCATAATTTTGTCTGGAGCATAGCACAAAAAGTATAAGAGGTATCAACAGGAAACTTCATAGGTAGATAAATCTCAATGAGGAGAAATGCAGTGTATAAGAACCACAACACTGTTTTGCATAATTTTTAGAGTTATTATCCTTTGTTATTTTTATACGCTGCCGGAGGCGGTCGTATTTTGGCGTCATCTTCTCCGTCTGTCCGTACATCCGTCCATATCTTGTGAATGCAACTCCTCCATTGTTTCTGAATGAATCTTTTCAAAACTTGGTCAATGTCATTACTATAATGGATAGAAGTGCATGAAGTGGCGATTTTCTGGTTCATTGATTTTTACAAGATTTGTGTCCCTTGAAACTTAGTCTCTGTAGCTGATTGATATTGCAGCCTTGTGAACGCATCTTCTCCATTGTTTCTGAATGAATCTTTTCAAAACTTGGTCAATGTCATTACTATAATGTGTAGAAGTGCATGAAGTGGCGATTTTCTGGTTCATTGATTTTTACAAGATTTGTGTCCCTTGAAACTTAGTCTCTGTAGCTGATTGATCTTGCAGCCTTGTGAATGCAACTCCTATGTTTCTGACCTAATCTTTTCAAAACTTGGGCAATGTCATTACTATACTGGGTATATGTACAAAGCAGGGATTTTGATGTTCATCAATATTTGCAATAGTTATGCCTTTCTAAACATGGTCTCTTGAAAAAACAACTCAAGTTTCTAAACAGGTAAAAGTACATAAAGCAGGGATTTTCCGGTACAGTGATTTTCAGCTAAATTAATTGGTCTTACAGACTTCATTATGAGCTTATGCTTGCAGAAATGTTAAAAGCAATAATTAAAAGGCCCCTCTTGGTCTTTATATTTTGTGGCGGCGTATATTGTGGCATCACTGGTACTCTTGTTCATACTTAATTTTTGTCTGGAGCATAGCACAAAACTATAATAGGTATCGACATGAAACTTCATAGGTAGATAGATCTTAATGAGGTGAAGTGCAGTGTACAAGAACCACAACTCTGTTTTGCATATTTTTTTAGTTATTGCCCTTTGTTATTTTTCATACCTAAATTTTGTCCGGAGCATAGCACAAAAACTATAAGAGGTATCGACATGAAACTTCACAGGTAGACAGTTCTCAATGAGGAGAAATACAGTGTACAAGAATCACAATTCTGTTTTTCATAATTTTGGAGTTATTGCCCTTTGTTATTTAGCACTTATTCGGGGAGCATCCATCGGTTCTACCGATTCTCTTGTGTATTTCTAGCTCACTTGAGCACATTTCATGGTGAACTATTAGTATAGCCCTGTGTCCAGCATCTGTCATGAAAAATAGATTTTAAAATTGTAACTTTGAAAACCTTCTTCTGCAAACTGCAAGGTTTAGAGCTTAGATATTTTTTTTGGACCCCTTCCAAGTTTGTTCAAATCTTGATCCTGGGGTCAAAATTGGCCCCCAAGAGGTAACTTGATTTTACATAGACTTATATAGGATACACTAGAAAAATCTTCTTGTCAGAATCTTAAAAAATTTGGATGGTGGGTACAGTTTTTGTGTGAAATTTAGATGAAGTACAACTATGCCATAATACGCATTTAGGTCAATGTTTCTCAGTTGAGTGAATTCTGTGCCATCTTGGCCCTCTTAGGCTGACCTTAAATAATTCTTTGTTTGGAGTTACCTGGCTGACTTACGAAAATTGCCACGACTCAACTTTTTTTTTTGCCTTTCAAGTTTCTGATTTTATTTATCTTTGACTAGATCAATCGTATATAGCAGTTGCAAAAAATAACTCTTACACAACAGGTAATGTCCAGGTGTATAGCTGCTATAAATCCAAACTCAAACAACCCTTCCAAGGTTTGATAAACGGCATCTCAAAGAAGCTGTCCCAGAGTTCAAAAGGAAACCGCACATTGACTTGTGTCAGTTTCACACCTTTGAACTTCACTGAGCACTGCAGTTTGTTAATTTCTTTCAGTGTGTAGAGTGGATGTCACACAAGATGAAATTGAAATTAGTGGAGGGGGCACAGAGGGGTGCATTTGGTGACACTTTTGCAAGCATTCCTTTCAGGATAATTGACAGCTTCTCATCCTATAATTAATACACAGACTTCTACAAATCTACACATTCTGTTGACACTGCTTTTCCTTTTACCTGAATCATATTGCACCTTAATGAGGTTTAGTTTATGTGCTGATAAAAATATGAGACACCGTAGCCCTCTGTTCCCCAATGCATGGAATTATGGCTGAAAAAAACAACAACTTCCGAATGAGATAAGTAAAAGAAACAGGTAAGAAACCCACAATAATTATTAGGTCTCCAAAAGAAACTGTCTGATTGTTTTTACTTTGTTTCTTCTTCTTTATCACACCGGCAACTTTGTATAGGCCATATCTCAGAGACAGCGCAACATATCTTTACAAAACTTCATATGATTATAGTCCTCAGTGTGCCTCCCAAACTTCTGTAAATGGGGGGTTCCTGGAGGTCAGGCCCAACCACCTCAAAGATGGCTTTTTGCATAAAAAATGTATTTTGGTTAAATATTCCAAATTTTCAACGTTGAATCATATATTTTTTCCTCATAAAGAGGAGAATTTCAAAGTACTACTTTGGTGTCCCCCAAGGTCACCCAGGGGTCAGGCCCCATCTCTTCAATTTTACTTTTGACCTTATATCTCAAAAACTGTTCAGATCCCCACCCCTTAAACATATATATTCCTGTTCCTCATGATGAGATGGAATGAATGGTACTTCTTTTATATTTACATGGGTCACCAAAGGGTCAGGCCCACCCCCTGAATTTTACTTATGACCTTATATCTCAAAACATATTCAAATCCCCACCCCAAAACCATATATATTCTTGTTCTTCATGATGAGATGAACTGAATGGTACTTCTTTTATGTTCACATGGGTAACCCTGAATTTACTTAGACCTTATATCTCAAAAACTGTTCAGATCCCCACCAATAAATCATATATATTCTTGTTCCTCATGATGAGACAGACTGAATGGTACTTCCTTAGTGTCACTGGGGGGTTGGGGTTTAAAAGCCATTGAGATCCCCACCCATAAACTATATATATTCTTGTTCCTCATGATCAGATGGATTGAATGGTATATCTTTGATGTTCACCTGGGTCACCAGGGGGTCAGGCCCCCCTCCCTCAATTTTACTTGTGACCTTATTTCTCAATAACCATTTCTGTATGATTGTCTAAGGAGAAACTTCATTTGTGAGTCTTAGTGACATTTCACTGTAACAATTATATTATTACTTGCTTAATTTTTTTATCACATAAACACTTTTGAGAGACAGCTGCAGTATTAGTTTAAAATCCATAGAAATTTTTACCAGGTAAAATTATTCTGATTTAACGGAAATGTGAATCATTGATACTGCTTGTGATGTATTCTTGATTTCTTATCCCATCTTATAAGAGGGTCAAAGCATAAATCCACAGATTAGGGGAGTGAGAAGAGGGTTCCGTCTTATAGATGAATAGTCTTATAGGCGAGTTTTTTAGCTCACCTGAGCACATCGTGCTCAAGGTGAGCTTTTCTGATCGCCTTTTGCCTGGCGTCCGTCGTCCGTGCGTCCGGCGTCAACAATTGCTTCAAACAACATCTCCTCCTAAACGGCTTGGCCAATTTGAAAAATATTTTGCAGGAATGTTCCTTGGATGAAGCTCTACTAAAATTGTATAAATGGTTCTGGTCCATTGCATAATTAGGTCACAGGAGCTAAAAATAGATTTTAAAAATGCAAACTTTGAAAATCTTCTTCTGCAAAACTGCAAGGCCTAGAGCTTAGATATTTGGTATGTAGCATCATCTTATGGGCCACTACCGAGATTGTACAAATCATAGCCCTATGGTGATAAATGACCCCACACCAGGGGTCACTTGTTTTACATAGAGTTATATAGGAAAATCTTAAAAAATCTTCTTCCATGAATGCATAAGGCCTAGAGCTTAGATATTTGGTATGAAGCATCATCTTATGGGCCACTACCAAGATTGTACAAATCATAGCCCAATGGTGATAAATGACCCCACACCAGGGGTCACTTGTTTTACATAGAGTTAAATAGGAAAATCTTAAAAAATCTTCTTCTATGAATCAATAAGGCCTAGAGCTTAGATATTTGGTATGAAGCATCATCTTATGGGCCACTACCAAGATTGTACAAATCATAGCCCAATGGTGATAAATGACCCCACACCAGGGGTCACTTGTTTTACATAGAGTTAAATAGGAAAATCTTAAAAAATCTTCTTCTATGAATCAATAAGGCCTAGAGCTAAGATTTTGGGTATGTAGTAGCATCTAATGGTTCATTACAAAGATTTTCAAAGTCTTGGCCCTACGGTGATAAATGACCCTGCGCCCAAGTCTTCTCTGAAACCATATGGCCCATTGCTTAGATATTTGGTGTGTAGTATTGTCAGGGGTAAAGTGTTTTAGATTAAGTTATATCAGAATCCTTGTCTGTTTAAAAACCTTGACATCAGTTGAAGCAATGGTACTCAGGTGAGCAATTCAGGGCCATCACGGCCCTCTTGTTTTAATATACCAAGTATTTGATTAATCATGAGGTATGTTCACTTTAGTAGTATATTTTCCATAATTATTGTCAGATGAAAAAAAAATTACCTTCCTACCTACCCACCTAAAAAAATGTGGGTCGGGTAACTCCAAACGAAGATTTTTTTTAAGGTCAGCCTAATGTTATAAACAGTTTACTCAAAATCTTCCATTTCAATAATTCTTGTTTATTTATGTGGTACATAATGAAGAGTTTCAACTCAGGCACTTAATATTTATTTTTAGCTCACCTGAGCACAAAGTGCTCAAGGTGAGCTTTTGTGATGACCCTGCGTCCGTCATCCATCGTCGTGCGTCGTCCGTCATCAACAATTTACTTAAAACGACATCTCCTCTGAAACCCCTGGGAAGAATTTGATTAAACTTGGCAGGGATGTTTCTTGGGTGAACCTTCACAAAAGTTGCTAAAATAAACTTGATCCATTTGGAACTCTGGTTATCATGGCAACGGAAAGAAAAGAAATATGAAAACTTTAAAAATCAACTCCTTCAAAACTATTGGCCAGATTTCAAAATATTTTGGTACAGATGTTCCTTGGGTAACTCTTTACCAAGATTGCTAAAATTATTTCGATCGATAAAAAAACATGGCCTCCAGGGGCGGGGTTGTTTTGCCTTATATGTATATAGTGAAATCTTTAAACGACATCTCCTCTGAAACCAATGAGCAGAATTTGATCAAATTTGGCAGGATGATCCTTGCGTGAAGTTTCACAAAATTTGCTAAAATTATTCCGATCCGTTAAAAAAAAACATGGCCTCCAGGGGCAGGGCTAATTTGCCAAATATGTATATAGTGAAATTGTAAAACAACATCTCCTCTGAAATAACTGGACAGAATTTGATTAAATTTGGCAGGGATAATCCTTGGGTGAAGTTTCACAAAATTTGCTAAAATTATTCCGATCCATAAAAAAACATTACCGCCAGGGGCTAATTTGCCATATATGTATATAGTGAAATCTCTAAATGACATCTTCTCTGAAACTGCTGGACAGAATTTGATAAAACTTTGAAGGGATCATCTCCTTCAAAACTACTGGCCAGATTTCAAAATGTTTTAATACAGACTGATGTTCCTTGGGTAACCCTATACTCATGTCATGGCCCTCTTGTTTTTCTTTTCAGGCTATAGAAGGAGCATACAAGCTTAATTATGGCTCCTTTACCAGTGAAAATGACAGGAGAAGATATGGCCAACTTCTGGTATCAATGATAGAAAAGGAGTGGCAGAAAAATCAAAAAGATTCAGGAGATACAGTCAATGTAGACCTTCTTCTGCAATGGTCACCTCTGCAACATTTTATGCATCTGTACTGTAAGTACTTACACGCATTTTATCTATTCTACTCACCTTGGGGTGGTCAACATCGGTACTGTCATGCATATACCTTACTAACCAATTTTCAGGATCACTAAACCATCAAGTTGAATAACTTATGTCTAAATTATGACCCTATTTGCTAAAGTTTTACCTGCAGCATACAAACACTCTTATGTCTCAGCAATAGGTTATTGGATTAACTTGAATATTTAAAGGTGTTCAAGATCATCAGACCATAAAGTTTGATAAAGCTTGACAGCATTTATTGTAAGTTTGTAAGTTATGGCTCCTTTGATTAAGTTTTGCATGCCACAAAATTTGGCTTCATGCAATTTACTTTGATGCATACATATGTTTATTAATTTCATAAAAGTAATTATTTTGCCTGCAAGCATTAGTTAATGGTATATCCCAAAATCCACTCAATTTGTTTGGTTAAAACATGAAATGATGTTCCATTGTCAACAGACACTTTTTTTTGTACCCCTTTAAAGAAGAGGAGGCATATTGCTTTGCACATGTTGGTCAATTGGTTGGTAAACCAAACCTTGTCCTTCTATTTGACCCTTAAGTCTAAAACTTAATATATTTGTTGCTTATGACTAGTAGAAAACCCCTACTGATTTTTAGCTCACCTGAGCACTTGTGCTCAGGGTGAGCTTTTGTGATTGCCTTTTGTCCGTCGTGCGTCGTCTGGTGTCCATCGTCAACAATTGCTTGTGAACACTCTAGAGGCCACAGTTTTGGCCCAATCTTCATGAAACTTGGTCAGGATGTTTGTTTACATGATATATCGGGTGAATTCGAAATTTGGTCATGTTGGGTCAAAAACTAGGTCACCAGGTTAAATCTTAGAAAAACTTTGTGAACACTATAGAGGCCACAGTTTTGGCCCAATCTTCATGAAACTTGGCCAAGATGTTTGTCTACATGATATCTCAGATGAGTTCGAAATTGGGTCATGTTGGGTCAAAAACTAGGTCACCAGGTCAAATCTTAGAAAAACCTTATGAACACTCTAGAGGCCACAGTTTTTTGCCCAATCTTCATAAAAGTTGGCCAGGATGTTTGTCTATATGTTGATGGTTGAAATGGGCATGTGGGTCAAAAACTAGGTCACCAGGTAAATCTTAGAAAAAATCAAAAACTAGGTCACCAGGATAAATCTTAGAAAAACCTTGTGAACACTTTAGAGACCACAGTTTTAGACTAACCTTAATGTAACTTGGTCAGAATGTTTGTTTACATCAAATCTCAGATGAATTCAGAACTGGGCAACATAGGGTCAAAAAGTAGGTCACCAGGGCAAATTTTAAAAAAATCTTGTGAACACTCTAGAGGCCTACATTTTTGTCCCAGTGTTCATTAAACTTGATATGAATGATGACTGCATGAATTCCCAGTTGAGTGCAAATTCAGGTAGGATCAAAATGTAGGTCACTTAGTCAAAATATGTTAGAAAAACACTTTAGATGTCAGATTTTTTTGTCATTATGCCTAACACAGCCATCTTACTCAGGTGAGCGAACAGGGTCATCTTGGCCCTCTTGTTGGATTTGTACCTCAAAGGTCAAGGTTATGAGGTAAGTTTACTCCTCACAAGCGATCAATGTGTATTGTCCAACTGGTAACTTTAAGTATTTCTTTTGTATCAAATGTGATGAGTCTGTTGGTAGACCAAACCTTGTCTTGTAATAAACCATGAAACACTTATAATCCTTTGGTTGTGTATTACTTACAATGTTATTTACTTAAACATTATACATATAATATAGCTTTATAAATATTATGGCATATGAGGGGCCATATATGTTTTTTTACAAAGATTGCTATTTTAAGTAAAGTTTTGTACCTCCTTCATAATTATTTGAAGTAATAGGAAGCATGGAACATGCGTTCTGAGCAAAAATTGATGTACGTCAGTTCTGAGATATCAAATATGCTTGTCTTGTGAATGGTTTCAAGTTTCAAAAAAAGAGGCATTTTTACGTATGATAGGCTCAAAGTATTTGTTTTAGTTTAAGTTCCAGCATCTTATAATTGTTTGAGCTGAATTCTATTGCACCTATACTGAAAAAACCTCAATATGAGTTTTATCTCTGAAAGACCATGTGAAATGCCTATTTACCTAAAAGATTCCATTAAAGGCATTTGAGCGGGTTTTTTCTAATGGACATATTTTTCTAAAAATTTGCATATAAGTACTTTAGACTTTAACTAAAAGATATATGAATTAAAAATAGGGGGTCACCATGCTTGATTTAGAGATTAAGCTTATGGTAGAGTATCACTATTTGCTTAAATTTGTTGAAAAAACATGGCATTAAAAAATAAGAAAGATTTTGTTTCTAAATACTGTAACAGCATATTAAAATGATATTTTTAAAATATTTGATCACCATTTGTAACTTATCATGTATTCTGTTAGTTACAGATAAAAATACTGTCATATATGCATTGAAAATACAAAACGAGCATAAAATCTCATTTGTGCCCGGACTAAAATGTAAACAAAAACTATCAAAAAACTGAATTTTTATATATATTTTTCTAAATAAAAAAAATTCAACGGACAGATTTCCTTAATTTTTTTCAGAGTCAGTCCTCTGAAATATATGTTTTGTGAAAATGTAAAAAAAATACATATCTCACCAGGTTTGTTATACCCCCGCAAACAAAGTTTGAGAGGGGGTATATAGGAGTCAGTCTGTTGGCCTACGGTCTGTTGGTTTGTCGGTCTGTCTGTCCATCCCAAAAACTTGTGTGACGCGGAGTACTTCTACATTTATTAACCGATTCAGTTCAAATTTAGTGTGTGCAATGATAATCAGGTGGAGAGGTGTGTGTCATAAATTTCACTTGAGTTATTTGAAGGATTAAAGAGTTATTGCCCATGATTCAACTCTAAATATCTTGTGACGCAAACTTCTTCATTTCTTAACCAATTCGGTTAAAATTTTATGTGTGCATTGATAATTAGGTGGAGAGGTGTGTGACATAAATTTCTTGAGTTATCTCAAGAATTAAAGAGTTATAATTGCCCATGATTCGACTCTAAATATCTTGTGACGCTAACTCCTTCTATATTTCTTAATCGATTCGGTTCAAATTTTGTGTGTGCATTGATAAACCCCAGGTAAGGTGCATGTCATAAATTTCACTTGAGTTGTCTCAAGGATGGCATATTTTGATTATCTCCCTTTGCTTAATTCTGTTTTTCTTGTCCAGAACATAACTCGAAAATTAAACAAGGTATTGACTTGAAACTTAAACTTAACATGTAAACAGATGGCAAATAGCAAAAGAGCAGTGCCCAAGAACTGTAACTCTTCCTTGTCCCATTTTTTGCTCACCTGAGCACGAAGTGCACAAAAGTTGCTAAAATAAACTTGATCCATGTGGAACTCTGGTTACCATGACAATGAAAAGAAAAAAATATGAAAACTTTAAAAATCATCTCCTTCAAAACTATTGGCCAGATTTCATAATATTTTGGTACAGATGTTCCTTGGGTAAATCTCTACCAAGATTGCTGAAAGTATCCCAATCCATAAAAAAATATGGCCTCCAGGGACCGGGCTAATTTGCCTGATATGTATTTAGTGAAATTTTTAAATGACATCTTCTCTGAAACCACTGGGCAGAATTTAATTAAATTCTACAGGGATGATCCTTGTGTGGACCTTCACAAAAGTTGCTAAAATGAACTTGATCCATGTGGAACTCTGGTTACCATTGCAACGGAAAGAAAAAAATATGAAAATTTTAAAAATCATCTCCTTCAAAACTATTGGCCAGCTTTCAAAAATTTTGGTACAGATGTTCCTTTGGTAACTCTCTACCAAGATTGCTAAAATAATTCCGATCCATAAAAAAACATGGCCGCCAGGGGTGGGGCTAATTTGCCTTATATGTATGTAGTGAAATCTTTAAACAACATCTCCTCTAAAATCACAGGACAGAATTTGATTAAATTTGGCAGGGATGATCCTTTGGTGAAGCTTCACAAAATTTGCTAAAATTATACCGATCCATTAAAAAACCTTACCGCCAGGGGCGAGGCTAATTTGCCTTATATGTATATAGTGAAATCCCTAAATGACATCTCCTCTGAAACTGGACAGAATTTGATAAAACTTTGCACGGACCATGTCCTTCAAAACTACTGGCCAGATTTCAAAATGTTTTTAATACAGACTGATGTTCCTTGGGTACCCCTATACTCAGGTGAGCGATCCTGGACTATCATGGCCCTCTGGTTTATTAAAATTTTAATCAAATTTGCATAAAGACAATAAAATGTGACTTTTTGTACCTTCAAAGTTTGGCAGATATACTTTTAATGATATTCTTAACACATGAATCTTAAAATTTGGGCTTTCTTCTACCATTCTACTTAAAATAAATGAAAAATTCAATAAAAAAAAAACAACCAGAATTGTTGTAACCTGCTGAAACGTCCTTAAGAAGTAGCAAGTTGTAGCCTCTGTATTTCACTCAGCACAATGTCAAACATAAAATTAACATACAAGGGGTATATCAGAAGCTCCTCTATATCTTTTCTAATTCGGTATATAAAAATTTAAGTTATAACAAAAGACATAGTATGTTTTAAACACCTCTCATAGGCCGTGCCATCTGTGATTTTACTGTACAGTATGTTTCAGAACATGCTTCGCCCACTTTAGACGCTATATTAACATATAGTGCCCTGTCTGAACAACTTAGGATTTTGGGGGGAATTCCTTTATTCTTTCATTAGACGTTTCCTTGTGGTGACTTTTGAGGTTAATGAAGCATCATTTAAGCTTTGCCCTTATGAAATATGTTAAAATAAATTTTTAGTATAAGCTAATACTTACTTGGACTTCATGTGAGGTTTGATTAAAAATTGATAGTGCCTGTCGTCTTTAGTGTCAGTTATCACAAAAACAGGTCAAAGTTAACTTATTATATTTATAGGTTTGATAACAATCAGTGCTCTTGTTGTAAGTCAAATCTGTCATCTGTTGACAGAATATAAACTGTTACATAATTATAGTTGATAACGAGATATTGCTTGATTTCTTGTATGGAGTTTCAAAAACAAAAGCCATCGTCTGCCGGCAATAATGACTGAAATCAAGAAAAAATATTATTCATTTATTTATACCCTTATGCTTATACAGTGGAAATTTAAACAATCTTCCTCAGAAAAAAGTCTCCAGAATTCAAAATATTTTGGCACAAATATTTCTTCTTCATTATTTTTATCTTTCCAGTTTTCATGATCTTCTTCATTATTTTCATGTTTCCAGTATTCATGATCTTCTTCATTATTTTCATCTTTCCAGTTTTCATGATCTTCTTCATTAATTTCATCTTTCCAGTATTCATGATCTTCATTATTTTCATCTTTCCAGTATTCATGATCTTTTTCATTATTTTCATCTTTCCAGTATTCATGATCTTTTTCATTATTGTCATCTTTCCAGTTTTCATGTAAATGTAGCACTCCCTCCAGACTGAATGTTGCCTTCTATCTATCTATCTATCTATCTATCTATCTATCTATCTATCTATCTATCTATCTCTATCTATCTATCTATCTATCTATCTATCTATCTATCTATCACCACTGCTTATAATTAGACCGTTAACATTGATTTAAACTGATATTTGATAAACTTGGTTTATTAATTAACCGTTAAAGTAGAAAGTAGTAGAAATATTTTCTATATAAGATAACTGGCATCTATTAATTGTTCACCAGTGTTGTTAGTTTTGTAGCATAAAGGAACAAAAATATAACATGTTTGAACAGTTTTATTAAGAATATTAGATTTCAGAAAGACACTGCAACAGCGAGTCCATGCCTGCACACAATATGGTATAAACTGTCATAATCATGGAGTGTGGGGAGGGGGAATGAAAAAAATTTGGAGGAAAATATATTTTTCAGTCAGGAGGGATTGCTGCCTTATTTCTCCGAATATTTTGACCAAAAAAACAAAAAAAACACTGCAGGTTAAACCTGGTTTTTGTGGAATTTCCACTTCTTTTTGTCTTAATTTAAATTGATGGATATGTAATTATTATTAAGTTTTTTTTACCGATCCCGGTTGCGGAGTGTCTGCCACGGAACTGGAAAGGTGTGGGTTCGATCCCAAGCTGCAGTATACCAAAGTCGCAAGAAATGGAACTGGTATAGTTCCCTTGCTTAGTGCACAGCATAAAAGGGTAGATATAGGACTGGTTGTCCCAGTGTCAGGATAATGTGACTGGGTGTGGTTTCATGACACATGTCTATGGCGTGATACTGCAGTGTGACAGCACTATACCTGTTTTTGGTAGACATCATCTCCAAATGACTGAAATACTGTTGGTGGTATGTTAAACCCAATTAACAAACAAACAATTATTTTTTATTTTGTTTTACAGATTCAAAAAAGGATAGTGACCTTCTAAACGATAAATGCAGAACATGGCTTGTGATGGCAATCTCAAAACTTGAGGACCTTTTTGAAAAACTTGTGAAAGGTTCAATTACCATAGGCCATTTGAAATTGAGTGATGCACACAAAGAAAGATTTACTGAACTTATTGACATTGTTCCAAGTGACAGAAAGGCAAAGAACTTCAAAGCATGGGTTGGGAATCTTATCAAAATAAGAATGGGAGAATTTGATTCCTTTAAACAACAAGCCATTATGATGACAACTTTCACAAATTTATGCCAGGATCTTCCTGCAGGTGGGTGTTTATATGACACGAAGTTAACCCTTTCCCTCATAGAGGACTCCATGAAAAGACCTATGCGAACAGCATAAAACCAGATCAGCCTGCGAGTAACTCGCAGGCTGATCAGGTTTTATGCTGTTCGCTGCTCCTCAGTGGTCTGGAAATGAGGATTTTGTAATTAAATTTGGTAAAGTTTAACTGTGGTTTTCTGCAGATCAGGCTTTATGTGGTACCTACTGAGGGCGTCAAAACGAGTCTATATGAGGGAAAGGGTTAATACTATAAAATCATTGTATATTGTGTGTAGGGATTGATTTTATTGTGTCGCCTGCATAGCATGGCAGACACATAGGGATCACTTTGTCCGTCGTCGTCGTCGTCGTCGTCGGCGTCGTCGGCGTCGTCGTCGGCGTCGTCGGCGTCACACTTTCTTGTCCGGAGCATAACTCGAAAAGTATTTGAGGTATCACCTTGAAACTTAAAACATGGATAGATCACATTGAGGTGGAGTGCAGTGCACAAGAATGATAACTCTGACTTTCGTATTTTCTGAGTTATTACCCTTTGTTGATTCTGAGATTTTATTTTTGTCCGGACCATAACTCAAAAAGTATTTGAGGTATCACCTTGAAACTTAAAACATGGATAGATCACATTGAGGTGGAGTGCAGTGCACATAAATGATAACTCTCACTTTCTTTTCTCCTGAGTTATTGTCCTTTGTTGATTCTCAGTCTTTATTTTTGTCAGGAGCATAACATAAAAAGTATTTGAGATATTGCTTTGAAACTTCATAGATGGAAAGATCTCATGGATTTGTAGTGCAGTGCATAAGAATGATAACTCTGTTTTATTTTCTGAGTTATTTCCCTTTGTTGATTTTCAGACTTAATTTTTGTCTGGGGCATAACTCGAAACGTATTTGAGGTGTTGACTTGAAACTTCATAGATCTCAATGGTCTGAGTGCAGTGCACATGAATGATAACTCTGTTTCTCTTTTTCCTTGAGTTATTGCCCTTTGTTGATACTCAGACTTCATTTTTGTCTGGAGCATAACACGAAAAGTATTTGAGGTATTACTTTGAAACCTCACAGGTGGAAAGATCTCATGGAGTGCATTGTGCAAGAATGATAACTGTTGTATTTTTGGAGTAATTTCCCTTTGTTTATTCTTTTTGGATTTAATTCTTGTGTGGTGCATAACTTGTAAAGTGTTGCCTTAAACATTTATAGTAGATAGATCTCATTGGTCTGAGTGCAGTACACAAGAATGATAACTCAATAATGATAATGATGACTACAAACTTGCAACATATATATAATTAACGTCATAAGTGCTTAATGACGTCATAATTTTTCTTACAGTTAATGTTTTGAATTCATAGTCATTCTGACACTCCTCTGATGAAGACTGTATAGTCGAAAGTGCTCGGGAAAATTATTACATATTGCACTGTTTGAATTTTATTCCCCCCCCCCCAAAAAAAAAAAAAAATATATATATATATATATATATGTGTGTGTGTGTGTTATTTTGTACCTCACAAAATAGATTATGCTTTATCAATAATTTGTCAAAAGATCGATTTTCTAGTCAATTCTTTCATCAAACATGCTTAAATGCAGGCGACACAAGTGTTCCGAGGAACACCCACATCTAGTTAATGATACATTCAACTTTTGTTCAGACCTTAACTTTACCATACAATGAAGTATTTTTGCATAACTTAATACAATTTGACAGCATGATGAGACAGTTTTATTATTTTCATATAGAAAACCTCACTTTTGTGGAGTTTTCATATCTCTTGTGTTGTGATATTCAACTTCATTAAAATATAATGCTCTAACAATATTTGATATTTATATTTTTTTATTTCTCTGAGCAAAATGTGCATCTATCATCATTGTCATCATCAGTTTTGTGGCATGTGACATCAGTAATTTGCTTAAAAAGACATCACATGATCAGCGAGGATGCTCCCCGTAAGGTCCTTAATAATGCAAAAATCAACTTGATGCAAAATTCAGGTTGACATGTAATCTGGAAGAATTCTATCCACAAATCTTCAATTTCTTTTTAAATTATAATTAATAATTTTGTTTTGGTTTGGTTAATCTTTTAGACATTTCATTGCTGACTTTGTAGATGTTAGCATTTCTTTAACTGTTTTCATCTGTTATTTTCAAGTGGACATATCCGATCTGGATGAAGTTCTGAGGAAACTAAATGATATTAGCAGTCACAGCCTAAAGGAATTCTGTCATCCATTAGATGCCAGTTCACTGGCAAAGGAGGGGGCATCGCCAGCACAACTGACAGCATTTAAAGCTCCGGAAGAATTGCTAGCAGATTTACCAGAAGTTGAGAAACTGTTCAAAAGTGCTGTCTTCTTAAAAATGTGGAAGAATCAATGTAGAAATATGTTAAATGAGTGCTCAGCTCTTTCAGATGTTTTGCAGCTAGTCTGGCAGCCTGTGAAAGAAAGGTATGTCTGTTAAAATTTTAATGATCACTTTTTGAAGTACCTTTACACTTAAAACATTATAATTGAGATCTTGAATTGTATGTGATCTTAACCATCAATTAAATAAAAATATTGAATTTTGGAAACTGCCATGTTTATTTGCATGTAGATAAACCTTCTTCACATACTCGGGCCCTTTGAATACACACACACTTTCGTTTTACCTTAACATTTATAAATAAATTTATAGACAATTCTGTACATAATGACAGCTTGTATATCCTTTCTCATATAAGTATTAAGAGAACATATTCTTTTTCATAACAATTTTACATTAATTACTTACGATTTTGACCGTATAACATCAACCTTTGCTATAGATAATATTGTTGTTAACCTCATTAGCAAGGACTAATTTTGGACAAATCTTTTTCATTTACTTAAAGATTTTTCAGGTTATTTTGTAGGGAAGATAATCAAGTCATCATTTTAATATGCCCCTGCCATGAAATGGGCATATAGTGTTACACCTGTCCATGTGTGTGCGTGTGTGTCATGATTTGAAATTACTTAGCAAAAGTGGTCACTAGGACAAGACATTGTGTTGCAAACAAGAACCAAGTTGCTAAATTGAAGGTCAAGGTCACAGAAATCTGCTGACCTTAAATTTGTGTTTGGGCTGTAACTCTTTTGTATATAGTTGTGATCTGAAAGTACTTGGTACAAATGATTCCCAGGACCAGATGATGTGTTGCAAACAAGAACCAGTCACTTGCTTCAAGGTCAAGGTTGGTTAACCTTAATTCATGTTTGGGCTGTTACTCTGTTACTGTTGTGTATGATTGAGTTTTGAAATAACTAAAATTATCCCTAGGACTAGGCAATGTGTTGCAAACATAAACAAGGTTGGTAACTTCAAGGACAGGGTCACAGAACTCTGTTGACCTTAAAATCTGTGTAAGCAATTGTGTCAAAAACTTTTTTGTGGATTATCTTGTTTAGAAATAACTTAGGACAAGTGATTCCTAGGACAAAATGATGTGTTGCTTGTAAGCAAGATCAAGATTGCTAGCTTGGGGCTCAACGTGATAGGACGCAGTTGACCTTTAAATGTAAAAGCATTTGTATTCTGGCCAATACTTTGCTGTGTAAGGTCATGTTTTAAAATAACTTGGCACAAATGATCATTAGGACAATACATCATGAGCTGCTTTTTTAATGCCCTGCCATGAAATAGCGCCGGGCATATGAAGTTAACCTGTCCATGTATTTGTGTCTGTGTGTTTGTCTGGGCAAGCAATTGTGTCTTGGCTGTAACTTAGTTGTGTATGGATGTGTTTTGAAATAACATGTTTCCTAAGGACAAAGAACCAGGTCGCTTGAAGGTCAAGGAAACATCACGTGGTTGGAGTCAGGATTACAGCACTCATTTGATCTTAAAATCATCTTTTATATTCCCAATTTCTCATCATATTCAATCACAAAATATCAATCTAATAAAGAAAATGGCGGGGGCATTTGTGTCCTATGAACACATATCTAGTTGATATTAGGTATACTAGATATTACCATATTATTTATTGACACACTATATCAAGCACCTTAATTTTTGTTAACTAAGTAAAGAAATATTTATTGACAGATACTTTTTAACTGACATAAACAAATGTTCCTTACACTTTAATTTAGAGAATCAAGGCTCTTTTTGGGGGTTTGATTCATACTTATTGATAATGGTAATTAAAGGCATATTTCACAGTAGCGCCATTATTTTTTTCTCTTTTCTTTTTTTTCCAAGGGCAGATAACTCAAAATTAAGCCTATTGATACCTTATTAGGTCTCCCAATCAAAGTTTGGAGACATTGTTTTTTCTCCGTTTCTTGTTGTTGTTGTTCTTCTTTCTCGTGCCGGCAACTTTGTACGGGCCATATCTCAGAGGCCGCTTGACCTATCTTTACAAAAATTCACACACTAATAGTCCTCAATGAGTAGTGGGGCCTCCCTGATTTTTGTGAATGGGGGGTCACTGGGGGTCCGGCCCTACCCCCTCAAAGATGGATTTTTGCATAAAAAATGTATTTTGGTTAAATATTTCAAATTTCCAACACTGAATCATTTATTTTTTGTTCCTAAAAATGAGGAGATTGAATAGTACTACTTTGGTGTCCCCTGAGGTCAACCTGGGGCAGGCCCCGCCCCCTAAAATTTACTTATCACCTTATATCTTAAAAACTGTTCAGATCCCCACCCCTAAACCATATACAGTCAACATCGTACGTGGGGCCACCTGTATTAAACGACTTTTTTATTAAACGACCGTTATAAATCCTGCCCGAACGTTTTTACTATATCAGTTTATCCCATTAAGAGACTTTTTTATTATGCGACCAGCGACTACATAAACCAAGTCCCAGCACGTAAAATGAAAATCAACTTTTTTGAGCGACCGTGTTTGATTCCGTTGCTAATTATCGTGTATGCTAGAGCATGTGTATATTCATCTTAAACATATCCGAACAAACAAACAATTATCCCGATCATAAGTGCTCACCTGAAACCAATTTGTTTTGACCACGCATGACTGCACCATGTGCAACT
>CM037784.1:2397347-2447347 GCA_021229015.1 Solen grandis | reverse complement strand
TTGTTTACTTAATGCCTATCAAATTATTTGAGAGAGCTGGGACAACATATGTGGGAGGATTCAGGTGGCAACAGCTGGCAGGGTCTGCCTCTCTACCAATATCAAAGTACTGTTGAAGATGGGGCAACAGGTTTCCAATAAGATTTTTTCGTGTGTGTGAGATAATAATCAGACTGATTAATGAAGTCTTCTGAGACACAATCGTATATAGATCAAGTCAAGAGGATGCAATTTATCTCCATCTGCTAGAGAATAAATTTTATGTTGATGTGTGCCTTCATCCCTGTATACATATACATGTATGATTCAGCTGTAATCTACCATCTGTGATTTTTATGAGAAAATATTGTATGATAATTTTGTTTGTGTGTTTTTACAAGAAAATAATATCTTATTTGATATCAATCATAGCCTTTCAGTATCCTTTATCATGAAGCAGATGTGTCTGACTGTTAAAAATGTACACCCCTTTGTCTGCATGTACAAGGAGTGTTCAAAAAGTTTGTGTGCTGAAGGTATTATATCTTAATCAATATATATAGTAAAATAAAATTACTTCATATGGTTCCAAAGAGCATCTTAAAATCTTAAGTCAGTTTTAATTTCATCTTTAATCTTAATTTCTCCATTAACTATGCATCATGACAATTTTCATGAATATCCATGGTAACAAAACATTGACACGCGCCATAATTTCCATACAATGTTATTATTTAATCCAATACTCAAATGAAACAGCCAATTCAACATGAATTTTCAGAAAAATGTCAACTAATATTTGAGTGAGGATAAGAAGATGGACATATCATTATGACATCAACTGAAAAATAAAATGCGCGATAAAACTTCAACACAAAAGTACCAAATGATACAGACTGCAAAAAAAGACATATCCATGTCACATATACTTGTTTTCAAGCGGCATCAATAATGACCCCAACGTCCATTGAAAGCCAGAAGGGGCTATCAGCCTTCTTTTAACATATGCTGACAGCCCTTTCTTGCTTTCAATGGACGCCAAGTCACGAAGGCAGGCATCAGTCAGCACAACAAAGTGGCAATTTTGAAGAGGATCAACATCTAACATTGTGGTAGTTGTGAGACATTACTGGGGCGGACTTGATTGGAGTTCTTCTGAGTTCTCAGCGTACTCCAAGATTTAACGATGAATCAAGTGCATTAGAGTAATGGGACAAATACAAAATGGCATCTAAAGACGTTGTTGCGGCTTTAATGTTAGTTTATGAAGATTCTAGTAGTAGTGACGATTCATCAGACGACAAATTACCTATCGTGTTAGGACTGCCATGCATTGCTCTAGCATTGTAATAATTATTAAGTTTTTATTGTTTGTTTATAATGCAATTTGTTATGGAAACTGTTACAACTTAATGCAAGATTGTTGTTAATCGTACCATGAGATGTTCGTACCTACTTTTCAGATCTATGAATATTGAGGTGTACATCGATGTATTTTTAAATATTATTAAGAAATTAAATTTTATTAAGAAATACTGAACTTGAAAGTAAAAGAAAAGAAAAGTAGTAGTATATAATACTATTATTAATAGGTTACAGCAGGAGTAGTTCTTAATCTTTTTCCTACCACAAGCCGTGATCTATGCACAAGGACATAAAGATATTTAAGAATAGTTATGTAACAAATTAATGTAGATTACAAGTGTAACTGAACTTTGACAAACAAATATAGAAGCAAATCAGAGGGGCACCGCCTTGGAATGGTTAATGTCCGTTAGGAAGCAAGTTGAGGTTGACGTAAAATTTAAAACTACCCGGTATTCAGGGGTTTTTTTATGAATGTACGTATAGATGGTTTTCTAATTGACATTTTTTTTGTCTTTGCAGGGAGCGGACAAAGAAAGAGAAGGTGAGAAACTATGCTGAAGAGGTTGTGCCACTTTATACCCTAGACGATTTCAAACGTTTTTTTCGAATGTCCAGGAATACATTTGAAGTGATATGCCAACAATTAGGGACATTTGCAGACTTTGTAACATCACCTGGCGGTCGTCCACCTGTACCCCTCGACAAGCAGCTGCTTATGTTTTTGTGGCATGTTGGATGCCTTGAGCCATTGTGTAGGACTGCTGACAGATTTGATGTGACAGAATTTACAGTTTTACGTATAAGAGATAGAATATGTAAAGTTATTCCGGACCATTTTGTGAGAAGGTACATTTTGTGGCCAACTGGTGCAGATCAAGGAACAGTTGTCAGAGCTTTTAGAGAAAAGCGTGGTTTTCCAGGTGTAGTTGGAGCTAAAGACAGTTCTCATATACAAATAAAAGCACCACAGGAACACCCTCAGACATACGTTAATCGAAAAGGGTATCACTCTGTTATCTTGCAGGCAGTGTGCCGTGAAGACCTGCGCTTCATTGACTGCTTTGCAGGATGGCCAGGAAGCTGTCATGATTCTAGGGTTTTAAAGAACTCGGACCTTTGGGACAATGGGTTGAATCTGTGTGGACCAAATCATCTCATTGGAGACGGAGGCTTTCCTGTCAGAAGATGGCTTTTAACACCTTATAGAGACAATGGTCATCTTACGGCAGTAAAACGCCATTACAACTTTTGCCTTTCATCTACGCGACAGGTTATTGAACGAGCTTTTTCCTTGCTGAAAAGGAGATTTTGAAAATTACAAATGATAGATGTCAATACTATACAAAGA
The DNA here is from genome assembly GCA_021229015.1 of Solen grandis. NCBI lineage: Eukaryota > Metazoa > Mollusca > Bivalvia > Adapedonta > Solenidae > Solen > Solen grandis. Next base: position 2,444,652 of record CM037784.1, on the reverse strand, counting down.
GCTGTGGAACTCTGTATTGCTTGCTGTTGTTTTCACAATATCTGTATTTTAGAAAATGATGATCTTGGGGAATACTTCAATGATGACAATAACAATGCAAACTTGCCAGCAGTACAAATTATTGAAAATGATGCTGAGGGAGTTGTTAAGAGAAATGCTGTAGCTCAACAGCTGCAATAAATGCTGTAATCGGATGTTTTTAACTGTTGTGTTTCAGCGGACATTTAATAAGAAATCACTAGTCAGTATTATGCCTAGACTGACAATTAATATATATCAGATTGTAATTAAAACATTTCTGCTTTTTTACTATAATAACCTGTATTGTTGACCGTCAATAAAAACTATAAACAGTGTTTTTTTCTATTTCTAAAAATTTACTAAAAATTAGGTGAAAGACAAAAGTTGTGGGATTCAACATCCTTATCAGCACCATTTTAAAAGCGGTCAGTCTTTGGAGTTCTACAAGGATGTCAGAACCTGTGCCTTAGGATCTTTGCAAGCGATCGACAACTTTCCCACTTGCAATACCAACTGCTCAAGCTGCACTGGGTTCAAAACTTGTACGAAAATAATGACAATAAGTTTGTATGGGGTTTAACGCCCCTTATCTCGACACTGTTTAGGTCATTTCACAGGCGGTCAGTCTTTCAAGGATCTTACTAGGTGCCATAACCAGTGCTTTCCTTGGACATTTGCAAGTGACCGACAACTTTCCCACTTGCACCAGAGGTGGGAGGCAAGTGACTTCAGGACAAGCCTTTGGTCAACTTACCGCAAAGTCTGTTGCTGGCCGCCGTGGGGCTCGAACCCACGACCTTCGGACTGGGAGTCTAGCGCGCTACCAACTGTTAGCCAGGCCGGCACAATAATTATTAATAATTTTCACATACAAATATAAGAGTTGTCTCAATTATAAGACTAACTTGATTATAAGACCTTGGTGGTATTCTAGTGGCCTTAATTGCAGAGATTCACTATTTATTAAGAAAATAATACTATATTTCTTTGGTCACTTTTATTTTCGAGTCTTAACGTACAAATCAAGTACACTCATAACATTCAACATAAACTTTTAGAAACATTTAACAAACAAAAACAAGAAGGCCAACATTGCCCTAATTTAAATTACTACTTTGCAACAATACTTTGATAGAACATTGACGGCATGGGCCAAGATTTTTTACTGTAACTGTGATTAGTTCCAAATCAATACAATAAGTAGCTGCTTAGCTATAACCATAAATGTTGCTTGCAAGCAAAACCTTAACCAAATGCAATGCCAACACAGTCGATAATACCAGTAATAGCTCTACATATTTCCTTCAGAACTCCAGGTAAAACACATTCGACCAAATGTATACAAGGATATGACTAGATTTGCAGTAAAAGCTATTATCACATACCAAAAACAAGAATGCAAGTTTCATGAACATGAATTCAAAAGTATAACAATTAACAATAAAAAGAACTATTAAAGCAACATAAATGTATCTTTAAACAAGAGTGGTTGCACAACTGGCATTGTCAGTGGAATTAGAGTAATCAAACGCCCATTCAATGTATATGAAAAAAAACCCAGAACCTCTCTGTTCTGCTGATAACTGCCTCAACAACGAACATATTTTGTGTGAAAATTAACGAAAAAATGTTACAACAGTCATTCTTTATGACTAAACAAAAACTTGTTATCAAAACGAAAATTTTAACAGATTTCACTATCACCAAATACTCATTTGATCATATTAGTTCTGACAACTTCCAACAGATTTTGATCTCTTCAATGATAAAGAAAATAATTACAACACATTAACAATTAAAACAATCTGACAGTGAAATGTTAGTTCTGAAGGGAAAACTACGGTGTCCCGTTAGTGTCATTCAAAATGTTGACACACACTACACTAGAATATTTTACACTAACAGCATAAAACTTAACCTAACACATTTGTTATAAAAAAAACTTTGATGTCAGCTTTTGTAAACACCGGATCCACTTAGTGATTTTACTTCTGCATACAGGACATCTTCCGAGGATCTTGCTACATTCTATGCAACAAATCATATGGCCACAATCATCAAAAACGGTAGATATTTCTCTCTCCATACATATCCTGCACACGTCTGAAAAAGAAAGACACATTTCACTTAAAGACCATAAGTAACATTTGATCAACAGTTTACAATATATTTCAGTTTGATAATAATCTTAGCATGTAGGTAACATTTACTAAATAGATGATTTTACACGGTCAATATAATGGATGCTATTTAAACAACATAAATTAATTGTATACAATAAGTTTCCTACTAATATTTGTTAAAGAATTCATGTTCTTGATATTCATTAAATAAGCAAGTCTGACAATATTTCATAATCTTACATTCATTTTTTTTCCTTCAAAACATCGATCAGATCTTTGAACACAGACATCTTTTCTTTGTGTCTTTCTTCTCTTTTCATTTGCTCATTTTTGTGCCTCTCCTCCTGATTTTTGGTCATGTCTTGAATGAAAGTAATAACCTCTGAAACCTGTGTTTTTCTAGATTTTGGAGCGCTTGGTTTAGTATAATTACCTTCTGTTTCAGAATCAGTGGAAGAAGCTCTTTTGTTGCGCGCAACTTCTGTTTCCTGACGATTTCCTGGATCATCATCTTTTGCCTGTGTTGAGGTGGTAGAAGAGCTTAAAACAAATTCTGGATTTATGTTTGGCCTTTTCTCATACAGATTGTTTAGTTCTTGTTCATTTCGTATGATTTCCTGCTGTTGTGATCCTTCATGTTCTTATAAGCTCGTGTAATAGTCTTTAAGCGGCTTGCACATTGTTCATGGTTAAAATAATATCCATGTTCTTTGAGAGTCTCTGAAATTTCTGCAAATGCTTTATTCTTTCGCTTTTTTACGGTTTCAATTTGTGACTATTTACTTTTATACTGGCTTATCTATAACAGAGTGGCACCTCTAGACCAACTCAGTGATTGTTGTAATTCCTGTTGAACAGAAATTTGACTGTCTATATCCTCTTCAGTAGTATTCTCAAGCAGAACTATTCCTGCATTTGCAAATTCATCTGCTGGAGCTGTCACTTGTTGCCCTGAAATTAAAAAGAAAAAACATTTCACTTTAAGGAAAGTTTAAATCGAATCAGCATGCACAGGGATACAGAACATTTTAGTATTTAAAATATCATTAAAATAAGCTGAAATTATGTCACTTGTTTTGTCGAAATATGCCATTATATTGACTGAATGTATTTCTGAATGTGCCAATTAATTGAATTCAGAAAGATTTATATAATATTTCTTTCCTGGCTCAAAATCAAAGTTGTCCATAAAATATTACTAAATAGTTCATCATGCATGTCCAAGAATCGAGTCAAATTAAGGTCCGGATTAGTCTAGGGCCGAATAGGACATGGTCCGAATCAACAAAACGCTTATTTCTACACCCTAACAACGTAACGAACAAGTAATGCACATAAACGTTTCATTTTTCATATAACTTACTTGCGTTTACACAACAAGCGTGTCTGGTAAACACTTCCATGGAGAAATACCACTTCGCGCATTCCTCACACTGAAACATGGTTCAGCGTTCAGCCATGATTGTCACATGATGTACTCCAATCACCCCAACTTTTCAAAAGAGTAAATCGAGCGGCACTCCGAGGACTACTCTGCTACACTTGATTGGATAATATGCTGTTCCATGTGCTCGGAGTGTTGAATCAAGTCCGCCCCTGGACTCAGTATAGCAAGTGTTAACAAAAAGCCTTTATTATTTTTAGATGGCAGCTTGCTGCCATCTTAAGTGGCTAGAAACAGTTACCAGGCAACTCTGACCTTGCTAATTTGCATATTTTCCATGACAAGTTTAACTGTACCTCTCCGCGTTTAGTGCGGATCCACACAATGCGATTCTGCACTTATGAATACAAATGGAATATGTACGCAGACATTTTATTCATAACCATAACCGCTATTCATGTGCTGTTGTTTGTAAACGTGTTATTTTGCTCTGTAAACATCCATTTTAAGCGTGAACAATATATCCATGACACTTATAAATCAAAACAGCAACCCATTTTACATACTTGAAGATCTACTCCTGTAAAAAGAAAAAAAAGTGCGCTTAGAATGTCTGTAATTAACCTAAAGTAGTTCATGCGTAATTTTGCATGAAAGAGAGTTAGGTTTCTACCAGAGCATTTCTTAACTATGAAATAGAAACAAACATTCGAGTATCTAAAACATCAAGTACCTTGTCAAGTTCTATACTTAAGTAACAGTAGATATATATATATATAGTGTATAAGAATCGGGTCCTAGGGAATGACCTACTTTTGAAGTTCATACAGTCAGGTTCATGACCCTAATTCCGCATTGTTTTGTAGTTGCAGGAGAGTGTGTGGAGTTTTTGCGTCATGTGGCTTTTGCCTCTATTGTATCAATAATTAAGAATCACAGCTTTTTTCTGTTAATCCAGCTGCTGTCTCTCACCGCATTGAGCACTTTGATTTTTGTTGTTCATTGTCACTTCAAAAAGATGTGAGAAACTGACTCAAACAGTATTCTATGTACTGCACACTGATAACTATTTTATTTCTGTTACAATTGTTTAGATTTTATTGTTTCATTGATCATGTTGGTATTATATATGTTGATGGGATGATTGTCTTTTCAACTAAGTACATTTCAACATTTCATATAGTTTCATTAAATAAGTTTAGAGTTATAAAGCAATTCCATGAATTATTTGAACACCCCTCATATCTAGAGCTCAGTATCATGTCTTAGACAAGTGTAACTTAAATGACATTACACAAAATCACATTTTCCTGCATAGTCAGATAACCCATGGCTGCAGATTATGCTTATTCTCCAAACATCACCACCTCTTTGCTGTTTAGACAAAAAGTTGATACTGCAACCCGATTGGATGCTGGATAACCTCCTCCTGCCTGGCATTAACCAATCAAAACCCTTGTATCATAATATCCTATATAATACATGTAAATCCCCCACTACTGATTTTCTTATATGTATAGTTTAAATATGTTACTGCTAAACGCGTAAAAAAAAAATTCACTTGCTTGTTGAAAATCCCACAACTGATGAATGGAAAGTAGCAGAACTAACTGACATTAGGTGTCTTAGAATATGAAAAAGTAGAAAAGAAAAAGTTAAACTACTAAAAGGCCAAATAGAGATACTGGGGGCCAATTTCACAGAGCTTCTTATGAATAAAATTCATAGCTATAAAATAGTATTACTCATGTGATTTTGAAATGGATCAAATTTTTGTGAAAATCAGAAATTGGCTTAACACTGCACAGGTTATCCTTCTTAAGACTAAGATCAAATTTGTTCATACAAAGTTTAGTGAAACAGGCCCCAGTATGGTGGCCGATTTCTGCCATGTCATGTGGCGGGTTTTCAGTTTGAAAGGTCAAAGGCAAAAGGTAAAAACAAAAAAACTAGTTTGGCTGGGTGAAATGACGAAAATCAAAATTTCGGGGCGAATAGACAAAAAAAAAAATCAACTTTTCACAGAGCAGTTTTGTTTTTTTGCCCCGAAATCTTGAATTTTTGTCTATTCAGGATAAACTGATGAAGTGGATGCATCAAGACAGTATAAAAATTTTGTTTTTCAATGACTACTTTCTGCATGCTGAGAAACACAAATGAATTATAAATGTAACTTTCATATGATTTAAGATTACATAATCATGCATATCTTAAAATTCTTTGTTCTATGTTATGCTTATTAATGAATTATTTCATTATTCAAAGATACGATTACAATGATAATTTCCATTTAAAGAAGAACACAAAGCTTTCAAGATTGCAAACATGCAATTACAATCACTTTGCCCATGTGTTTCAGAAGGCAAAAAGGCAAGATATTGATTCTTGTGTTAGCGTGTTTTTGGGGCACAAGCACAAAAATACCAAATATTGATTTTTGGTGGGGCAAAAAAAGATGAAACTTTTCGCCCCGAAATTTTATCGCCCTGAAATTTCAACTTTTTGCCCCCACCAAACTAGGTTTTTTCTTCTTTACATCTTTGACTTTTTGCCTAGAAAACCCGCCACATGACAGCCACCGATTGTTTCCTGGACAATTCTAAACTTTGTCTTCTTTTCCTGAAATCGTGCATGGAAGTCTAGATCTTGGGTGGTCAGCAACATCTTGCAAAGGATCTTTCCTTTGAAAATGACGACCCTATCATATATGTTTGTTAGTTTATTTATTGGATTTAACGTCCTACCGACAGTATTTCAATCACTTGGGGACAATGTCTACTAGAGACAGATGTTAAATCTGTCTCAAGTAGACATTGTCTCAAATGATTAAATTACTGTCAGTGCGACATTAAATTCAATAAATATGTTTATTTATTGGATTTAACGTCCTACCGACAGTATTTCAATCATTTGGAGACGATGTCTACTTGAGACAGATTACATCTGTCTCAAGAAAGCATTGTCTTAAAATGATTAAATTACTGTCAGTGGGATGTTAAATCCAATAAACAAACAAACAAACATATATGATAGCACTACACTGCAGTATCACACCATAGACATGTGGCATGATATCACACCCTGTCACATTATCCTGACACTGGGCCAACCAGTCCTGGAATTACCCTTATATGCTGAGCACCAAGCAAAGGAGCTATAACATTACCATTTTTTATGACTTTGGTATATCATGGCCGGGGATCGAACCCACGACCTCCTGATTCCAGAGTGGACACTCTAACCACTTGGCCAACGGGACTGGTCTATCATATATGCTGGGTTTTTTTATTTAACTTTAGTCACAAGTGTCCAGGATCCTAGGGAGTGTCTCTGATTTTGTATTATATAATTTCAAACATGTATCGCCTTTCCCAACAGACAAAAAACAAACAGATATCAGTCTCCCTGTAACCTATTATTTAATTCAATGACTTCTTAATTCAATAAAATGAAATAAATTCATATATTGTACTGTTTTATTTACTTTTTGGGGGTCATTTTTTTTGTGTTACGCAAGAATATATTTCTTTATGTATAATCTAATATAATGATTCTATGTCTCAGTTCATCAATATGAAAAATATATCAATAGATAGATCTTTTTTTCTCTACAAACATTTCATTTACACCAAAGATCTATTATGAAGGTAAACCTGTGTATTATAGGCTTAAACTATACAGGGAGACTGAGGTAGTGGCAAAGTGACATTATCTCTAGTAGTCCATATGCATATGAACTAGGTCTTCAGCTGGGTTACCTATGGCTAGCAGCTTATCAGGGAGACTGAGTAGTGGAAGGGGGGGGGGGGGTGTTATGTTGGCACAATTTGGGAAAGGGTTAATGGAATAACACTGTCCTACATGTAGTACCATTTTAATGATTTAGCAAAGTGAAGGTTCTCATTTTCTGATGTTAATGAAAATAACATCTGATTTCAGCCCATGACATACTATGTTGGTCTTAAGAAAATGTCGTGGAAGCAGTAGGTATATTTTGGACAGTTTTTGGCACTGGGAATATGTCTAGGTGATCTTTGAGGACTAGTTAGCCTGTAACGATTTGCGAAAATTTGCCCCGTTCAACATTACCTGATATTGCTATAATGACAGTGGATTTTGCATCAGAGCAATATGTATCACTTTTTCTTTCGGATTAAGTAAAAATTACATGAAAGTATCACTTTCGAAAATTTTATTCTATAAATAACCATATCAAGTTATGGAACTTTTCCAGATATTTTACAATCATCCCTCATACATCATCGGACAACAAGTCAATTTCACATATGAAATGCAATCAATGCAGTATATCATATAAATAAATCATTATTGTTAGACAAGAGGGATTGAAACTTTGCAATTGTTAGATGTTCAAAATATTTATCAGGACATATTTCTCATTGTGCAAAGGACAAACTAGCAAGAAATCTTAACTCTGACTCTACATCATTCATACAAAAAATGGTCAAACTCAATTTTCACTCACAATGTTTGAGATGAAACTACCTTCTATTTGTAGTTCTGAAACGTACATAATATTTATGCATTTCTAAACTTCTGTCTAAACAAATTTCAAACTTTGTAAATATTCTATGAAAAACGTATTTACATTTGACAAATACTAATTTTCTCAAATATAACCCAAACCTATTGAAAATACATACAGGTGGATGTTTAAACCACTTGTCTATCATGAGCTGTTGAAGGATTATTTGAACTGGAAAACATTTATGGAACCCAGACATTCAGTTTAAAGAAATTTATGTATCCTGTTTTATAAAACTGTCAATACCTTTATCAAATTTGAAGATACTCAATACCTATATTAAATAGAAGATACTCAATACCTATATCAAATAGAAGATACCCAATACCTTTATCAAATAGAAGAGACTCAATACCTATATCAAATAGAAGAGACTCAATACCTATATCAAATAGAAGATACTCAATACCTATATTAAATAGAAGAGACTCAATACCTATATCAAATAGAAGATACTCAATACCTATATCAAATAGAAGATACTCAATACCTATATCAAATAGAAGATACTCAATACCTATATCAAATAGAAGATACTCAATACCTATATCAAATAGAAGATACTCAATACTTATATCAAATAGAAGATACTCAATACCTATATCAAATAGAAGATACTCAATACCTATATCAAATAGAAGATACTCAATACCTATATCAAATAGAAGAGACTCAATACCTATATCAAATAGAAGATACTCAATATCTATATCAAATAGAAGAGACTCAATACCTATATCAAATAGAAGAGACTCAATACCTATATCAAATAGAAGAGACTCAATACCTATATCAAATAGAAGAGACTCAATACCTATATCAAATAGAAGATACTCAATACCTATATCAAATAGAAGAGACTCAATATCTATATCAAATAGAAGATACTCAATACCTATATCAAATAGAAGATACTCAATACCTATATCAAATAGAAGATATTCAATACCTATATCAAATAGAAGATATTCAATACCTATATCAAATAGAAGATACTCAATACCTTTATCAAATAGAAGATATTCAATACCTATATCAAATAGAAGATATTCAATACCTATATCAAATAGAAGATATTCAATACCTATATCAAATAGAAGATACTCAATACTTATATCAAATAAAAGATACTCAAAACCTATATCAAATAGGGATACTCAATATCTATATCAAATAGAAGAGACTCAATACCTATAAGAAGAGACTCAATACCTATATCAAATAGAAGATACTCAATATCTATATCAAATAGAAGAGACTCAATACCTATATCAAATAGAAGATACTCAATACCTATATCAAATAGAAGAGACTCAATATCTATATCAAATAGAAGAGACTCAATACCTATATCAAATAGAAGATACTCAATACCTATATCAAATAGAAGAGACTCAATATCTATATCAAATAGAAGATACTCAATATCTATATCAAATAGAAGAGACTCAATACCTATATCAAATAGAAGATACTCAATATCTATATCAAATAGAAGAGACTCAATACCTATATCAAATAGAAGAGACTCAATACCTATATCAAATAGAAGAGACTCAATACCTATATCAAATAGAAGAGACTCAATACCTATATCAAATAGAAGAGACTCAATACCTATATCAAATAGAAGATATTCAATACCTATATCAAATAGAAGATACTCAATACCTATATCAAATAGAAGATACTCAATACCTATATCAAATAGAAGATACTCAATACCTATATCAAATAAAAGAGACTCAATACCTATATCAAATAGAAGATACTCAATATCTATATCAAATAGAAGATATTCAATACCTTTATCAAATAGAAGAGACTCAATACCTATATCAAATAGAAGATACTCAATATCTATATCAAATAGAAGATATTCAATACCTATATCAAATAGAAGATACTCAATACCTATATCAAATAGAAGAGACTCAATACCTATATCAAATAGAAGATATTCAATACCTTTATCAAATAGAAGAGACTCAATACCTATATCAAATAGAAGATATTCAATATCTATATCAAATAGAAGAGACTCAATACCTATATCAAATAGAAGATACTCAATATCTATATCAAATAGAAGAGACTCAATACTTATATCAAATAGAAGAGACTTAATATCTATATCAAATAGAAGAGACTCAATACCTATATCAAATAGAAGATACTCAATACCTATATCAAATAGAAGAGACTCAATACCTATATCAAATAGAAGAGACTCAATACCTATATCAAATAGAAGATACTCAATACCTATATCAAATAGAAGAGACTCAATACCTATATCAAATAGAAGATACTCAATACCTATATCAAATAGAAGATACTCAATACCTATATCAAATAGAAGAGACTCAATACCTATATCAAATAGAAGATACTCAATACCTATATCAAATAGAAGAGACTCAATACCTATATCAAATAGAAGAGACTCAATACCTATATCAAATAGAAGAGACTCAATACCTATATCAAATAGAAGAGACTCAATACCTATATCAAATAGAAGATACTCAATACCTTTATCCAATAGAAGAGACTCAATACCTATATCAAATAGAAGAGACTCAATACCTATATCAAATAGAAGATACTCAATACCTATATCAAATAGAAGAGACTCAATACCTATATCAAATAGAAGATACTCAATACCTATATCAAATAGAAGAGACTCAATACCTATATCAAATAGAAGATACTCAATACCTATATCAAATAGAAGAGACTCAATACCTATATCAAATAGAAGATACTCAATATCTATATCAAATAGAAGAGACTCAATACCTATATCAAATAGAAGATACTCAATATCTATATCAAATAGAAGATATTCAATACCTATATCAAATAGAAGAATCAAACCTATCAAATAGAAGATACTCTATCAAATAGAAGATATTCAATACCTATATCAAATAGAAGATACTCAATACCTATATCAAATAGAAGAGGCTCAATACCTATATCAAATAGAAGATATTCAATACCTTTATCAAATAGAAGAGACTCAATACCTATATCAAATAGAAGATATTCAATATCTATATCAAATAGAAGAGACTCAATACCTATATCAAATAGAAGATACTCAATATCTATATCAAATAGACGAGACTCAATACTTATATCAAATAGAAGAGACTCAATATCTATATCAAATAGGGATACTCAATACCTTTGTCAAATATAGGAAGATACTCAATACCTATATCAAATAGAAGAGACTCAATACCTATATCAAATAGAAGATACTCAATACCTATATCAAATAGAAGAGACTCAATACCTATATCAAATAGAAGAGACTCAATACCTATATCAAATAGAAGATACTCAATACCTATATCAAATAGAAGAACTCAATACATTTATCAAATAGAAAGGTATGCATACCTATATCAAATAGAAATACTCAATACCTTTATCAAATAGAAGAGACTCAATACCTATATCAAATAGGGATACTCAATACCTTTGTCAAATATAGGAAGATACTCAATACATTTATAAAATAGAAAGGTATGCATTATCAAATAGTAAGAAAACAGATACCCAGAAAATATCCTAGGTATCCTAACCTTAAGATACCAAGGATATTCCTGAAAACTAGGAATATCCTGTTCCAATTACCGCCCCCTGGATCCCAGGAATATCCTTGAATCTGGGAATACCCAGGATATCTTGGAACCTGGGTTCTTGGATAGCAGGATTTAATATTTTCCTGGTGACTGTTGAAAAATATGTGTTTCCAGAATTTTCCCAGGGGATACTCAATACATTTATCAAATAGAAGATACTCAATACCTATATCAAATAGAAGAGACTCAATACCTATATCAAATAGAAGATACTCAATATCTATATCAAATAGAAGATATTCAATACCTTTATCAAATAGAAGAGACTCAATACCTATATCAAATAGAAGATATTCAATACCTATATCAAATAGAAGATATTCAATACCTATATCAAATAGAAGATACTCAATACCTTTATCAAATAGAAGAGACTCAATACCTATATCAAATAGAAGATATTCAATACCTATATCAAATAGAAGATACTCAATATCTATATCAAATAGAAGAGACTCAATACCTATATCAAATAGAAGATACTCAATACCTATATCAAATAGAAGAGACTCAATATCTATATCAAATAGAAGAGACTCAATACCTATATCAAATAGAAGAGACTCAATACCTATATCAAATAGAAGAGACTCAATACCTATATCAAATAGAAGATATTCAATACCTATATCAAATAGAAGATACTCAATACCTATATCAAATAGAAGAGGCTCAATACCTATATCAAATAGAAGATATTCAATACCTTTATCAAATAGAAGAGACTCAATACCTATATCAAATAGAAGATACTCAATACCTATATCAAATAGAAGATACTCAATACCTATATCAAATAGAAGAGACTCAATACCTATATCAAATAGGGATACTCAATACCTTTGTCAAATATAGGAAGATACTCAATACCTATATCAAATAGAAGAGACTCAATACCTATATCAAATAGAAGATACTCAATACCTATATCAAATAGAAGAGACTCAATACCTATATCAAATAGAAGAGACTCAATACCTATATCAAATAGAAGATACTCAATACCTATATCAAATAGAAGAGACTCAATGACCTAGTATCAAATAGAAGATACTCAATACCTATATCAAATAGAAGAGACTCAATACCTATATCAAATAGAAGATACTCAATACCTATATCAAATAGAAGATACTCAATACCTTTATCAAATAGAAGAGACTCAATACCTATATCAAATAGGGATACTCAATACCTTTGTCAAATATAGGAAGATACTCAATACATTTATAAAATAGAAAGGTATGCATTATCAAATAGTAAGAAAACAGATACCCAGAAAATATCCTAGGTATCCTAACCTTAAGATACCAAGGATATTCCTGAAAACTAGGAATATCCTGTTCCAATTACCGCCCCCTGGATCCCAGGAATATCCTTGAATCTGGGAATACCCAGGATATCTTGGAACCTGGGTTCTTGGATAGCAGGATTTAATATTTTCCTGGTGACTGTTGAAAAATATGTGTTTCCAGAATTTTCCCAGGGGATACTCAATACATTTATCAAATAGAAAGACACTCAATATAAAATAATAAGATATTTAATACCTTTATCAAATTAGAAGATGCACAATACCTTTATCAAATTGGAAGATACTCAATACCTTTATCAAATTGGAAGATACTCAATACCTTTATCAAATTGGAAGATACTCAATTCTTTTATCAAATTGGAAGAGATTTCATATCTTAATCAAATTAGAAGGTGTAAAATACCTTTATCAAATTGAAAGTTATTTAATACTTTTATCAAACTGGAAGATACTCAATACCTGTATCAAATAGAAAAATACTCAATACCTTTATCAAATAGCAAGATACTAACTTACTTTTTATCAGGCATGACATTGTCCCTCCTACTTCTTCCTTTCATGGTACTACAGAATCTTGAAACCTGCAGAAGATTAATGTAAGTCAAAAGATCTATATATATAAATAAAAGAAAACAAACAAGCAGGACATGGTGACCCTAGGATGCTCACCAGAGTACCATCAGCCTGATTAAAACAAGTCAAATCACAGCAACCAGATTCAAAATTCAGATATAAAAAATTCTAAATCTATACAGATTATGTTAGAAAAAACTAGCCCTGTGTATAATAACAGTCAAAAATGATATACATTGATAGTCTAATACCCCTAAATAGGTTTATGAAGTCTAAAATCAACCCCATGCCTAATAACTGAGACATAAGCATAATAACACTGTACATACAAATCTTTAATCAAGTATCCAAGTCAGAAAAGGGCCATAATTTGTATAAGATTCAGTCCAAGAGTTATCCTCCTTGGTTTTCTGATGCCCCTGAACACACTCCTAAATTTTCTAGTCAATACCATAAACAATTTCTGAGATATAAGCTGGACAGAAGCTTGCATGCAAAACTAATTAACCAAAAAGTCTATGATAAAAAAGTGGCCCTAATCTGCATTGTATTCAGTCAAAACCCATCTGCCACTATAGAGATACATTTAAACAAATCAAACCCATGCCTGGTTACTGAAATATAAGCATAACTTTGACAAAAATTTTAAGTTAAAAAGGGGCAATAATTTGTAATACATGTATATTCCATCAAGTGTTATCTTTCTTGATAGTATGATACCCCAAAACATATTGAAGATTATTCAAATTAACTGCGTGACTAGATACAAGCATGAAAGTACCTTGCATGCAAAACTTAAACCAAAATTTCCAAGTTAAAAAAGGGGCTATAATTTGTAATATATTCCATCAAGAGTTATCTACCTTGGTTGTCTGATGCCCCTTTACATATTCATAAACTTTCAAGTCAATACCATGAATGATTACTGAGATATAAGGTTGATAGTACTTGCATGCAAAACTTTAACCAAAAGCTGCAATGCAAACGCCAACGCCATTGCAAGGGTGACTACAATAGCTCTCATATTCTTCAAATAGTCAAGTTAACAATGTTTAAGATAATATTATGAAAATTGATATATGAATAGATGGCAGTATGGAGATTCTGCAAGGCACTTTTTTTTTTCTTGGACCAAAATTCTGGTTGCTATGGTAATGGAAAAATTATGCATTTCACTAGTAGGGGAACCATGTGTTGCATGAAACACAAGTTACTTGTTTTTCAAAGGATTTAACAATGCTTAAGCAAATACAGTAGAGGCCAAGGAGGCTTTCATTAGTGCAAAACAAAATTTAATTCTGAACACTGTTGTCAGAGGAGGGGAATTTTGAAAATATCGATACCTAAGGTAACAGCAGCTGTCACCTCACCACGATAGAGGCCTTATTTTTCAGGGATCAAATGTGGAAAAACTTCATTTGATGAACATTTGTGTCAAACTAAAAACATTGTCATGGCGCAAATACTCTCACATGCCGCTTTGTCACAGGGTTTTTAAAATAACACCAATGAGGGTTAGTTCTTGAGCACTGCACTTTCCTTCAATGAGGTCAGTACACATATGAAGTTTCATCTTGAAACCTTTTATCTTTTTTTAATTATAGTCCGGACAAAAATTAAGAACAAAAATTTACTAAGGGAAATAACTCCAAAATCATGCAACAGACTTATAGTTCTTGGTCACTGCACCCCTTTCACCACCCAACCCCTTCAATTAGATCTATCTACATATGAAGTTTCATCTTGCAATCTTTTATACTTTCTGAGTCATGGTCCGGACAAAAAACCAACAGACGGCGGGACAGACAAACTGAATCCCTTTACAACTTTGTTGTGTGTGTGTGTGTGTGTGTGTGTGTGTGTGTGGGGGGGTTATAATGAAACTGAATTTTGACTATTGGTTTCCTAGAAGAAATAAGGAAATTCAAGCTAACTCCCTGGGAGCCTTATTATTAAGGGATCAACTTCATTTTAGCAATTATTGTAGACCATATAAGGTGATCATTTGTACCAAATGAAATTAAATTCTGAGTAATACATGGTTAATTGGTTTAAAATTTCTATGCAGAATATATGTAGAATATAATTATGTTATTCTCGGGTGAGCTAAAAACAAAAGATTAAAGCACATGTTTTTGAAGTACAACTTAAATAAAGCAAAGCAATTTCAGAATAATTTAATAACATGTTCTTGCATCATTTACAAACAGCAGGTCTAATATATCCACTTGGCAATGATACATATCATTCTGATAAATATCCTCAGCTGATCGCCGATTGTTTCAGAGATTTCTAAAATGTATTCTAAAATGTCCATGTAAATCAAGAGTGTCTTCGGCCTAATTTCCATAAATGTTTTTTTTTTTTTTTTTCTTCAAACATTTTTATCTATTAATCTGAAAAAATCATTAAATTATCGAGGATGTGACTGATGAAAAACTCATCAAATTATTCAGAAATATAAAACAAAACAAAAAGTACAGAAAAATACTTTAACCCTTTCCCTCATAGAGGAAACCATGAAAAGACCTATGCTAACAACATAAAACCAGATCAGCCTGCGAGTAACGCGCAGGCTGATCAGGTTTTATGCTGTTCGCTGTTCCTCAGTGGTCTGGAAATGAGGACTTTATAATTAAATTTGGTAAGGTTTAACTGTGGTTCTCTGCAGATCAGGCTTTATGTGGTACCTATTGAGTGCATCAAAATGAGTCTATATGAGGGAAAGGGTTAAATAATTATAGTAGACATGGTCTATGATGATGATCTGAGATGCCATAAATTAACTAATCTATAGAACTATGAGATACATTTTACAACAGGTAATTCCTTTCTTATTTAATTATTGGAAGAGTTAGGGTCTGCAAGATGCACGGCATTTCCAGACGGTAAGCTACTAAGATGGTGTTAATGTAAATGTAAAAAAAGCATCATCATCAGCAACAACAAGGACAATGATAACAAAACAAATTAGCACAGATAAGTCTTCATTTGGTAAGGGATTTAGGTACCGGTTCTGGAATTTAAAATCTACCCGATAGTTGGCATGACTTAGAAGTATGGAATTCTTTTTGTACTGATGATATGTATAAAATTAATTATTGATTTACAAGGCTTTACAACATATGCTACAATTTTCAGTTAAATTCACCCATTTCAAGCTCTATATCATACTGGGACTGCAGATTAGGACTGGGGCCGTCAATTAGACACGATACTGCCATGTGTATAGTGTTTGTGTTTTCTACACTTTCTACATTATGCTGTTATGTGCAGTTACTAAACTGTGGTTTGATTTTTCAAGTTGACGTTATTTATCTTCCAAAACCTTTTTTCTAAACTTTAATGAATCAGGTTGCTTGCAAGGTCCGTTAACTAAGTTTTAAAACCAGTGGCCTATGAATTGATGTTATCAGATTCCTATTAAATGTGTCGAGCTTCTTTTTTATAACAACAGAAGACTTGTATATTTTGAATCAGTTAATACAAGTAACTGATTCATATAGTGCTTTTTTCAGACATATTACATGGTTTTATTTTACAATAATAATGGTGGTTGTTCCCTTTTTTTCAATTATGCGGCTCCATTGGCAAAAAAAAAAAAGTCTAATCGCATGGAAATGTGGCATTAGTATGGAATAGATTTTTTTTAATAATGGGCCTAAATTCCAACTTTTACAGTGAAAATAAACCCCCTGCATGCATTTGCCCATTGTTTGGGGATTGTTGCTCTCTAATGAGGGGACAACTGCTAATAAACAGGGAGCCTGATTATAACTCTTCAATCTTTAAAGTTTCTATTTTAGTCTCAGACACAAGAAGAGCAAATTTTCAAAGTTATGTTTGAATTACTAGATCTAGAAATATTTCAATGACAAGGATTATTTTTGCTGAAGAGACAACATCTAGAAGCGACAGTGGTTGGATACAAGAGAGTCCGAGTGCAATAGACTAGCTCATTTTAGGAATAGACACCTTGGTTCTTTTATGTGCCTGATTTACAGCACTGATACACATGTGAGCCAAGTTCCTGAGTAGAACCAGTACTAAGTACTTTGAGTTCCCATAACATTACCACACACTGATGGGTGCAATTTATGTTGGTTTGACTTTTGTTTGACATGATCATCTGAGGAAAGTGCCCTGGCTGGGATTAATACCCAGACTTCTTGATTGCAAAGCAGACACTCTACCACTGAGCTATTGCACCAATCAACAATGTTCTAACATTTCTTGCCACAGCAAGACAGATCGAGCATTTGCCTTCTGAAAGACTAAACTCATGAAGACTCTCTGAATGTCTATCGACATAGGCGGCATCTTCCTGTAATTATTAAACCATGCATCTTATAATTCTACTCTATGATTAAGCTCTCAGGCTGGTTTTTACCAAGAGCCTATAATTACCGTTTCCCATCCTCTTTCTCTCTTAGCAAATAAGACCCTGAAAAGAGCATAAAACTTAAATTACTCTTACAATGCCTTGATGGCAGCAAAATTACATTTCCTCAAAAATTTATGAAAATTCATTACCAAGTGAATTTTAAATTGGCTAATAGCTATTAAAATCTAACCAACACTAGTCGCCGACTTCCCTGACGTCAACTGACAATCTGTTATTAAAGGTAAAAGAAAATTTACGAAC
Source organism: Solen grandis (assembly GCA_021229015.1). Taxonomy (NCBI): domain Eukaryota; kingdom Metazoa; phylum Mollusca; class Bivalvia; order Adapedonta; family Solenidae; genus Solen; species Solen grandis. Next base: position 2,426,386 of record CM037784.1, on the reverse strand, counting down.
AATTACAATGATTAACTTTGCTAAAAACAACTTTCTATTTTGACTAAAACACAATCATGGCGTTTGGGCACACAATTATATTTCTAAGACAGAACTCATGTCCTTGAATTTATGATTTTTTATTTCAAATATTAATTCTCCTCAAGCTTGGCAAGTCTGACTGAGTGCATGAACTTTCAAAGACAAATTAACAAGACAGCAAAATTGTATCATGAGCTGAATTGAGATATATCAATACAAATAAATGCCTTTGTCCAAAAGAAATGTCATAGGCTTATTATTCCATAAACAAAAGGGCCAAGATGGCCCTTTACATTTCCTTCATTGCCTGTACAAGCAAATATACCGTAGTATATACTTAGGTAAGTACTGACTACAAAAACTATGCAGATATACAGCATTCCACAACCAGACAATACTGCTGGACCAAATATAAAGGTTGAACCTTCAGATTCAAAAGTAGGTCACAAGGTCAAGGTCAATGTCATCATGTGCTTCGATGAGCTGAAAATGTGGAAATATTGGTGAAATTCACATATAACCCTTTACGTCATGAATATTCATGTACAAATTATGAATTGATAATTATTAATTAAATAGTACATGATTTTTTTTTCTTTGCCATGCATATTGTGTTGAATCAGCTTTCATGAGCTGGTTTTGTTTGCAAATGAGTCTATATGAAATAAGGGATGTGTAACTCACTCCAACAGGTATACATAAATCTGCAAGCACAAGAAATATCTAAGAAAATGAAAATAACCCTATTTTGCTCATCGGAGTACCACTGCATTTAAGAGTCATCAACTCATTGCAGTAATCTATTGCATGGTCTATCAGCCATGATTTATCTATGCCAAGTAATTTTAAGGTCTTGGTCTCCAAGCTGGATCAAGATTACTAAATAAATGTAAATGTTTGAATTTAAACAAACTGACGTCCTGCAATTTCAGTTACAAACTGAAATTCTGACCAAATAATACAATATCAACTATAATCAAATTTGGCAAAATATAGCTGGAAGATTATGTCTCCAAGTTTTGTCAACTTTGCTTCATAAATGCGGAAAAAATAAAATTTAAAGAAACTTTTTGATAACTCAAGATCTATAAATCAGTTGATCTAATGGTATGATATCAGCCATAATCAAACTTCACAAAGAAATTACGGTTACACAATGTGTACATGTCATGTTTATACTGCCACAAAGTTTCATCATCATTGCTTATAATATCTGAAGATTTTATATTTTCCTGATATTTCTACAGCTGTAACCAGGAGATATTCTAATAAATATGAAATTTTTGAAGTAAAATTAATTTTAATTAGTAAATACTTACCTGTTATTACTTCAGGTATGTGTCTATTTGTGCACAGCTTCCAAAACAGAGTCCGCAAAATAAACCATTCCCTAAACCCCCTAGTTACCGGAAGTGTAACCCCCGTTCTCCAATTGTATATGAAGCCATCGAGGGATACAACCGCCAGCAAGCGGGGAGGGAGGTGGGACTCTGTAATAACAGGTAAGTATTTACTAATTAAAATTAATTTTACTTCAAAAATTTCATTTTAATAGCATAAATACGTTACCTGTTATTACTTCAGGTATGACTTCGTCGCTAAGGCGGGAGGTTGCTAACAAAGAACCTTGATTGCAGCGATACCCGAAGTAGAAAACGACCAAAGCCGCCGAGGCGTCAGACATGATGATTAAACTATTGTCTGAGCCACTACAAGTGGACCCAAATCCACAAGGTTTTGTGATTGGTTAGCCAGTGAGCGGAGATAAAAGGAAGAAAACGTAGAAGAAGACTTCCAAGAGGCCGCTTTGAGAATATCGTCCATGGGAGATTTATTCAAGAAAGCCCAAGAAGCAGACAAAGCACGGAGCTCATGTGGTCTAATTCTTAAAAAGGATAGATCCCTGTCCGAAAGATCCGAATAGGCAAACTTGATAGTTGAGGCTACCCAACGAGATATTGATGCTGCCGAAACTTCGCCCCCCCTTTTATTGGGAGGAAAAGTCGAAGACGACGACCCCGTAAAGATTTAACCTTCTGGAGGTAAAACTTCAAGGCTCTAACTGGGCAAAGAAGCCGATCAGGATCTCCCCTGGAGCAAGACCTAGCAAGGCTCGGAATAACTACCGGAGGGGGACAGACCGAAGGGAGCTGGGTTTTCGCAAGGAAACCAGGTTGAAAGCTCAAAGATACAGAGCCATCAGATTTGTTAAAGCGTAAATAGCCTTCCTCAGTAGAAAAGGCATGAATTTCGCAACGACGTTTAGAAGACGCCATTGCTATAAGAAAGACCGTCTTCCATGTTACGTGCAGTAGAGACGCCTCAGAAAGGTTAAAATTAGTAAGAGCCAGTAAAACACAAGAAAGATCCCACTTGGAGTTAACGAACGAGAAACTGGCCTAGACAGTTCAAACGAACGAATAATTTCCGAAAGATAAGGATCCGAACCAAGGGAAGAGGATCTGTGAAACTTAAGCGTGTTCGATAACATAGACCTATAACCCTTGATAGAACTGACCGCAAGTTTTTTCTCGTTAAAAAGAAAAACTAGAAAGTTAGCGATTTCTCTGACAGGAGCTTTGACCGGATTAATCTGCCGTGCGATACACCAATCACGGAAGACCTTCCACTTTGCCTGGTAGACAGATCGAGTAGATTGTCTCCTGGCTTTAGAGATAATAGAGGCAACTGTTGCCGAAAATTTCTTCTGTCTAACTCGCTGTTGGATAACATCCAAGCGTGAAGACGAAGAGCGCAAGGATTGTCGTGAAGGACCCTGTTCCGACCTTGTGACAGAAGGTCCGGAACCTGGGGAAGTTCTACAGGATCGTCTATCAGAAGATCCAGAAGATCCACGAACCAAGATCGCGTTGGCCAAAGTGGAGCTACAAGGAGGATCCGGCACTGAGATCGCAGGATTTTCCTTAGAACTAAGGGAATCAGAGAAAACGGTGGAAACGCATAAGCAAATAGATGATCCCAGTTTACAGACAGAGCATCTATCGCCCAAGCCCGGTGATCCGATACCGGTGACACAAACAGCGGAAGCTGGTTGTTCAGCCTGGTAGCAAATAGATCGACAGACGGAGACCCGAAAATCGCAAACAGAGTTGTCGCGATCCGAGGAAGTAACTTCCATTCCGAGGGGAGAAGAGAATGTCTGCGGGACAGTTGGTCCGCTAGAACATTTAGACGACCCGGAAGATGTCTGACTTGAATGAGTACCGAAGACACCTGACACCAATGAAGAAGGTGCCATGCTTCCATGCACAGAGAAGGCGAGTGCGTCCCCCCCTGTCTGCGGATGTAAGAGACAACAGTCGTGTTGTCCGTAGATACTAGAACAGATTTGCCTCGAATGAGAGGAGAAAACTGTCGTAAGGCTAGTAGAACCGCTTTGAGTTCGAGGTTGTTGATATGAAGAGAACTGTCCTGAGGGGACCAAAGACCCGAGGCCGTGAGACCCAGAGGTTCCAGATGAGCACCCCAGCCTGACAGACTGGCATCCGAGAAGAGGAACAGTTCCGGTTGAGGAGGAGAAAGAGGAACACCCTCTCGGAGAAACGAGGGGGAATTCCACCAACTGAGATGATGAACCAATTCCGGAGAAACCGGAAGAATGGTCTGTAAATGGTCTCGACTGGGACGCCAGATCGAGAGTAGTATAAACTGAAGAGGTCGCATGTGAAGGCGGCCCAGCGGAACAAGATCCGCTGCTGCATTGAGTACTATGAGAAGCGATAGGAATTCGCGGGCTGAGATCGATTGCCGACGCGAAAACCCCCGAACCAGAGTTAGAAGAGACATAAGTCTGGGTTCCGGAATTCTGATCCTGTTTAGGTCGGTCAGAAATTGCATCCCGACAAACGTGAAGTTCTGGGATGGGATCAACTCCGATTTCTCGGAATTGAGGATGAAGCCTAGCCGGAGAGCTAGGTCTGTCACCCATCGAAGTTCGTCGAGAAGAGCGACTGGGTCCATGTGAAGAAGAAGCCAGTCGTCGAAATACGCCAGGAGGCGTGAGCCGCGAAAATGAACCCTGGCGACCAGAACCGAAACTATTTTGGTGAAGATTCTGGGGGCCGAAGACAGGCCGAACGGAAGGGCCTTGAACTGGTAGACAGTTCGGCCATCCGTGAAACGAAGGTATTTCCTGGAATGAGGATGGATAGATACATGGAAGTAAGCATCCGATAAATCCAGGGAAACAGCCCAGTGACCGGGGAGGACGGCTGCCCTGATCGACGAAGTTGTTTCCATTTTGAAGTGTTCCTTCGGAATGAAGGAGTTTAGATGAGACAGGTCTATGACCGGTCGAAACCCGCCGTCCTTCTTGGGAACCAGAAAGAGACGGCTGTAAAACCCGGAGAGGTTGGAATCGAGACCCTTTCTACCGCTCCTTTTTCCAGAAGATCTGAAATGGCGAGTCCCAGACGAGGATGATTGGAGGAGAGATGAATGGGAGAGCGTGATAGTGGAGGGGGACGACTGAACGGAACCCGATACCCGTGTCTCACGATAGACAGGACCCATTGGTCGTCGGTGATTGTCTCCCAATGATGAATGAAATGAGTGAGTCTGCCGCCCACTGGAAGGGGCAGAAACACTCTTCCTCCTAATCGAACGTCTGGAAGAGGAAGCGGAAGAAAGGACGTACCCCTAGGGCTTACTCCTACCCCTTTGACTGGTAGAGGTAGAAGAAGGGGTGGGGGGCGATGAAGGAGGAAATCGTGGTCGCTGCGGACCAGATTGGCGAGCGCCCCTGGAAGAGGGATTGCCTCTGAAAGGAGATTGAGGCTTGCCCTTTTCCGAGTCCTTCGGGGATTTACCGGAAGAAGCCGAAGGTTTCTTCGGTATCCGGAATTTAGGGGGAGCCGAAGTAGGAGTGCGGGGCTGGAAGGCCACCGCGCCGTGCATTTGCTCCTCCCTGGAGGCATCCGCTACTTCCTTGATTCGGCCCCCAAAGAGGGACGAAGAAGAAAGAGGGGCCGACCTAAGCTTTTCTCGAGAAGAAGAGAGAAGTAGCTTGTTGGGGCCGTCCAGGATGGCATCCCGCCTGCAGCGAGTCATCTCGGAAGAGAGAGAGAGAGATAGCAAAATCGAATGTTTTGCCGTCGCTGCTAAGGCCTCTAAAAGAAGCCTGACGGAAGCAGATAAAGCATCCTTTTGTTGTAGCTTGACCGAAAGAGCGGCCACGAAGGAGTCAGTATGCGACGAGATGCCGGAAAGGAAGCGGGAGCGTTGCTCCCAGCGATCCAGGACCTTCTGCTGAAGTGGTAAAGAGGAGGGGACCTTGAGCCGGAGCCGACTCGCATCTAGGTCCAGTTTCGGGGGGTGGATAGAAAAATCACCCTCCGGAAACTTGTAGGTCTTGGGGTTAAAACCCAAAGGCCGAAGGTCCGAAGTTGGAATAAACCAGCCCGGTCCTGGTTTAGAGGAGGATGAAGATTCAAAATCCTCCAGAGCCGAACGGACGACCGGAGAGAAAGGGAGTAACTCCGGTTCGACTGATTTGGACTCCTTAGGCTTACCGACAAGGTCAAGGTAACCTTCGCACCTCTTCCGGGAGGGAGGAGGGGCCGGTTTGCATACTGATGCAGGTAGGGTAGCAAAGACCTCCTGAACAGCCCTGTCCATGGAAAACCGATTCTCGTCTGACTCCTCGTCCTCGTCAGAGAGAGGATTGTCAGTACGAGGTTCGGAATGAGCGCTGGATCGGCGCGAGGTGGACGAAAGAGGCACGTCCTCAGCAAATAAGGAGTCCTCCTCCGGAGCATGAAGGGAGATTTCATCCTCCAATTGTCCGCTCGTAGCAGTCCCACTAGTAGGGGGATTGCGAGTCGAGGGAGGAGACCCAGCCTCAGGGCGCGAAGGGGGAGCATCCTGAGGGGGAAAGCCCATGAAAGGAAATGGAGGGAAAAAGGGCCACATAGGGGGCTGTGTGGAAGAAGGAACAGTCTATGATCAAGGGTCTCTGGTGGCAGAGAAACCCGATCCCTCCTAGAAGAAGAAGGTTCACCCGGCATGACGGGGGAGGAGGCAGAGCTGAAATGCCTGGCGTATTCCCCCATCATGTGGGACCACCATGTGGAAGGGTCAAAGGTCTGAGGTTGCGCTGAAACATCCGCACCTTGAACCTTCGAAGACGTGGTGGAGCGTAAAGGGGACCGGTCCCGAGTAGCAGAGCTAGGGGACCGGTGACCGGAAAGACCCGGGGAACGGTTGTGGGACCGTTTCTTGGGCACCCTTGAACGTGGAAGAGGAGGTGGCCGAAGCGGAGAAACCGCAGGGCTGCCTGAGGAAAAACTCGAATCCGAATTCTCGGACAAAATCGGCGAAGACCGGCGACCCACACGTCTAGCGTGATGAGCCGACCTGGCCGTTGATCTGTGCAGATCTCTTGCCGATGACCGGTGATGACCGGTCTTGGGTCTCTGAGACCGATGTTGACCGGTGACCGGTGAATGATGACCGGTGCCCGGTGAAGATGCCGGTGAAGTAGTGGCGGTGACCGGTGCCCGGTGACCGGTGGCGGTGACCGGTCCTGACCGGTGACCGGTCCCTGGCAGTTATACCCGGTGACCGGTCCCGTGATGGTCGGTGACCGGTCTTGACCGGTGACCGGTGGCTAGACCTGACCGGTGACCGGTCGGGAGCTTTGCTATGACTACGATCACGTACTTGACCGGTCATGCCCGGTGACCGGTGACCGGTCGGAGTGGTCTCCTTGACTGCTCCCCTGGGGCTGACACAAGGAGAGCCGGGCAGGGAGCCAGGAGATGAAGGCGGCCTCTCCGGAGAGGGGCGGGAAGCCTTCTTCCTAGGAGGGGGAGAGGGACTCCGACCCCAAGCAGCGCTGAACCCGGAGAAGGAGGAGGAAGATGAGGCCTTCCTTTTCCGGGAAGAGTAAGACCGACGGGAGGAGGCTTTCTTCCATATCTCGTCTGTCCACGAAGCGCAAACGGTGCAGGTGTCGACCCTAGAGAACCCTGAACATGATAGGCAGGACTGATGGGAATCCCAGGACGCTTTAACATGTCCGCAGGAACCCCGGGACTGCGACATATTAAAAAGCTATACAAAAGAACAATGTATGCAAAATAAAAGACGGGAAGACCGAAGAAAACCCGTACAAAGAAAAAATCTCGAAATGAGACAACAGTATATACGAAATCAATATAATAAAACCAGTGTCACGGGAGCCGAAGCACGGAAACCCGTGACACAAGGCAAAAGGTCCCGATACAGGACGGAAATTGGGAATTCTACACGAATATAGAATAAAACTAAGAGAACAATATAAACAACACAGCCGAGGCTATGAAAAGATAAGAAAGGAGAGCTGTAGCGCACAGAAGCTATCAAGAAAGGGACACACAAGGTAACCCACTGAAACTCGATGGCTTCCAAAACACAATTGGAGAACGGGGGTTACACTTCCGGTAACTAGGGGGTTTAGGGAATGGTTTATTTTGCGGACTCTGTTTTGGAAGCTGTGCACAAATAGACACATACCTGAAGTAATAACAGGTAACGTATTTATGCTATTAAAATAAAGGTCCTGCTGTAATTTAACAGAACTTTCAAACATAATGAACATGATCAAGGTATTATTGTTGTTTTCATTCCATATATTGCTCATCAAATTTTACATTTAACTTGACCTTTATTTCCTATAAAATGAATTTGACTGTTCAACAACATAAAAGTTTGGGAACTACTTTTTGGTGTACATAATTCATCCCTGCTGACTGACCATCAATAGGCAAAGATGAAAATTGCATGAATTCATTCCTGCTATGTATGAAAACAGAGGTCAATTTAAATGTCAAATTATGCAAACATGTACAGTGCTGTGTGTGCTCAAGTGAGCTAAAGTAAGCCTGGAAGGATAGCAGAATGGAAAATACTGTTTGCCCTGAATACTGAAATTGGTAGGGTGAAAAAAGCAACAACAAAAAGGCAACTGTAAAATGTTCATATGATATGAATTTAAAACAATAGAACTAGGAACATATAACTGTGGTGTTAATAAAGCATCCATTTTGTCCTTCAGCTACATCAAAGTTTGATATTTGCAAATTGAATAATTATTGCTAATAAATCAAAATTTATACCCTTTGCAAAAGGTTGTGATTTTAATTTTATTTAGGAACATAGTACATTAATAACAAAAGATCAGTAAATATTCAAAACATTAAAACAATATTTGATATTTTAATACAAATCTAACATTTCCAGTGTGATTTTCTGCACCATTTTTAAAATGCCAACTATAATTTCCTTAAAACTCAGTGGACTTAACATTTCCTGCAATTAATCTGCTGGGAGCAGCAGCTGCACTTGGTAGGGAATACTTTCCCATACATGGTGAAGTTTCAGGCATGAGCAGGAAGCTGTCACTAATGTTTTAATGGATTGCATTGTGTCCCAGGATTGGGTTTACAATCCCATAAACATCTGATTACAATCCCTGACAGCTAAGTTTTTAACCATGAGAAGTTTATAATATGACCTGGCTCACTATTGTATTCAAAATTTCAGTTTAATGGAAGACAGCATCCTAAAAGTGTGTTTATTGTGTTTAATGCTATTATTTATTTTTGATATTATGAATATTTCAAACTCAAATTGAAATCATGACCCCCTTTTCCTCAAACACACATACACTGAGGCACACAGAGACATTGCACGAGAGTCCCCCTCATCAGGGCTTTGAAAAAGTAGTAGATCTACCATGATTTCAGTTTTCAAAATATTAGCTCACTTTTGCAAACAGTCACTTGAAATAGGAATATATTGTTATTTTTCACATGTTAATAGATAATTAGGATGACAGGTGTGTGGTTTGGGTACAAAATGTTTCAGTAATTCCATAAAAATATGGATGATTTAACTTCATGCCAAAAACCTCATTGTTTAAATTCATGTTGTTTAATATTCATTAAATCTTGAATTACGTCACAAGTATTCATGGGGTAAATAGTTAAAGGGCTGACAATATTGATCAAGCTCCGTCCAAAGTTATGAAAGCGTGTGACATGTCCTCTAATCAATTTCTTTTCATAACTGAAATATTGTTTTCATAGCAGGGGAACCTTGTACATGGCACTTTCTCTCAACAATTTCTTTCCATAAATGAAATTTCATTTAAATAGCATGAGTAGAACAGGAGTTATTTAAAGGACATGAAATTGTGATAAAGCTAGGGAATAACTCCAACATGAAACTGTTGGAAATGAATTATGCTCCCCAAGCTACGCTTTCTTACAGGAATAGTATGAAATTAAACAAAGGGCAATAACTCCAAAATATGATTTTCTGAGTTATTTATCCTTTATGAGATCCATCCATCTATGAAGTTTCAAGGTAATACAGTGGAAATGTCAGTATAGATTTGAACCCACCCTTTACCTCATGAATATTCATGTACAAATTTATGACTTAATGAATATTAATCCACTGAACTTAAATTGATATATGGAATCGTGAATTCTTTTTTGCCACAAGGACTGTGTAGAAAAAGAGATACAGTATTTTATTAGCAAACAATCAGGAGCTCTTTTTTGAGTTGTCTGATCTGGATCTGCTCTGTTTGACAATTAATACGTCCAACCAACTCTATATGAAGTGAAGGATTAAATAAACACTAATTTCAACACCTCAATTGCCATTTCATGTTACTTTATATGATCAGTAATGCCATAATTATTTTTGTAAAAGTTTTAAATATTATAAATTTGGAATAACTTGTGTATTTTCCATGTCAGATAGCAGCGGCTGCCTATTAATATCTGCAGACATTGTGAAAACCATCGGTCCAACAGAACTGACCAATAAATTTGGAACCTGTCAGGCAAAAAATTCTAGGGAATCAGTCTGTTTGTTCGACTTTTTTTAGCAGCCGTGTTAGTAAAAAGTTGTTCATAATTTCAGTCATAAAAAAAAACAAATGTAACAAAAATGTATGATTTACTAGCTATTCTCGCCGAAAACACACCAATAAAAGATCCAGAAATGGCAATGCAATGTGTAGAGCCAGACATTTAGCGTTTACTTTTATTTTCATTTTATTTGAAGGTCTGTTATGTTGCAAAAGACGGAAACAGGTACTCATTTTAAAGAAATTTTTTTTTTTTTTTTTTTTATTTCTTTTATTTATCTTTTTTAAATCATTAAATAAGGTATGTTTATCTCCATTTGTAAACTGATTTAAGTTAAATAATACAAGTCAACGCTAAATTACCGTTTGATTTTAAATTGCAACACTGCCTAAACTTAAAAGTTAAAAATTAAAGACACCGGCTAATCTCCAGCTATCTTGTCACGTTACAAAATAAACTGTCTGCAAAGACAGTACAATCCATTAAAACAGGAGATAGAGAATGGAAAGGAGAAACACTTGTATGTGCCAGCATATATCTACCAATAGAAAAAATGGAGAATTAACAGACTACAAAAACATAATTGGCTGAGTGGGATTGATTATTTATCTTTCCAATTACTGTCCTGATAATTATTATGCATGATGGTGAGGTGTTTTAGAAAACAAGAGGGCCATGATGGCCCTGAATCGCTCACCGATTTAAATGAAATTTGATTTCTCTGACCTTTCGAACTTGTTCAAGATTTTATGGAAACAACATCTGACCAAGTTTCATAAAGATGGCCAAAAATGTGGCCTCTAGAGTGTTATCAAGGTTTTTCTAAGATTTGACCTCTTGACCTACTTTTTGACCCCACATGACCCAAATTCGAACTTGTCCAAGATTTTATGGAGACAAACATTCTGACCAAGTTTCATAAAGATTTGGCCAAAAATGTGGCCTCTTTAGTGTTAACAACGTTTTTCTAAGATTTGACCTCTGACCTACTTTTTGACCCACATGACCAATTCAATTGTCAAATTTTATGGAGAAAACATTCTGACCAAGTTTCATAAAGACTGGGCCAAAAATGTGGCCTCTAGAATGTTAACAAGGTTTTTATAAGATTTGACCTCGTGACCTACTTTTTGACCCCACATGACCCAAATTCAAAGTTGTCCAAGATTTTATGGAGACAAACATTCTGACCAAGTTTCATAAAGACTGGGCCAAAAAAATCAAATGAAGATGCTAGAGTGCAAACAATGTGAAATCTGGCTTTTTTAATTTTAAAAGGGGCATAACTCCTGACCTAATGGTATGATATCAGCCATAATGAACTTGGCCGGATTTTATGGTTATAAACATTGTTATCAAATTTGAAGATAATTGCTCATGAAATAAAGATGCTAGAGTGCAAACAATGTGAAATCTGGCTTTTTTTAATTTTAAAAGGGGCATAACTCCTGACCTAATGGTATGATATCAGCCATAATTGAACTTGGCCGTGATTTATGGTTATAAACATTGATATAAGTTTGAAGATAATTGCTAATGAAAAAGAGTGCAAACAATGTGAAATCTGGCTTTTTTGAATTTTAAAAGGGGCATAACTCCTGACCTAATGGTACGATATCAGCCATAATCGAACTTGGCCGTGATTTTATGGTTATAAACATTGATATAAAGTTTGAAGATAATTGCTAATGAAATGAAGATGCTTGAGTGCAAACAATGTGAAATCTGGCTTTTTTGAATTTTAAAAGGGGCATAACTCCTGACCTAATGGTACGATATCAGCCATAATCGAACTTGGCCGTGATCTTATGGTTATAAACATTGATATAAAGTTTGAAGATAATTGCTCATGAAATGAAGATGCTAGAGTGCAAACAATGTGAAATCTGGCTTTTTTGAATTTTAAAAGGGGCATAACTCCTGACCTAATGGTACGATATCAGCCATAATCGAACTTGGCCGTGATTTTATGGTTATAAACATTGATATAAAGTTTGAAGATAATTGCTAATGAAATGAAGATGCTAGAGTGCAAAAGAACAAATTGTGGACGACGGACGGACGGACGACGGACATTCATCGATCCTAAAAGCTCATCCTGAGCACACGTGCTCAGGTGAGCTAAAAATCATACTGCCATTTACCCCACACATATGCATCTAATCTGTGACTCATCTTTGCCACATGTATATAAATCAGTTTAAAAACACTTTGAAATACACAAGAAAAACTGCCAAAACTAAATTTTAGTAAAATTTTGATTATTGCTACATGTAACAGTAAATTTTCAGTTTTAAATTTTTGGAATGAAATTGAAGATGATAATACTGTAACATATATAATTGATCCAATTAAATGTTAACATATTTATTATTGTGATGTATAATAATCATTACAAAAAGTTGTTTGGCATTGAAACAGTTGGATTTTTATTTGTCAGACTGACAAATTTTCTTCTGGACCGACAAAATATCACTTTTTTTTAGCTTTCATGATGTCTGTATCTGTCAGCTGTGAGATACTTGGCTAGCACTTTATCGTTTTAAGGATATTCAAGAGGTACATTAACCAGTCAGAATGCTGCTTACACAAATGAGCACTCTTCAGTTGGAGATCTAAAATCTGTAAGTCGGTAAAGGTTTGTCTAAGTGCTGTAAGTACGAGAGTTTCTATAGGTCCAAAAATCCCCACTACCTAGTGGCGAATAGTGGCGCAGTTTTTAAAATAATCAATAACAAACGAATGCTAACCAATAATCCCATGGGCGATGTATGGAGTAACTGAATGAGCGCTTGTAGGTTTCCGATGCTGATGTGTTTTTATTGAATCATTTTGAAGAATTGATGGCATTGATGATTAACCCTTTCCCTCATAGAGGAAACCATGAAAAGACCTATGCGAACAGCATAAAACCAGATCAGCCTGTGAGTGATCAGGTTTTATGCTGTTTGCTGCTCCTCAGTGGTCTGGAAATGAGGATTTTGTAGTTAAATTTGGTAAGGTTTAACTGTGGTGTTCTGCAGATGAGGCTTTATGTGGTACCAATTGAGTGCGTCAAAATGAGTCTATATGAGGGAAAGGGTTAAATCCTTTACAGCATTAAACCAGTAAAAGTGTATGGTTTTTTGCTGTAAATGATTTAATCATTGAAACAAAAAATAAAATCATAAACAAAAGGGCCAAGATAGTCCTGTGTAGGTCACCTGAGTAAGATAACATTTGTTAAGGTATCATTTAGTAATTATATCAGTTATTTGGATGAAGACAGAGGAAAAAATACAAAATCAAGTGTTCACAATATATAGTTTTTAGACGGCGATTAGCCGTCTTATGCTGGAAATCGAAATCAGGCCTTGCTAATTTGCATATTTTCCACAACATTTTTAACTGTACCTCTCCGCGCTTAGTGCGGATCCGTGCAATGCGATTCTGCACTAACGAATACGAGTGGAATATGTTACACAGGCGTTTAAATCATAACCGTAACCGCTTTTAGCGTGTTACTGTTTGTTAACATGTTTTCTTTTGCCATTATTTTGCACTGGAAGCATCAATTTTAAGCGTGAAAAAAATATACGTGACATTTCTTAACTAGAACAGCAACCCATCTTACGTACATGAAGATCTACTCCTGTAACAAGAAAAAGTAGTGCTCCGTATGATGTAATTGACCTAAAGTAGTCCACACAATATTTTGCATGATGGCGAGTTAGGTTCCTCCCAGGGCATTTCTTAACTTTGAAATGATAGGCAAACATTCTAGTATCTTAAATAATCAAATACCTGGTCAATTTCTACACGTACAAAACAACAGATAGAATTCGCTAGTACAAGAGAAAGAGAATGACCTACTAAGGTATGCAGCTCTTTATGAATGAAAGGTTCATGACCTTTACTCCGGATTATTATGTTACAAACAGTACCTCTGTAGCAACAGCGGTGGAGTTTTTGTCGTCATGTGACTGCTTCAATAACTTCAGAAACGCTGGGTTTAGAATGTTAATCCCGTCGCCGTCTCTCAGCGCACTGTGCGCTTTGATTCTATGATCTACCCAGGAGACCTACAATTTGACACAACACGACCAGGATTAGTACTCATTTAAGATTTAATGAAACATTCTGACCAAGTTCCATGAGGATTGGGCAAAATATGTGGCATATCTGGAGTGTTCATAAAGCTATTCCAAGAACTGCTCTAGTAGGGAACCTACATTTTCACCCCATATGACCACATGCGAGTTTTTATTTCATGACAGATGGCCAATAACTGATCACAAACACTCATCCTTAACACAATTATTGCTGAGCTAATAAAAAGTTGAGCAATATCATTCAAGATAAAATCCAACCCTTTACCTCAGTACACAATTTTGAATTGATGAATATTAATTTACTGAACTTTGCCATGCAGAATCTTTAGAATCTGAATTTCAATATTGTATAAAACAAATACTGAGAAAACCCTGTAATCAGATCTGGGTCTGCTCTGTTTGCCTATATGTCAAAATTTGTCTATGGGAAATAAAGAGGTATTTATGATGTTCATTTTTAATGGGTTTAAGCACAGAAATAATATTACTTGAAAAATGTTTGTTGAATTATAGATCTAATTAAATAAAGACCTAATAACCTAACATAGGCCTGCAACTCTGATATACGAGGGGTATGCATGAAAACCAGCCTGAAAGTTTGATATGTCGTTTTGAAGATATACCCATACTCAAATAATTCTCAACAAATAATTCTCATGAATATAGCTTTATACAAATTAAACATATATGGTTTTACAATAACACATCATTGTGCTCCTGGCGCAGTCTATAAATATTACGTCAACATCAACTTTTTTGTCAAGATTAGAAACGTCAAATATAACAATGAGATGCCCTCGCGTTATTTTTACTGTTACTGTTTCTCAAAATAATCACTACTAGCTTCCATACATCGCTTGTGACAAATAACCAAGTGCTCATACACGTTTTCGAACCACGTCCTGCAAAGGCCTGAAAGAATCTGTTGTGTACTGTTGACCCAGTCAGCCACTGACTCAAACTGTTTACCCTGCAACTTGCCTTTCAGCAGAAATTATATCAATAATTTATTATTTATTATTAAGATTACTATTATTGATATTATTATAATAATAATCATTATTATTTCAGATGTTTATTTCTCATAATTGATAATAACAATTTAACCTCATATGGTTGAGATAAAATACCCAGGAATATAGCAAAGTCCATAGGAGCACGGTTTGAGGAATACAGAGGATGGGGTAAATTCATCAGCGACAGCTCGAGACGCTGTGTGCGCAGTGGAGTTGTCCTCACGAAGCAAAACGTAACTGATTGGAAGTGTGGGCCTCCTCTTGTGCAACACGCAGAGGAGATCACTTCTGTCTATGTTGATGCACGTCTTTACGTCGTCAATTAACTTCATTGTTGATTATCATCCTCTGCTTTTGCACTGTGTCTTCTTGCAGATCTTCTCACCCCCGGTGAACATACTGTGCTATTTTGCTACAAAACATTGTGAAACTGCTTTACCTGGGGAGGCTTGCCTCATTTTTCCAAGTGTCTTAGTCTGTGTCATGCCGAGCTCATGGCAGAACATAATAATTGCGCGATTTTCAATTTTCGCCTTGTCCATCATTCTCTTACATTTTCACTATACCGCATTATTTTTAACGTATGATTTTGCCATACTTTCACAAAAATGATGCCAGAAAAGAAAACAACTGATGTTTTTGACTTAATTGAACAGACTGATGTTGTTTTGCGGAATTTTATCACCAAACTTAAGTTTCATACTGAATTTGAATTGAAGTTTGGTTTCAATTTTTTGGTTGCGCTGCTTATAATGCTTATAAAAGTTTTCATAGCACCATATAAATGTTATTTATTATTGTATCGCATTTTAACTCGAAATATGTTCTGAGAATAAAAAAAAATATAAATACAAAATTAAAAGGATAAAAATCCATTATGATTGATGTAGCGTAAAAAAATATTTAGAAAGTCTACATATTTTTGGATAGTTACATGTAGGACCAATATGTGACAGCAAGATAACGTGTTTAAAATAAAAATATACTGAGATTTCTCTTCAATTTATTGCTGATATAATCAAATAATATGTATGTCTCTCATCAAATTGCAAATCTCTTTAATGAGTGACACTGTCTGTTCAGCATCATTTTGCAAAATGTTACTCATCTAAGCGAGATCTCACTCAAATCTCGTTCACTTCTTTCGTCACAAGAAAAACAATATTTTGGAACTTTTCAAATTTCTGTTGAATTAAGGTCTTTGAATTAAACAAAATATGCACTCAAAAACAACTCTTTATTTCTTCCTGAAATTAGCTCATTTAGAATTTAACTTTGTTCTCATTCATTTAACTTCAATATGCATTTCAGCTGCATGAATGCTTTTGTAATCAAAGCTTTTTTTTTTCCTTTTATCAGAGTATTCAAGAAAATAATGATATTAACATTATAAATTAAGCTAAAAGCTGAATCTGTTCTGATGAGTTTCTTAAATATCTCTCTGTTTTTAGAAGTGACGTTGCATAATTCTTTTAATCTGATTAAATCATAAATTTTACGTGATAGAATGAATGGCAAACTGCGAATAGCTGCTATAGCTACTGTATGATCCACACTTGCAAAAAAAATATTTTGATATAAAAATAAGATATTAACATATAGTAATATTTATGTACAATAATGTAATATAAACATTAATTTTATCTTATGCTAACCGATGAAATACTAAGTTCTATTATTGAGATAAAATCTGTATCCCACAATGTGAGGTATATATCTGTTGGAACAACATTTTTATCTATAAAGGGTTTATATATTTATGGGATGTAGCAGCAGTAGGCATAAAATTGAATTTGTTGTGAGTAGATATGAAATATATAGTGATACAATTTTCACATTTCCACTTGACTACTAACTTTTGAAAATATGAAAATTGTATCACTTCTCGTGAGATATATATTCCAAATATACTGATCAACTCAAAACAAAACAAATACCATATATGTTATAATACATAATAATGTTAAAAATATAATTATACATATTCAAGACCAGGAAAGCATGACAAACGTATTTAAATTCTTTAAATCAATTAGCTTATTCCCTATAAGACAATTAATTAGTTAAAATAAGTAGAGGTGCCCGGTTTAACCCTTTCCCTCATAGAGGAAACCATGAAAAGACCTATGCGAACAACATAAAACCAGATCAGCCTGCGAGTAACTCGCAGGCTGATCAGGTTTTATGCTGTTCGCTGCTCCTCAGTGGTCTGGAAATGAGGATTTTGTAATTAAATTTGGTAAGGTTTAACTGTGGTTTTCTGCAGATCTGGCTTTATGTGGTACCTATTGAGTGCGTCAAAATGAGTCTATATGAGGGAAAGGGTTAACCAGTATACCGTGGTCCAAAGCAGCTTGTAGTATGAACCGGTACAATGACGAATAATACCTGTACTTCTGTGGTTTCTGTGTAACGGAAAGGAACAAGTAAAAACTTTCAATAATTTTTTTGTTACTGTCAGATAATTTTATTAACAACATCGACATCAAAACCTGCATAGATATATGTGTATCAATTTCCATTAAAATATTAGAAAATACTATTTTATTTGAAAATTATAATTCACTTGTTACCAATAATGATCTTGAAAGGAAATGAAAAGTGGTTGACGGTGACAAATATGACTTTGATGTTGTTAGTAATGTATGGAATAGTCTTCAACACAAGTCACGAAATATATTGTGCGGTATATCGTGGTACATACCACGGTATTTACCTAAAAACCACAGTATACCGTGGTACAGTTCCAACCCATGGTTCCCAGCTCTAGCCTTTAGACTGTTCTCTCTAGCTAGATCAATCATTCTTTAAGTAGGGGGATTATCCTACAGAGAACATTGCAAAACCTATTTATAAAGAAATAAAAACTGTTTTTTGTTTCAAGGCTTATTTAGGGGTTAAAGAATTCACATACTGCAGATGGTACATGAGAATACTGCGAGTTCACGTTTGGGTTATAAACATTTTGAAAAAAAAACTTTAAATAGAACATTATTTGTCCCATTAGTTTCTTTATCTATTCGTTGATCAAGATTAAGATTTACAATGAAACTATCCATTTCATTTTAAACAATGTCCTACTCACGCCTTACTGTAGTTAACCTTTGTTAAGAAGTGTTTTGGACCATTAATCACTTTCTACAGGCAATCCATTGTATCAACAAAATCAACCAGAGCTGTCATTAAACGTGACCAAAATACCCCCTACTAATGCAATAACGATAATTGTGTCCTTGTCATAAATTATCTGGTCAGCATTTTGCAAAACATTAAAATATCAGATTTTCCTCAATTCATAGATCTCCTATTCTGTATCTGACACTACAGTTTTAAAAGTTTCATGATAATTAATATAATGTAATAACAACTATAATCTTTATGTATGCTATTTATGACAATTAGACACAAAAGATTACTTTACCATGATGTTCAAAAACAAGGAAAAGTGGGCCAGGTGTATCATAAAGAAATCAGAATGACAGGGAATCATGGGAAATGAGGCATCATGGGAAATGAGGAATCATGGAATGAGGATCATGGGAAATGAGGCATCATGGGAACTGAGCATAAGGAGACGTTAAGCCTACCTCCTCCTCCCCTCTGTCATCTTTGCTTGCTACATGTAGCTTTATGAAGAGATGTCATGATATTGAATAGTCAAATTGGACAAAAAAAATTAATTCATAATCCACTGACCTCTAAGGGAAGCTATATTTTCTTAATAGGTGGAGAAAATTGATATATAAATTTGCAGGGTAACATAATGCATGCTGCTCTCATCATTAATGGCAATAATGGGGATTTTCATTTCCAGTGTTTTACTTATACATCATATATCATCATAAACACTATTTTGGTTATAAAAATTGTATAAGGTAGCACTTCTTAAAATGAGGGACATTCATAAAGTTTGTGGATAAAATTTATATCAGTAAATTTAAACAAATATGTGATTCAGACTCAATAAATCAAAAACATATAACTAAAATACAAACATCTGATATTAAGACAGTATTAAACACACCCACTTACTTGAAGCAATGAAACATTTCAAATTAAGCAATGTCACGTAAAAACATTAGCTTTAAAGTCATTAATGCTGCCAGCTATTTTTTTGTGGTGAAGCCAGTTTACTTTCTAACTTGTGTCATTTCAATGCCAGACAACATGGCAAATTTCTACTTGTAAATTTTGGCAAAAAATGTTTCCATGTGACCAGGAATGAATACCATTCTGAGCTGCAGATCAACTTCAGATGACTGGTCTTTGATTGCATTAATAAAGCGATAATTCTGTGTTATCATCTTAAACATTTAAATGTTCTTGTTGCATGTTTTTGATACAAGCTCACATAAGATTATACCGGTATTATTTTAGATTTCCCACTATAATAACATAGTAACTCGCAGGCTGATCAGGTTTTATGCTGTTCGCTGCTCCACAGTGGTCTGGAAATGAGGATTTTGTAATTAAAATTTGGTAAGGTTTAACTGTGGTTTCTGCGATCAGCTTTATGTGGTACCTATTGAGTGCATCAAATGAGTCAGTATATGAGGGAAAGGGATAATTGTTGATACACAACTATCATATTGCATGACTAACAGTAAACAAAGCAACAGAAGATTATCTTTTAAACAAAAAGAATCTTTTTTATTACTCTAAACCACTTCAACTAGAGCTATCACTGAATGTGACTGATTACCCCCACCAGGTAGCTTTAAGTTAAGGAAAGGAAAATGATTGTGAGTGTTTTTTGTTCACTTTAAGTAACATTAGGGATTATCTATGGCAAACACCCTTAGCCAATTACAGTACAGATTTTTGTGTATGTTGTAAGCAATTCAGAGCCATATCAGAGGACTCCATAAGAGCTGTCTGATCAGGGTCTGTATAGTCTTTTTCCATGTAATACTGCTAACAGTGAAGAACCTGACTTGAAGATTCCAAAGGGTGAGTCCCATATTTATAAGTACAACACTGTTTGCATTAAGGATAAGTATTGCTGAGGAATACCTATATAAAACTTGTTGCAGGTCATGCAACAAACCAGTTTCCAGAAACATAATATCAAATAAATTTACGAAAACACAATTGGGTCAAAAATAAAACTTTATTAAAAGAATAAAGGAATTATTATTAAAGGAATTAAAAGAATCGGCTATTTGCTACTGTTTTGACGCATGAAAACTGGTTTATTTGTAAACATAGCTGTTTCTAATACATGATCCCAAAGGGTAATGTAATTGAATAATTAGCATGATCCCAAAGGATAACGTAACTGAATTCTAGAGAATAATAAGATTAAACAAGAGGGCCATCTTTGCTCACCTGAGAAAGATGATTGCTTAAGAAATAAAGATGCTAGAGGGTAAACAAAGTGAAATCTGGCATTTTTTGGTATTAAAAGGGGCTTAACTCCTGACCTTATTGGCTGGTCATAAACATTTTCATGAAGTTTGAAGATGATTGCTTAAAAGACGAAGATGCTAAAGTGAAAACAAAGTGAAATCTGGTTTTTTTCCTGAACTTTTTGACCAATCTTAGCTATATTCGAACTCAATTGAGACATTTGAGTCATAAACATTGTCTTGAAGTTTGAAGATGATTGCTTAAGAAATGAAGGTGATAGAGTGTAAAAACTTCATTGTTGATGATGCACGACGGACGAGGGACACTCATGGGATCACAATAGCTCACTCTGAGCTTTGCTCAGGTCAGCTAAAAAACCTAGGATTAAAAAAATCTAGACCAGATCAAGAGTCTTAGAAAAAACTATGTGTGCCCATTTAACACCCCTGTGAGAATTTCATAATTCATGAACTGCTCATGAACAGGTTCATGGGCAAATTCATGAATTGTGCATGAACAACAAATGAGACAGTAACTCCCAGAGTTCATGAACTTTGCACAATTCATGAAACACAGAGTTCATGAATGTCACACAATTCATGAATCTGACAGAGTTCATGAATTTCACACAATTCATGAATGGATCCATAGTTCATGATCCTCAAACAATTCATGAAACCCAGTGTTCCAATGGACTGATATTATTGTCAATTAAGCCTTCTGAATGAATTGGCCTAGTCACCTAGCACTGTATTTTACCCCACATGGTCAATATATAAAAGGACAAAGAAATCATCAAAAGAAATATTTTGGCAAGATTTTACTGAAACAAAGAGGCAAAATAACATTAAAATTTCACTGAAATATTGGTGACATTTCACTGGAAGAAACTGGCAAAATTTCACCAAAATTTGTTCCAAGTTCAAAACTTTAGTGAAATTTAAAAAAAAAACAAGAGGGCCGTCATAGCCCTGGATTGCTCACCTGAGTATAGGGTTACCCAAGGAACATCAGTCTGTATTAAAACATTTTGAAATCTGGCCAGTAGTTTTCAAGGAAATGATACCTGCAAAGTTTTATTAAATTCTGTCCAGCAGTTTCAGAGGAGAGGTCATTTTAAATTTTTCAATTTATACATTTAAGGAAAATTAGTCCTGCCCCATGCAGCCATGTTTTTTTTTATGGATCGGAATAATTTTAGCAACTTTTGTGGAGCTTCACCCAAGGATCATCCCTGCCAAATTAAATCAAATTCTGTCCAGTGGTTTCAGAGAATATGTCATTTAGAGATTTCACTATACACATATAAGCAATACCGCCGGCATTTTTACAATAGATTTAATTAGCAACTTTGTGAAGCTTACCAATGTCATCCCTGCATTTAATCAAGTAGTGTTCAAGAAATGTCGTTTAGATTTTACTATAACATATAGAGAATTACCCCTAGGCATGTTTTCGGAGATATTAGCAACTTTATACTCCAAGACATCTGACTAAGAATCTGTCAAGTTCAGAGAGATGCATTAGGATTCAATACCATATAGCAAATTAGCCGCCTTGGGCTGTTTTTGCTATTAAATTTTACAACTTGTGAACTTATCAAGATCATCTGCCAATATGAATTTCATGTTTTCAGAGAAGATGTCATTTAGAGATTTCACTATACACATTTAAGGCAAATTAGCCCCGTCCCTGGCGGCCATGTTGTTTTTTTTTCAGATCGAAATAATTTTAGCAACCTTGATAGAGGGTTACCCAAGGAACATCTGTACTAAAATATTTGAAATCTGGCCAGTAGTAAGGAGATGATTTTTTAAGTTTTCATAATTCTTTTCTTTCCATTGCCATAGTAACCAGAGTTCTGCATGGATCAAGTTTATTTTAGCAACCTTTGTGAAGGTTTACCCAAGGATCATCCCTGCCAAGTTTAATCAAATTTTGTCAAGCAGTTTCAGAGGAGATGTCGTTTAAAGCGAATTGTTGAAGACGAACGTCACACAACGGACGAAGGGTGATCCTAATAGCTCAGCATGAGCAGTTTATTTATTAAAACATTTAAATAACATTTAGTTCCTTGTCAATTCATGAACTTAAAAAAATGTTCATGCATGAACATACTTCAGATGTTTAAAATGAAGTATTGAATATGATTTATTCATGAACTGTTCATTAATGTTCATGAATGTCCATGACGGTTCATAAACTGATGAACATGTGTTAACAGGGCTAATATGCTCTCTTTTGTTATTTTAAGGCTAATTTAAACATGTAAAATGTGAAATCAATCCAATAAGGGGCAATTACTCTGTAATCCTTGAGACAACTCTTGTGAATTTTCACATGCAAAATTTGAAATCAATCGGTGAAGAGATGTAGAAGTAGTAAGGCACATTATGTGGTTTAAAGAAAAACGTTTGCAATGAAGGCCATTTGGTTTCCATGGTTAGGGTTGGACACCGATTCCCGGTATCAGTCCAATACCGAATTATAACTTCGTAAAGTACCGGTATATACCGGTATATACCGTTTCATAAAATACCGGTGCCTGGTTTCTATATTTCTGTAAATGTGTCAATAAATCAGTCTTAATTTAAAACGTAAAAAATGTAAACAAATAACTTTAAAAATGGCCTTAAAATACAGATAACTAACCATGAACAAAATATAAGGATCCATAGCGTGTTACAGCAGCACTGATTGACATATAGAGCAAGTCATAGGACACTTCTAATTTCACAAATAAACATTTTCATTTATAAAATACTTACTGACAAAGGATTGACAAAAAGTCCTAAAATTAAGAAAAAGAGTATTTATTACACTATTTAAAAGAATGATAATATGCGCGCTAAATGAGGCCTTTTTTTTTGTTGTTAAAATGCGGGTGTTTGCGGACGTTCGATAGAGCAACAGGTAAAAAGATGTTCTACTGCTTCTGCAAGTCAATCATACAAAAATCATTATTCACACATCTAGTATCAACATTTAATTTGCATTGTTACGTTGATTTTAATTATGGCCAATTGTTTGAGTAATACTCTTCAAATATTGACACCTTGTTGTTTGTTTGTCGCAAGTCCCTTTCCAATTGGAATTTGAAGTACACATTGTTGGTCTTAGTAATGACAATGCAAACATCACATTTGGCTGTATATTGTCAATTAATTATTAAGTAGTTCCGGGTGGGTCACAACAATGTAATCATAATATGAATATGAATATGAGAACAATGATTTCGTTAGCATTTATTTCACAATTATGTTTTAGCAATCACAACCAGACAACACATTTCTTCCTTGCAGGGAAATATATGATAAAACTTTAATACCAATATAAATAGTGAAATCGTACACTTGTAAAGACTTCACCAAATGCCGATATGACTTCTTATTGGGTGGGGTAAAGCTGGAAAAACTACGAAAAATATGAAAGCTCGTGTATTGTGCACCCCTTCGCTGAAACTGAAATTGAAGTCATAGAAATGCGCAAATAAGAGTTTACGGCTTTTTACGACCAAAATGGTCGGTGTTGGAAACCGTACGAAAAATTCCAAAGTTTGGGCGTATTATTCTAAGCACAGGCATATGTAGTGAATTTGTCTATATTCTAAGTAAATTAACGGTGGCAAATGTTGTTTGTAAGGGCGGTTTGTAACATTAATGGTTGTTGTTCAAAAATCCTGACTTGCTGAACATTTATGATGATGAGATTAAATTCTTTTAGCTGGGGTTTCTTTTTCAATCTTTCAATATTCTATGTGCAAAAGAGTGACTGTACACTTGTAAGTTCAACTTAACTGTGTTTAAAGTCAAATATAGTCAATACAAATACTATTCAAAGGTGGTTTTAAGATGTGTAAATTTGATTTTTCTAGTCGTAATTATCATTTGTCTGTTTTGTTAATTTTAAGCATATCGTTATCACTTACTTTTTGTCTTTAGCTATTAAAATATCAAAAAGTTTTTCCTTAGATTTTTTCCCTGCACCAAAATGTTACTGTTTAAATTTTGCCATGTTTCTTGAATAAAAAATAAGAATAAAAAAATGAATTTATGTACAACGACTTTTATATAATTTAATATGAATATTGTTGAAAAAGGTAAAACTAAACACAACATAACAAAACAAGAAAATTCTCAAAGGTATACTTTACAGCATATACCATTACATAAGACTAGCTAATATAAATAAAACAGATTATAGTTCATGATTTACCTTATTAGTGCTTATATTTTGCTATGGTAAACTGATAGTAATCATACCGGCATTCATCATACCGGTATTGGTATCAGATCGTTTCGTGAATAACGATATCCAACCTTACCCATGGTACAATGTAACTATGGGTAAGGTTGGATATCGTTATTATCCTGTAACAAGACTTCCTCATATAGTGCAATTCTTTTTTATACACTGCCAGAGAACTTTACAGAAATATCTATTTCATATCAATCTATTGAGCAGTTTAAGGGTTAATAAGGAAAATCAATTTGTCCCGATTTTGGGCCATGGACGGACGCACGGACGGACGGACGGCCGCACGGACGGACGGATGGACAAGGTGATTCCTATATAGCCCCCATCACAGTATAAAAAAAGCTCTACCTGTGACTTTTTTTTCAATATTTTTTACAACCTGTGGCTTTCTTATTGGGAAAATCAGCATTATAAATAAAAAAAAATTGGAAAATTATAAGATAAGGAAAATATTTTAAATTAACAAAACAATTACCTAATTAAGTTTCAAATGAACAGACTAACACAAATTTCATAAAAAATCCATTTTTTTTTCTTTTGAGAAAAAAAAAAGCAATTTGGGAATCAATGTTACATTTAGTTTTTTTGCTAGGGGGAACCTCCTATAATTAAGGTAGTAAATATACCCCCAAAAATCAGTCAATTCATAAAATAATGTAGCTATATAACAACATAAAATTACCTTTAAAACTTGAAAAGTGCATTTTCTGTTTTCGTTTATAATGAATTGAACATTATATTGTATGCTACCCGATGTTCAAGTCAGAGGAACAGATCAGCTGCATATCTGCGTATTTTACGCAAATAAAATGGACCAATAGACTAAACAACTCAATTCTGTGCATACGCAAGAAAAAAAAGCCTTTGCTCTATTCTTTATAATTCCTTGTGTATTGAATTCCATTGCTGCAAATGTTTTAACAAACAGCTGATAATGTCACTTCCTGCTTTAAAGCTAGACTGTATTGCCTTCAAAAACCATTGATCATTTGAAATTTGTACATTCAAAATCTCAAGAGCATCTGGCGCACCTTGATGACTTACAGGTTGTTGATCGTATCCATGTAAATCAATAGTGGACTGGGCTAAAAAAGCACAATGTCATCCTTCCTCAGTTATCTTTTTTTAACGTTTATGCAACTAAGAAATTAATTACATGCAACCCCCTTTCGAAAAGTATAAAGTAACAAGAGTTGTCAAACGACACATATGCCCCCACCCGTACGCTTCCCCCACTCCCATCAAGGTCACTGTGAATTTGACCAGTGACCTCAAAATCAATAGGGGTCATCTACTAGTCATGACCAATCACCCTATGAAGTTCAAGGAATGTGGGCCCATGTGTTATTGATCAGAAACGATTTTTACATTAGAGATCACTGTGACCTTGACCTCTGACCAAGTGATCCCAAAATAAATAGGGGTCATCTACTATTCATGATCAATTATTCAATGAAGTTTGACAAATGTGGACCTATGCGTTCTCCAGTTATTGATAGAAAACAATTTTCACATTTGGATTTTCACATTCAAGGTCACTGTGACCTTGACCTTTGACCAAGTGACCCCAAAATCAATAGGGGTCATCTACTATTCATGATCAATTATTCAATGAAGTTTGACAAATGTGGACCCATGCGTTCTCCAGTTATTGATAGAAAACGATTTTCACATTTGGATTTTCACATTCAAGGTCACTGTGACCTTGACCTTTGACCAAGTGACCCCAAAATCAATAGGGGTCATCTATTAGTTATAACAAATTACCCTATGAAGTTTTAGGAATGTGGGCCCATGCGTTCTCCAGTTATTAATCGGAAACGATTTTCACATTCGAGGTCACTGTGACCTTGACCTTTGACTATATGACTTAAAAATCGATAGGGGTCATCTAATAGGCATGACCAATCAGCCTACAAAGTTTGAGGAATGTGGGCCCAAGCGTTCTCTAGTTATTGATTGGAAACTAAGTGATCTACTGACAGACCGACAGACCAACAATCCGACCGACCGACATTTGCAAAACAATATGCACCCTCTTCTTCAAAGGGGGGCATAATAATAATTATAACATGCAAATATTATTTTTTTTTCATAAAAAAGATTATTGCTTTATTTTCAATAATGCCACATTTGTCTTGTGAATTGGGCCATGTCATCTTTACCTTATGGTGAGAAAAACAAAATGTCAATTTGAGGTAGAAAATCAAGTTCTAGGAAATCATCCCTTACAAGTAACCAAAATACCATTCAAAGGTATTGTAGGTTAAGCCACCTTTTTAAGGTTAGAAAAAACTTTACTCAAAAAGTTAAAATATTTGCAGTAGAAAGTTAACTCATAAGAAACAGGTTTCATTCAATAAGTACAAAAACTGGGAGTATCGCCCAGTTGAAACCATTTCTTATCTGTTCAAATCAGTCGAGTAACAATCAGAGACATGAACTTTATGACTGCCCCTCATACAATGTTGAATAAAAAGAATATTTTCACACTTGAGCTATCAAATATTCCAAAACTACACAAAACTAGTACAAGACCTGATAAATACCTTTGAAAATTTATTAATGTGACATTAAAGTTTAAGGTTCATTACAGCTAAGTATCAGTTAACATTTTGAGGACATGTATAAAGGAAAGTTAATGAAGCATTATATCTTTTAAGTGATATTTGATATATACTGAAATCTGACTAAAATGTCATTTAAAAACACACTTAACCCTTTCCATAGAGCACATAAAAGACCTATCAAAGCATAACCAGATACTGCGATAACTCGAGCTGATCAGTTTTATGCTGTCGCTGCTCCTCAGTGATCTGAAATGAGATTTGTAATTAATTGGTAAGTTTACTGTGGCTTCGCAGTTAACTTTATTGGTACTGTTGAGGCTAAAATGCGTATATGTGGTACAGGGTTAATTGATTTCAGTCCACAGAGTTTCTATATCAGGTCTCATGTTCAAATGAAATGTAATATGCTGTCTGATTCAAAATATTTTGCAATTTTTCTTTCTTTCATGCAACAATGCAAATATGGATTACAATTTAATTGTTTCAAATTATGAGTTATTTCTTTCAAAGATCTATACAGAATATCTTTGTACTTGTTATTGACTTAATGGAAGTTTTATTCCCAGTATCTTATCTAGATCTGAGAAAAGTATTTTCTCAATGTCCCTGCTTGTATTAATAAATACATAATTTTAAGTCCATGCCATCATTTTTAAGTTTCAAGACAATTATTTCATAATTACCATTTTAAATATATGATAATATATAATTTGCTATGTTTGTCGCAGTAGATTGGCTCGGCATCAGTCTCTGCCACACTGAGTTACAACATGACTATCAGTAGTACATGTGTACCAAAAGTCACACAATTGATTGTCTATGATTTAGCTGAAACTGAGCTAATTTTCAACTCACTGTGGCAGAGATCTGCGCAAGATATTGATATATGTATATTAGTACTGTCTCATTGCATCACATGGTACCATGCCATGAACATTAGAGACAGGATAACACTCAAAGCCATAGTATCCTGACATTGGTCCTAGAAGTTCCTTCAAGTATGTGCTAAAGACGTTTCAGCGGGTTATGACCAGTGATCAGGAAAGAATTTTCATAAATGAGACAATGGCCCTTTCTGAGGCAATATCAATGTGACATTTTCAAAACTAATGTGACATTTTCAAAATCAAATGTGACATTTTATGAAATAACTACAACTTGCCTCCTTAAAGTGATTTGAAGTCTAAAGTTTATAATATTAACAACACACTCAAACCATCATAAAATTTATTTTTTTGAAGAAAAAAAAAAGTTAAATGACCAATTAATATTTTAATTCTAAAGATGCAGAACAACATGTATAATCACAAATAATGACCATCACAGAAACAAAAGAAAAAGACTATAGTCTAGATACCATTTAATGGCCAATCGCACATAACAATCCACATTAAAAATGTCACTGTAACAAAATATCTATTTCTATATACCGGTAGTCTATATTTCACAATTCAGAACGGGTCTTTATACCTGTAAAACGTACGGAATGGAATGTATTGAGATATATATTCTATGCAGTGATCGTTTATTTATGTTCGGCTTGTGTCAGTTTTGAAAATATCAGGCAAAATGTAATTGATTAATCGATGAAAAGAAAATTAACCTAATGCAAATTTTGCATCATTATTGCTGTAACCAACCATAAATAGACAAAAAGTTTATTTTTGTGAGATAATTTTCCTAGTTTCATTTTGTACTCCAAATACATTTATCTATTGGAAAGAGACTTGCAAAAAAAAAAAAAAAAAGATGTCGCCATTTTGAGACTATTACTCAGACTATCAGCTATAATAAACATCAAGGTAATAATGCCATTGCAAGTAGATATTACTGGATTAAAAGTGCACTGCA